>PISX010001593.1:55060-177691 GCA_004024625.1 Mellivora capensis | reverse complement strand
ATAAACCACTGGAAAGTGTATAAAATGGTGCCCCCACCGTAGAAAACAGTTTGGTGATTTCTCAAAAGGTTAATCATAGAGTTACCATATAACCCAGCAATACCACTCAGCTAAGATCTAAATGTTTATGTACCTCCCCTGCCCCCCCATTCATATGCCAAAATCTTAATGCCTGATGTGATAGTATTAGGAGGTGGGGCCTTTGAAAGGTGGCTAGGTCATAAAGGTGAAGCCCTTGTGAATAATAGTAGTGTTCTTGTAAAAGGGATGCCACAGAGCTCCTAAGACCCCCTTGATTGTGTGATGACACAATGAGAAGTCTGCAACCCTGAAGAATTCCCTCACCTAACCATGCTGGCATCCCGATCTCAGACTTCCAGCCACCAGGACTGTGAGAAATAATTTTCTATGGTTATCAACTACCCAGCCAGTGGTATTCTGTTATAGCAGCCCAAACCAAGACATACTACTATGTATATCCGCAAGAGAAATGAAAACATATATTCACATAAACACTTGGATACAAATATTCATATCAGCTTTATTTGTAATACACAAAAACTGGAAACAACCAAAATGTCTATCAACAGGTAAACAGATAAACAAATTGTGATATACCCATACACTCAGCTACTATTTAGCTATCTTTTTTTTTATAAGATTTTATTTATTTATTTGACTGAGAAAGAGACAGTGAGAGACGTAATACAAGCAGGGAGAGTAGGAGTGGGAGGAGCAGGCTTCCCGCTAAGCAGAGAGCCCAATGCAGGGTCCCATCCCAGGATCCTGGCATCATGACCTGAGCCAATGGCAGAGGCTTAACGACTGAGCCATCCAGGTGCCCCACTATTTAGCTATCTTAACTATAAAAAGGATAAACTATTGACTCTCCACCATAACATGGATGAACTCAAAACAATTATGCTGAATGAAAGATGCCAGAAAAAGTATTACTTTATGATTCCATTTATATAATTCTAGAAAATGGAAATTAATCTTTAGTGACAGAAAGCAGACTAGTGATTGACTCCTGATGGAATTGGAGGGAGAGAGAAATATATATTTATATTTTTTCAGATTCTTTTTTATTTTTAAGTAAGTTCTACACCCAACATGGGGTTCAAACTCACAACCCCAAGATCACGAGTCCCATGCTGTACCCATTGAGCCAGCTAAGAATTCCAGGAGGAATAGGTTTTGAAGAGTTACAAGAGGGACGCCTCGGTGGCTCAGTTGGTTCAGCCGCTGCCTTCAGCTCAGGTCCTGATCCCAGGGAGCTTTCTCCCCTCTCCCTCTGCTTACTGCTCCCTCTGTTTGTGTTCTCTCTTTGTGTCAAATAAATAAATAAAATCTTCAAAAAAATTAAAGAAGTACAAGAAAATTGCTTAGGTTTCCTTTAAGGGAAAAAAAAGAGGTGTAGTAACAATATTTAAGCTTCTGTAATAATGGAATAATGTGAATGCAAAGGAATTGATTAAAATAAGAAATGTGATTTGGCTAAACTTCCTTTTTAAAAGAGATAAAATATTTCACACCCTTGTGTTTATTGCAGCATTATTTATAATAGCCAACATGAAGCAACCCAAGCCTCCATCACTAGATGAATGGATCAGGGCAGCTGGGTGGACAGTAGGTTTATCACCCTATTCTTGGTTCTAGCTCAGGTCATGATCTCAGGGTTGTAAGACAGAGCACCCCTATCGGGCTCTGTGCTCAGCATGGAGTCTTCTTATGATTCTGTCTCCCTCTCCCTCTATCTCCCTCCCCTTTGTTCTCTCTCCCTGAAAAAAAGAAAAAAAGATGAATGGATAAAGATGTTATATATGTATATATACAATGGAATATTACTTAGCTATAGAAAGACTAAGATCTTGCCATTTGGAATTACATGGATGGATGTAGAGAGTATTACATTAACTGAAATAAGTCAGACAGAGAAAGATAAATACCATATGATTTCACTTATATGTAGAACCTAAAAAAAAACAAAACAAACAAACAAAAAAAAAACAAAGCAAAACAAATGGCAGAAACAGAACTTTAAATACTGAAAACAAACTGATGGTTGCCAGAGGGAAGAGGGGTGGGAGGATGGGCAAGATAGGTCAAGGGGACTGGGAGATACAGGCTTCCAGTAATAGAATGAGTAAGTCACATGGATAAAAGCACAATATAGTCAATGGTATTTTAATAACATTGTATGGTGACAGATGGTAGCTACATTTGTGGTGGTGAGCAGAGCAAAATGTATAGAATTGTTGAATTTACTATCTTGTACTCCTGTAACTAATGTAACATTTTGTGTCAACTATATACTTCAATTAAAAAAAGATAAATATCTGTATTAAAAAGAAATCCGATAAATCTGATGCTTTTAAAGGGCATCTTAAAAACAAAAATACATAGACGAACTAAAAATTAGGATGATCTAAATTGAGGATGAAGAAAATTGAATTTTTTGATACAAGAAAAGTAGGGATTACACTCATGATAGTGAATAGAACAGATTTCTTACCAAAAGCATTATGAAGTAAACAAGCTCCCTATATAATTGTACAAGGTTAAAAAAGAGAGAGGGTGGAAAAGAGAAGCAAACCAAGAAACAGAGTCTTAACTACAGAGAACAAACTGAGGGTTGCTGGAGGGGAGGTGGCAGGGGATGGGTTAAATGGGTGATAGGCATTAAGGAGGGCACTTGTGGTGAGCACTGGGTGTCATATGTAAGTGAGAATCACCAAATTCTACACCTGAAACATTATTACACTGTATGTTAACTAATTGGAATTTAAACAAAATCTTGAAAAAAATAAAAAATAAAATAAAAAGAGAAAACCTAACAATATTGATATTATATAACCCAAAGGATACAGCAACAAAAGACATAAACTAGGAAGTGCCTGAAGTACAAACAGAAATGGAAATAAAAATATACTTAAAAAATCTCAATACTCCGTTATCAGAAAGAATATGACAAAACACACACGTTTCCTTAAAAATTAAAAGTTGAATAAAATAATACATTAGGTAGTAATAACTTAGTTCATAAAAAACTTAATGATAAGGCAAGAATACATATTCAAATTATTGTGGGTTTTTCACAAAAAGTAGCCATATTTTGGGTAACAATGACATAACTAGGAAATGCACAAAGGCAGAAATTCAGCAAACCACATACTCAGAGCACAACAAAATGATACACAACAACAGGAGAATTTAGAAGTGTCCAAATAGAAGGGGTACCTGGGCTGCTCAGTCAGTAGAGCATGTGACTCTTAATCTCAGGGTTGTGAGTTTGAGGCCCACATTGAGAGTAGAGATTACTTAAAAATAAAATCTTTTTATTTTAAGTGTCCAAATAGAAATATATTTCTATATATCTTCCTAATGCATAGTTAAATTACAAAATAACACAATACACAAATGCATTATGTCAAAATTTATGGGATATTGTAGAAACAGAACATTATGGAAGACTGTGTTGTTATAGAGGTTTCCAGTATTAAGAAATAAAAAAAGGAAACATCAGCTGGTTTTCTACATTAGTTTGAGAAAGAAAACAAACTAACAAGCCAAGAGAAAAGGAAAATAGTAAAACTGAGAATAAACATATTCTGAGAAGAAGGAAAACTAAAATTAATAGCACCAATAGTTGATTCTGCCAAAAAAAATTAATATAAAACCATTAACTCAAATAATAAGAGAAAAAGAAAATACCAGTCAGTAAAATTAACTGCTGCCTTAGTAAATATTTGTTGAAGAACAAATTAATGAAGAAGAGACAACAAATACAAGAGAGTTAAAACGGGAGAAATATAACTTATATTTGCAATATATATAATGTGAACATAAGTATTAATACTCATCGATTCTAGGAATCAACATTTCTAATATTTGAAATTTTTATTGTAAAATCTTAGAAGAAAAATTAGGAGAACATTATTTTCTTATACTCTAAATAAAGTTTTTTATTACTACCTATAATGCCAGAATATTGTAAATACAATATTAACGCTGATAAAACAAAAACAAGAAAATAAACATAGTAAGACCAATAACATAGAGGATGTAAAAATTCCAAATCCTAAAGAAAACTCAGTAACTGAAAATGAAAAAGAATTTGTCTTTGGGACCTCATAGTGCTTATTTCTGGAATGCAAAATGAAATAGAGCAGGCTTTATCATGCTTTCAAGAGGAATATGGTGTAAGTCATATTATTTTTTTAAAGATTTTATTTATTTATTTGACAGAGACTACAAGTAGGCAAAAGAGGCAGGCAGGGAGAGAGAGGAGGAAGCAGGCTCTCCACGGAGCAGAGAGCCTGATGTGGGGCTCGATCCCAGGACTCTGGGATCATGACCTGAGCCAAAAGCAGAGGCTTTAACCCACTGAGCCACCCAGGTGCCCCACTGTGTAAGTCATATTTTAAAAGAAAAGACTTTATTAAAATCATCTTGTTTAATTTCTTCTCATAAGAATTTAATAATATCACTAAAGGAAATTTGCCAAAAAGGAAAAAATTACCATAATCTCCTAAATAAATCTTCATTTCATATCATTATTTCTAATCTTTCCCCAAATGCAGATATATTTTTACATGGCATTATGCATTCTGGGTTTTCACATTTGATATTAGGATATCAAATTTGTTTCATTTTTACACATTATTTAATAAAAATGAAATATATTAGTTATGGAAGTCTTCTTTAATCTGATTAATAATTTCACCATCTCATAGGAGGGATTTATTTACAGGAAAATACAAAACTCTAATAGAGGGGAGGAAAGATAAATTTATGAAGACATATGACTTGTTCCTGTCTAATAAAGCCAAGTAAATTATTAACAGACTTACTAAATTAGATTAAATTAAATACCAGTTGTACTCTCCAGCCCACTTTCTTAATAAATTAATAGTGAAGTTTATCTGGAAAGAATAGTGAACAAGACTATCATTTGGCACCATTGTAATTTGATGATGATGATTAATAATCATAGTAGTAGTAATAGAAATATTATCTTCATGATCTTATTGCTAGCATCCTTTTTGTCCAGAATGACATTGATATTCACTGACTCAGATCAATTAAAGTTTCCATCTCCACTGACTCCTTAGTAAAGAAGAGAAAATTCACATACCACTTAAACAAAGAGGCAGTGTAGTTAGAAACAATTCAAGAAGACAGAGAAGAGATTTTTTTTTAATACATCAAAATTTGAAAAGAATTCCAAATAGGCTAGTATTAAACATTGAGTATTATTTTTATTTTTTTAAATTTTTTGAATTTAAATTCAGTTAACATATAATGTGTTATTAGTTTCAGAGGTAGAGTTCAGTGATTCATCACTTTTATGTATTACTCAGTGCTCTTTATTTTTATATTAAAGGGAAAAAATTGGTGTATTTATATCAGCTATTGAAGATCAATGCATGACAAAATGGAGGCCATTTTTAGATATATATAAAATATAAAACTTTTATAAAAGTATACAATATTAAAGGAAAGTCAAAGACATAAATGCATAATAAGCTATTGATAAATGTTTACTATCCAGGGGTGCCTGGGTGACTCAGTTGGTTAAGTGGCTGCCTTCCTCTCAGGTCGTGATCCCAGAGTCCTGGGATCGAGCCCAGCATTGGGCTCCTTGCTCAGCAGGTCGTCTGCTTCTCCCTCTCCCTCTACTGTTACCCCTGCTGTGCTCTCTCACTCTCTCTCTGTCAAATAAATAAAATCTAAAAAAAAATTTACTATCCAAATTATTGAGCAGTAATTTCAAATGTCTAAGATTAGTGTCTTTTTCTACCTGATTTACGGTCAACAGGAACAAATCATTTACACATAGAAACTGGCAGGCATCAACTTACCAAAGTGAAAAATGCACCATCTTGCTGTGTTTCTTTAATAAGGAAATGGATATTCTAGGGCACAATTACACATCTGTTAAAAATTAAAAGTAAGTTAGGGGCACCTAGGTGGCACAGTTGGTTAGGTGTCTGACTCTTGGTTTTGGCTCAGGTGTGAGATCTCAGGGTGGTGCGATCAAGCCCCAGGTTGGGCTCCACACTGAGAGTCTGCTTGAGTTTCTCTCTCCTATTCCTCTGCCCCTCCCCCTTGCAGACATGTGTGCATGTGCGCTCTCTGTCTCTCTCTGAAATAAATCTTTTTAAAAAAATTAGAAATGAATTAAAGCTTAAGATTGGAAGCACTGGTTGATAGAAGTGGGGTTGGAAGGCAGGGGGAGGAACACATAGTTGCTAACGTCTAGATGTAATGCATAATTTGGAGCAATGCAATTTTTTTTTCATCATTCAGAAAATCTACCTAGCAATAAACCATAAAAGAACTAATGTCTTTAAGTTGGTAATTCCATTTAGGGAATTATACAGGTAATAATTTGAACCAGTGTGTTCAAAGTATTGATATAACCCTGGACAAGTCATTTAACTCTTGGCTTTGTTTAACTATATGTGATGTGTTGCTCCAAAAGGGAACGGTTCTCACATTTAGTTTGCAAGTCAATCACCTGGCCAAATCTGGTCCAAGCTCCCAACAAAGAACAAGGGTGTCTAGGAGAGATGAGGAAACTTCCCTCATCTCCTTATTCAGTTTGGGTAAGACATGCCTGGGCTTGTTAAAACAAACTTTTATTATGAAACAAAAGTAAAAAATAACAGCAACAACAACAAAAAAGTATCCCCACCTGGTGACATCTAGGCAGAGACTAGCCGAAGCTGGCTCATTAGTCTGTCCAGGTGACCTCAATACAAAAAACCTTAGCCCTTCCATCTAAATTCCTGAATCTAGGGGATCTGTTAGGAGAGTTAACTATTTGAAAGATGTTTATTGAGGGCTTTCTAGGTGTCAAATACGTCATTGAAACAAATGCTTTCCTGGGGCTTATCTAAACAAATCATCATGAGGAAGTAATTGTGTGTGAAAAACATTTTTGAAGGACACACTGTCGGATCCAGAGGGACATGCTTATGAAAATGTAGATTCTTCAACTCCACCCCCAACCCCTCTCATCTGCTGAAACTTCTGGGCTGGGAAATCTGCCCAGATTATTTTTATGCAGGCAGTTTGAGTGCTACCTTTAAAATAAAAATTATACTTCATTGATCTTTAAGATTTTTCTTGCCCCCAATTTTGAGTCTTAAATTTTGCTTTTAATAATTTAAAACTTGGAAATAGCTTAAGATGAAAAATGGGGAAATGAGTAAGGCATATTATTACTGTCTAGTGTAGTAGCACAAAGGTCCATTTGACAGATTTCTTTTGGAGGATTTGGTTACAGTTTATTTGATAACAAAACTTTAATGCCCATTGCTGTAACTTTTTGCTCTAAATTCCCTTTATGCTCATTTTAAGTAGCTTTCCTTGGTTATTCTGGTATGGCACTGTGGTAAAACATAACCCAATGCTCCAGCACACAGACATAACTTAGCTTTTTTTTTTTTTGCTTATGATTTTGGCTTTCTTATACCTTTATTGTGGTCTTCCTGGCACTATGTTAAGGGGAGTAATGACAAAAAGCACATTCCTTAAATATGCTGGTTAATTCCATGCATGTCTTTGATCTATGTCTTGTGTTAATGGCATTTACCCCCTCTCCATTTGTCACTGCATCAGTAATTCTCTAACCTGCCACTAGCCATCTTTCCACTCTCTAATACACCTTGCATTCCCACCAGCATGGAATCTTCATGCCTACAGTAGTAAAGAATTGAGCTACCCAAAGAGAGGTCTGGTCTTTGCCCTGAGCTCCTGGGAGGTGATCTCTAAGCCCTTGAAATGCCCTGCCTAATAAGAGTGTCTTTGTTTACCTGTGGGCCTTGGAGCACCCTGGATAGTACAACAATGTGATTAATACCAGAGGCTTCAGGCTCCTCACTTCCAGAGGGACTGTGTTCATGCCAAAGGCAGTGCCCTCCAAAGACTGATACCACACAGTGAGAGAGAACAGACTTTACTAAAATAATCTAGACTAATCTCATATACACATACACACACACCACCACCAATAAATAGCAACAAAAGTAAGCCCTGGAGGGGGGGGAAATCCATGGCCACAAAATATTACCTAAAATGTCCAGTTTTCAAATAAAATATTGAGACATGCAAAGATATAGGAAAGTATGGGCCACACACGGAAACAAAAGAAACTGCCTGTGAGAGAGACCGGATGTCAGATTAACAGACAAAAATTTCCGAAGTATCCCTTATAAATATATTCAGAGAATTCAAGGTAATAATGCATAAAGAAGTAAAGGAATTTATGATGACAATGTTCCATCAAATATGGAATATCAATAAAGAAAAACAATAAAAAAGAACCAAATGGAAATTCTGGAATTGAAAAGTAGAATAACTGAAGTGAAGTCATTAGAGAAACTCAATGATAGATTTGAACTGGCAAAAAAAAGTATCAGTACACTTGAAGATAGATTGATAGAGACTGTATAACCAGAAGAACAGAAAAATAGAATGGAAAACACTAAGGGTCTCAAAAAAGATGAGACAACTTTAAGTACACTTCCAAGTAATGAGAGCACCAGAAAGAGAAAAAAAAAGTGAAAGCAGAAAAAAAATTAAAGAAATAATGGTTAAATATGTACCAAATATATTGATAAAACATTAATCTATATATCCAAGAAACTCAATAAACTCAAAGTAGAATAAGTGCAGAGATGCAATCTGACATATACAATTCTTGTCTCCTTTGTCCAAGGTTGATTGACCATATAGACATGGGTTTATTTCTAGGCTTTCTATTCTGTTCCATTGATCTATATGTCTATTTGTGTGCCACTACCCCACTGTTTTGATTACTACAGCTTTGTAATAAAACTTGAAGCCTGGAATTGTGATGCCTCCAGCTTTGCTTTTCTTTTTTAAGGTTATTTTGGCTACTCAGGCTATTTTGTTGTTCCTTATATGTTTTTGGAATATTTGTTCTAGATCTATGAAAAATGCTGTTGGTATTATGGTAGGAATTGCATTAAATCTGTAGAATGATTGGGGTAGTAGGGACATTTTAACAACATTTGTTCTTCTGATCTATGAGCATGAAATATCTTTCCATTTCTTTGTGTTCAATTTCTTTCATCAGTGTTTTATAGTTTCAGGGTATGGATAGGTCTTTCACTCTTTGATTAAGTTTATTCCTAGGTACTTTATTATTTTTGGTGCAATTGTGAATGGGATTATTTCCTTAATTTTTCTGCTATTTCATTATTAGTGTGTAGAAATGCAACAGATTTCTGTATATTGATTTTGTATCCTGCAACCTTATGGAATTCATTTGTCAGTTCTAGTAGTTTTTTGATGGTCTTTGGGGTTTTCTATATATAGAATCATGTCACCTTCAAATAGTTAAAGTTTCCCTCTTCCTTACAGCTTTGAATGATTTTTATGTCTTTTTGTTGTCTGATTCCTATGGCAGGATTCCTCCAGGATTATGTTGAATAAAAGTGGTGAGAGTGGACTTCCTTTTCTTGTTCCTGACCTTAGGAGAAAAGCTCGCAGTTTTTTCCCAATTTGTTGGCATATGGTTTTTCATAATATTCTTATAATCCTTTGTATTTCTGTGGTGTTGACTGTTCTTTCTCCTCTTTCATTTGTGATTTTGTTTATTTGAGTCCTCTCTCTTCTCTCTCTTTTATGAGTCTGGCTAGCAGCTTATCAATTTTGTTAATCTTTTCAAGGAACCAGCTCCTGGTTTCATTGATCTGTTCTATTATTTGTTTTAGGTTCTGTATCATTTATTTCTGCTCTAATCTTTATTTCCTTCCTTTTGCTGGTTTTGGGTTTTGTTTGTGGTTCTTTTTCTAACTCCTTTAAGTGTCAGGTTAGGTTGTTTGAGACTTTTCTTACTTCTTGCTGTAGGCGTGGATTGCTGTAAACGTCCCTGTTAGAACTGCTTTTGCTGCATTCCAAAGATTTTGGACCCTTGTGTTTTCATTTTAATTTGTCTCCATTTATTTTTTAATAAATAAATCTTCTTTGATTTCTTGGTTGACCCATTGTTTAGTAGTGTGTTATTAACCTCCATGTGTTTATACTCTTTTCAGGTTTTTTTCTTGTCATAGATTTTGAGCTCATAGTGTTGTGGTCAGAAAAGATGCATGGTATGATTTAAATCTTTTTGAATTTGTTGAGACTTGTTTTGTGGCCTAATATTGATCTACTCTGGAGAATGTTTCATGTGCACTTGAAAATAATGTTTACTCTTCTGTTTTGGGTTGGAATATTCTGAATATTCTGAATATATTTGTTGAATCCATCTGGTCCAGTGTGTCATTCAAAGTCACTGTTTCCTTACTGATTTTCTGTTTAGATGATCTGTCCTTTTGGTGTAAGTGGGGTGTTAAAGGCCCCTACTGTTATTGTACTACTATAGATTATTTCCTTTATGTTTGTTATAAACAGTTGTGCATATTTGGGTACTTTCATGTTAGGTACATAAATATTTACAATTGTTATATCTTCTTGTTGCTTTATCCCTTTGTCATTATATAGCATCCTTCTTATCTCTTGTTACAGTCTTTGTTTTAAAGTCTAGTTTTCTGATATAAGTATTACTACCCTGGTGTTCTTTTCTTCACATCCATTTGCATGATAAATGTTCCTCTATCTCTCTACTTTCAATCTATGTGTGTCCTTAGGTCTGAAATGAGTCTCTTGTAGGCAGCATACAGATGAGTCTTTTTTTTTTTAATCCATTCCATCACCCTATGTCTTTTGATTGGAGCATTTAGTCCATTTATATTCAAAGCAATTATTGATAGGTGTGTATTTATTGACATTTCTGTTGTGTCTGTTTTTGTGGGCCTTTTGTTTCTTTCTTCCCTTGCTCTGTTCTCTCACCATAAGTTGACTTTCTTTAGTGATATAGTTGTATTCCTTTCTCTTTATGTTTTGCATATCCCTTATTGGTTTTTGATTTGTGGTTACCATTACATTTGTATATAACATCTTCTGCACATAGCAGTCTACTTTAAGTTGATGGTCGCTAAACTTGAAACCCATTGTTTACTCCTTTCCTCCTCATGTTTTAGGTATAGTATGTCATGCTTTACATTTTTTTATTTTGTGAGTCCCCTGACATTTTTTTAAGATTTTATTTATTTGACAGAGAGATCATAAGTAGGCAGAGAGGCAGGCAGAGAGGCAGGCAAAGAGAGATGGGGAAGCAGGCTCCCTGCTAGCAGAGAGCCCGATGCGGGGCTCGATCCCAGGACCCTGAGATCATGACCTGAGCCAAAGGCAGAGGCTTAACCCACTGAGCCACCCAGGCGCCCCCCTGACTGATTTTTATAGATATACTTATTCTTACTGATTTTGTGCTTTCTACTTTTCTTACTTTTATTTATGGTCTATCCATTCCAGTCAAAGAGTCCCCTTTAACACGTTTTTGTAGGGCTGGTTTAGTGATCATAAACTCCTTTAGATTTTGTTTATCTGGGAAACTCTCCTATTCTGAATGATAGCTTAGCTGGACAGAGAATTCTTAGATGCAGACTTTTTTCTCTCAGCACTTGGAATATATCATTTCACTCCCTTTGGGACTGCAAAGTTTCTGCTGAAAAATCCACTGATAGACTTATGGGGTTTCCTTTGTACATAACTGACTTTTCTCTTGCTGCTTTTAAAATTCTCTCTTCAGGGACACCTGGGTGGTTCAGTCGGTTAAGCCGCTGCCTTCAGCTCAGGTCATGATCCCAGGGTCCTGGGATTGAGTCCCGCATCAGGATCCTTGCTCAGCAGGTAGCCTGCTTCTCTCTCTGCCTCTGCCTGCCACTCTACTTGCTTGTACGTGCTCTCTCTCTCTCTCTCTGACAAATAAATAAAACAAATAAAATCTTTTGAAAAAAAAATTCTCTCTTCATCCTTACTTTAGGCCATTTAAATTACTATGTCTTAGTGTGGATCTCCTTGGGATCCTTGTTGGGGGATCTCTGTGCCCCTTGGATCTGAATTTCTGCTTCCTTCCCCAGACTAGGGAAGTTTTCAGTTATTATTTCTTCATATAAATTGTCTGCCCCTTTTGTCTCTCTTCGTCCTCTGGGATCCCTGTAGTGTGGATGTTATTACAGTTGATGGAGTCACTGAGTTCCCTAACTCTATTCTCATTTTGCATAATTTTTTTTCTCTCCCCTGCTCAACTTGATTACTTTCCATTACTCTGTCCTTTGGATCACTGATTCATTCTTCTCTTCCTCAAGTCTACTATTCATTCCATCTAGCTACCAGATCTCTATCCCTCCTACCCTTCTTTAAAAATTTAATTTAGGGGCGCCTGGGTGGCTCAGTGGGTGAAACCTCTGCCTTCCGCTTAGATCACAGTCTCAGGGTCCTGGGATCGAGCCCAGCATCTGACTCTCTGCTCAGCAGGGAGCCTGCTTCCTCCTCTCTCTATGCCTGCCTCTCTGCCTACTTGTAATCTCTGTCTATCAAATAAATAAAACCTTAAAAAAATTTAATTTTCTTCAGTGTTCCAAAATTCATTGTTTATGCACCACATGCAGTGCTCCATGCAATACGTGCCCTCCTTAATACCCACCACCAGGCTCACCCAAACCTCCTACACCCTCTCCAAACCCCTCAGTTTGTTTCTCAGAGTCCACAATTTCTCATGGTTTATCCCCTGCTCCAATTTCCCCCATCTCACTTCTCCTCTCCATCTCCCAATATTCTCCATGTTATTCCTTATGCTCCACAAGTAAGTGAAACCATATGATACTTGATTCTCTCTGCTTGACTTATTTCACTCAGCATAATCTCTTCCAGTCCCATCCATGTTGATATAAAAGTTGGGTATTCATCCTTTCTGATGGGGGGATAATACTCCATTGTATATATGGACCATATCTTCTTTATCCATTCGTCCATTGAAGGGCATCTTGGAAATTATTATCAACAGTTATACACCAATAAGTTAAGCAACCTAGATGAAATGGATGCATTCCTGGAAACCTATAAACTTCTAAAACTGAATCAGGAAGAAATTGACAACCTGAATAGACCAATATCTAGTAACAAGATTGAGGCAGTGATCAAAAACCTCCCAAAAAAACAAGAGCCCAGGACCTGATGGATTCTCTGGAGAATTCTACCAAACATCCAAAGAAGAAATAATACTTATTCTTCTGAAGCTGTTTCAAAAAATAGAAACAGAAGGAAAACTTTCAGACTCTTTTTATGAAGCCAGCATTACCCTGATCCCCAAACCAGGCAAAGACCACACCAAAAAGGAGCATTTCAGACCAATATCCCTGATGAATATGGATGCTAAGATTCTCAACAAGATCCTAGCTAATAGGATCCAACAGTACATTAAAAAGATTATACACCATGACCAGGTGGGATTCATCCCTAGGATGCAAGAGTGGTTCAACATTCACAAATCAATCAATATGATAGAACAAATCAATAAAAGAAGAGAGAAGAACCACATGGCCCTCTCAATCAATGCAGAAAAAGCATCTGACAAGATACAGCAACCATTCCTGATTAAAACGATTCAAAGTATAGGGATAGAGGGAACATTCCTTGACTTCACAAAATCTATCTATGAAAAACCCACAGCGAAAATCATCCTCAATGGGGAAAAGCTGACAGCCTTCCCTTTGAGATCAGGAACATGACAAGGATGGCCACTCTCACCACTCTTGTACAACATAGTACTAGAAGTCCTAGCAACAGCAATCAGATAACAAAAAGAAATAAAAGGAATTCAAATTGGCAGTGAAGAAGTCAAACTCACTCTCTTCACAGATGACATTATACTTTATATGGAAAACCCAAAAGACTCCACCCCCAAACTGCTAGAACTCATACAGCAATTCAGTAATGTGGCAGGATACAAAATCAATGTACAGAAATCAGTTGCTTTTATACACTAATAATGAAAATATAGAAAGGGAAATGAGAGAACTGATTCCATTTACTATAGCACCAAGAACCATAAGATACCTGGGAATAAACCTACCCAAAGAGGTAAAGGATCTGTATTAGAGGAACTACAGAACACTACTCATGAAAGAAATTGAAAAAGACACACACACACACACACACACAAATGGAAAAGCATTTCATGCCCTTGGGTCAGAAGAATAAACACAGTTAAAATGTCTATACTGCCCAGAGCAATCTATACTTTCAATGCCATCCCGATCAAAATTCCACCAGCGTTTTTCAAAGTGCTAAACCAAACAATCCTAAAATTTGCATGGAACCAGAAGAGACCCTGAATCACTAAGGAAATGTTGAAAAAGAAAACATCATGTTGCCTGATTTCAAGCTTCACTACAAAGCTGGGTTCACCAAGACAGCATGGTAACTGGCACAAAAACAGACACATAGACCAGTGGAACAGAGTAGAGAGTCCAGGTATGGACCTGCAACTCTATGGTCAAATAACCTTCAACAAAGCTGGGAAAAGTACCCAGTGGAAAAAAGACAGTCTCTTCAATAAATGGTGCTGGAAAATTGTGGATGGCGATGTATAGAAGAATGAAACTCGACCATTCTCTTACACCATACACAAAGATAAACTCAAAATGGATAAAAGACCTCAATGTGAGGCAGGAATCTATCAATATCCAAGAGGAGAACATAGACAATAACCTCTTCAACACTGGCCACAGCAACTTCTTTCAAGACCTGTCTCCAAAAGCAAAGGAAATAAAAGCAAAAATGAACTTCTGGGACTTCATCAAGATCAAAAGCTTCTGCACAGCAAAGGAAATAGTCAACAAAACAAAGAGGCAACCCATGGAATGGGAGAAGATATTCGCAAATGACACTACAGACAAAGGGCTGATGTCCAAGATATATAAAGAACACCTCAACACACACAAAACAGATAATCACGTCAAAAATGGGCAGAAGACATGAACAGACACTTCTCCACAGAAGGCGTACAAATGGCTAACAGACAAATGAAAAAATGTTCATTGTCATTGGCTATCAGGGAGATTCAAATCAAAACCACATTGAGATGTCACCTTACACCAGTTGGCATGGCCAAAATTAACAAGACAGTAAACAACAAGTGTTGGAGAGGATGTGGAGAAAGGGGAACACTCTTACACTATTGGTGGGAGTGCAAGTTGGTGCAGACACTTTGGAGAACAGTGTGGAGATTCCTTAAGAAATTAAAAATAGAGCTACCCTATGACCATTGCACTACTGGGTATTTACCCTAAAGATACAGATGTAGTGAAAAAAAGGGCCACCTGTACCCCAATGTTCATAGCGGCAATGGCCACAGTTGCCAAACTCCTCCTACCCTTTCAATGTGGCCTCAATTCTACATTTTGTTCTGGAATTTGTTGTCAGTCTTCAGGGCATTCTCTGGGTTATTTACACTGATGCGATTGTTATCTAGTTGTATCTGTGAGACAAGGTAGCATAGGGGCCTCTGGAAGTAAAATTTTTTGGTTTTAAACTACAAAATTTTTGGTAGTTTGTTACAGCCGTTCTAAGAAATTAACACACCAGCAGTGAATTACTAGGGCAAATTCTTGTTGATCTTCTGCCTCATCATTATATCCCTTATTGAAAGTGGGCTATTGAATACACCTAAAACTAATATAACACAGAATGTTAATTATACTTTAATTAAAATAAATAAAAAGAAAGTGGCGGGTATTGAAGGCACAAACTATTACTGAATTGTCTATTTCTCCCTTCAATTCTGCCAGTTTTTACTTCATGTATTTTGGGGTTTTGTTGTTAGTGTCGGTTTATAATTTTTATAGCTTCATGATAGATTGACACTTTCATCATTATAAAATGACTTATCTCATAACATTTTGTTGTTGTTGTTGTTTAAACATCTAATGGTTTGGTATTAGTATAACCATTCTGGCTTTTTTATAGTTTCTATTTGCATGGTATATCTTTTTGGATCATCTTATTTTGAATCTTTTTGTGTCTTTGAATCTAAAAGCTTATCTTCTGTAGTCATAATATAGTTAGAATTTTTTTAAAAAAATCAACTCTAACAATCTCCCTCTTTTGCTTAAAATGGGTTAATACATTCCACAATCTGCTTAAGCATATATATTGAGTTTTTAATTTTAGAGTTTGCATTTTTCAGTTGTAGAATTTCAAATTGATTTTTTAAAAAACAGATCTGGTTCTCATAAAATTTTCCATCTTGACTCATTAATCAAAGCTGTTTTCAAGTTCATCTCTGATGACCCTAATAACCAGATCGTCTGTGGGTCCAATTTTATTGCCTATTTTTCCTCATGGTTCTGCTCTTTGGCATCCTTAAGTAATTTTTACTTAATACTAGGTATTGTATATGACACACTGTACAGTCTCTGGATGTTATTTTCCTACAGAAAGGGATTGCCCTATTCTCTGCTAGGAAGACAGTGTAGGCAGATCACATTAATCCAATCTATAATTCAGTGGATGTGAAACTAGGTTGCAATTTTATAAGGTTTAATTTACTCAGATTCTCTCCTGTTCTTACAGTGTAACTCTCAGAATTCTTAAATGAGATTCTAGGGTATGTTTTAGGGCCTTTCTTGATAGGTCCTGAAATCCGGTTTTTACCTCTTCAATACCATGATGCAATATACATTAAAAAATCTTAGGGTGCCTGGGTGGCTCAGATGGTTAAACGTCTGCCTTTGGCTCAGGTCATCTCCAGGTCCTGAGATCAAGCTCTATGTCAGGCTTCCAGCTCAGCTGAGAGTCTGCTTCTCCCTCACCCTCTGCCTCTCCCATTTGTGCTGTCTCTTTATCTCAAATGAATAAACAAAATCTTAAAAAAAAAAATCTTTGCTTTGGCTTTCAGGTTTTTGCCTTTATCTTATTTTTTTTAAGTCCTTCTGCTCTGAACAATCCAAGAATTCAGAAATACCCAAGGGGAAAATCAGCAGAATGTCAGACTCACGTCTCTGAACCATCCTGTTTTATTGGGATCTTAGGTCTCCCAAATGCTGGTTCGCTAAGTGACCCTAAACTTTTTGTCTCTCCAGTCTAGTGTGGTTCCCAGAGTTTGTTTGCATCTCTGATCCTTAGCAGTAACTTTCTTCTGGGGCCTTCTACTCAGATTTGTGTCAAAAACTGGCAATCCCATAAAGGAAGAAGTAGCTGCAGCATGTTTGCTCACCTCTCTGATTACTGTGTTGCAAGTCCCCAAGAAAACTCACAAGTTCAGTGATTCAGAAGAAGGACTCACAGGGCTCAGCGAATAGTCATACTTGTGGGTATGGTTTAGTGTAGCAAAGCAGTACAAAGCAAAATCAGCAAAGGGATAAAGTGCATGGGATGAAATCCGAAGGAAACCAGGCATAAGCTTCTAAGAATCCTTTCCCTATGGAATCACACAGGATGGGGTTAATTTCTCCAGTACTGAATTGTGACAACATATGTAAAACGTTGTCTGCCACAGACACTCATTAGATTTATTGCCCAAGGTTTGTATTAGAAGCTGGTGATATGCACCTTCTACTTAGCACGTATCATAATTACAGACTGCCAGAAGGCAAGTAGGTGTTCAGAATAAGCTTGCTGTTTGTATAAACAGTTTATACATAGTAAGCTACCTTATCAGTTAAAGAATGGTAGGAACATTCTCATAATCCAAGTTTTCAGATTCCAGCGAAGGCCCACCCTGACAAGCAGGGCTTTGTAAGAATAGTGTCTCAGGCCTGCTGTTAATTCTTTTCTGCACACCCTCTCTCTGGGATTTTGGCTCTTAGAGTCCTGTTTGTCTAAAAGTTCTTTCATGGCTTCAAACACTGGTTTTAAATAATTTAATCCATGTCACAGCTTTATCATTGAGTGGTGCTGTGCTCCACAAGTGTCTGGCTATTTTTTCTTCTCTGCTGGAAATTTAATTTGAAAAATTATAGAATTTGAGGCTTACAACGATGAATTTTTTTTCCACCATGGAGTTTTCATTCGTTTATCATTAGACACCTAAAGGATTACTTTAATCTAATTTCAGGAACCAGGATGATTTGAGGCTTCACTGAAGTCCCTGTGTATGTGTGTAGGGGGTGAGTGTATCTTCAGTTCATTCTCTCCCATGACTTGGCAGGCACTATTATTCAAGTTTTATCTTCCTCTCTTCCCAGAAGTAGTAAAAACCCCGTTTGTCCCCTTAAGTGCTTCTTCTAGAATCAGCCAACAACTCCAGGTAAGAATTGGCCCTAATGCTGATCTTGCCTTTCTAGAATTTTATATTTTAAAGATTGTTTTCAGATTATCTAGTTGTCCATGGAAAACTTGATGTTTACACTACATAGTTTGCCATTACTGGAAGTGGAATTCCTCCTCTACCTTATTTCTTAGACTATAAAATAAGCTCCTTAAGTGCAACATTTTGAGGAAAATCATGATGAATAGAGTGTTTAAAATTGCACACATAAGCACAGCATATAGGGAAGGGAAATCTAAATCCAGATTCACATAGTCCATTCTATGAGGAAAAATAGCTGCCTCTTCATAAGAAAAGAGATTTAATATCATAAACCTGGAGCTAACCAACTATTTGCTCACCTTAGGGCATGACATCTAAGGATTGGTCCCTCTGCTTACCAACTGGGCTCTTAGCAGTGGAAGTAACCAGGGTAGCCTTGATGAAAAGAAGGCCATATTTTTGAAGTCCATGTATAGTCCCAATCTTTCCAGGATAGCCACTTTGTTCATAATGTGGTAGAGCAAGGACTGGGATATCAAAAAAGATCTGTCAACACCTTCAGAATCAACTTGACTGTCCAGTTATTTAGCATCTCCTTTGCAGTAGGGCCTTTGTTCAGTATTTATGTGGAAAACAATTATTCTTACAATCTGAGACAATTTTGAGAAATTCAACTATACATTTAGCTCCCAAATTTTATCATTACTACTTTCATGTCCTTCACCAACTATGAGTCATAAGATAGTGTAGACCTAGAAATCTCACCTTCTGTGCAAAACAGACAAGAAATACTGCTTAGATTTATTCTCACTGTAAGGAGTTCCTTTCCTTACTGTTTTCCATACCATCGTTGAGTAGGGTTGTAGTGCCACTGTCTGTACTGCTTGTACAATGAGGCTCCATTTTTTCTTCCTCTATGAACTGGGAAATACAATATCCTCTATTATAAATATAGTTCATGGGCTTGCTTGCTTGCTCATTTGTTTTCTTTCTTTCAGACATCCCGCCTCATTAAATTCAACTTGATGGATATAAATGGATATTTAAACAAGATTCTACACTAGAATAGAATTGAAACAGAAGAGGAACTGGTGACATGTTGTTTCTTAAGATTATATATTAAGAGATTTAGAGAAGAAAATGTTAGTAAAAATTATAGTATGCGGAGTAAGATAGAAGTAGAAGCATCTCAGTTAAATAGAGTAAAATTTTTAAGAAAAATGTACTACCAACCTTCGTTAGGTAGTAGTGGACCTGGGATATATTTGTATATATTTGTAGCTTCTATATATTTGTAGCTTCTATAAAAGGAAGCAATGAAACAAGAAATGAGGATTTATTGTGTTGAAATTAGGTCTTTCCTACTTTGTTTTCTGGTGAGTATAGATATCACTCATGTACACCATACATACACAGAAAATATGATAGAAGAAAAAAAATAAATTTCAAACACTAGCCCAGAAAATCTTCATACTATCCATTACTTTAAGTAAAACAAAACAAAACATGATGTATCATAATTTGCTTCTCAAGAAACCTTTATGCAGATACACTTTAAAGAACCAAAGTAGTCAGGTTTTACAACTCTCACATTTATCTCTGTGTGGATGTATGGTGGAGAATCAAAGGAGTTTCCCTGACTTCTTTTGAATGGGTTGGGTCCCCCAATAATGGGTCCATGGTCAAAGGAGCGAGACTGATACAAAGTGAAGGTCAAGCAAAGCTTTATTTCGCTCCAAGCATCAAGAATCAAACCAACCGACCATCAAACAGACCAGTCCGGGCCACCCCTTACATGTAGAGAGGGCAACCCCTCCCTGCCTCACAGACTAACTTTTATAGAGCAAAGGCCATGTGGTTGAGCCTGGCCACACATAGGTAGCCAATGAGTTTGCAATACACAGAGAAAGCTGCACAGTCATGCTAGGTCAAACACGGGTGGCCAATTGAACTACAATTCACCCCATAGTAGACATTTGCACTAGCCTATCACCTTGGTGAGAATTGGCACCCAAAAGGTTGGGACCACACTCCTTGGTAGCTAGGGAGACAGTATGTGCCCCCACTGATTGAATACCTCCACCTGGCCGGACCCACCCTTGTATTTGGACTTTGTTACCTGGGATTGGTTTCCAGGACTTGCTTTTAAATAAGTTCCCCTGGGGGCAGTGGGGAGGGGCAGGGTCAATTTAAGAGGAACAACACAGATCTCCTATTTGCCAGCCATTTTCTGGATTGGATTCACATTCCATTTGGTAAAACAAATCTTTATTTACTACTATGTAATAGGTATTATACCAAACTAACACACAGAGCAATAGTTTTGTGTGGAAGAGAGTGTGGAAAGATAATCACAATACATTGTGATGTGGATTATATTAGAGCACTTACCAAGTAGGAATCAAGTGTGATAAAGGGGTCAAGAAGCTTCAGAAGAAATCTTATAAATTTTCAGTAGAACCATAAGAAGTCACTAAGAGACATTATCAATATTTTGTATTTATAATATTGACTTACAATCTTTGAATGGGGAGAAACAGACCTGAAACCATCAGTGTCAATATGATTTAGGTAAGACTTTAGCTCACCTGTGTCAATATGATTTAGTTGTTTATTCCAGGAAATCTTTGTCTAGGAAAGAGGATTGTAAACAAAGCAAACAAAAAACCGAAGCAGTCCCTAATTTTTTGTTTGCTTTAAATTCTGATAGGATGGAGACAATAATTTGCTTACCTGGGCATACAGCTCGTTCATCAAACAACAGTTTATCAAGACTCCTCAAGGTCCTTGCTTACTGTGTCCACCCGAGTCCTAACCCATTTCATTAATTTAGTCAAATCTGATCAGTTTACTCTCTTGACAGATATGCCTTAAACCATTTGAGCACAGATTCCCAAACCTCTAATATCTAACTTTCTGGTTCTAAGATATGGCTAAGCACATCAAGGCAGTGTACTCAGCTACTGCAGTAAGTTTTCATAGTTAGTTTTGCTTTATTAACAAGATCTCTTTAAGAAGTTTGTCCTTTCTGAAACAACCTTAAGAGTGCATTGATGGGGCACCTGGGTGGCTCAGTGGGTTAAGCCTTTGCCTTGGGCTCAGGTCATGATCTCAGGGTCCTGGGAGCATTGGGCTCCCTGCTCGGCAGGGAGCCTGCTTCCCCTCCTCTCTCTCTCTGCCTGTCTCTGCCTACTTGTGATCTTTCTGTCAAATAAATAAATAAAATATTAAGAGTCCACTGATGGATGAATGGATAAAGAAAACGTATACAGCTGACTCAAACAACGCAGGGGTTGGGGTGGTGACCCCCCCATGCAGCTGAAAATCCATATATCACTTTTGAATTCCCCCAAATTTAGCCTACTGTGGACCACAAGTCTTATCAATAACATAAACAGTCAACACATAGTTTGTATGTTATATGTATTATGTACAGTATTTTTATAATACTAGAGAAAAGAAATATTAAGGAAATCATAAGGAAGAGAAAATACATTTACAGTACTGTATTTACGGACAAAAATCTGCATATAGTAGACCCATGTAGTTCAAACCTGTGCTGATCAAGGGCCAACTGTGGTCAACAATGGATTATTATTCAGCCATAAAGAAAGAAGAGAATCTTGCCATTTGCCATAACACGGATGGACCATGAGGACATTATGCTAGGTGAAAGTAAGTCAGAAGGTGGGAATGAGAGAGGGTGGCCAAAGTGGGGAAAGGGGATCAAAAGGTACAAACTTCCAGTTATAAAATAAATAAGCTCTGGGGATGTAATGCACAACATGATGACTATACTCGATAATACTCTAGCACATATTTGAAAGCTGCTAACAGAGTAAATCTTAAGAGTTCTTATCACAAGAAAAGGAAAAATATTCTAACTATGTATGGTGATGGATGTTAACTAGACTTGTGATGACCATCTCTCAATATATACAAGTATTTAATCATTACATTACAGATGAAACTAATATAACATTATATGTCAATTTCACCTCAATTCATTATTTTTTAAAAAGAAGTTTGTCTTTTCTAACTACAAACTACTACCAGATATACAAAAATAATCAACTCATTGCTATCAGCTACTAGGCCAAATACTAAGTTCATTTGGAATTAACTGAGGAACTTGTTAGAAATATAGGTTTCCATATCTCATGCTTCACAGTGTTCCTGATTTAGGGGGATTAGCACAAGGTTCAGGAATCTCTATTTTTAAAAGCACCAGTTTTTTTTCCTAATGCAGGCTATACTAAATCATGCTTAGAAAAATAATGCTTTCCTCCATGGATACCAGCAAACATGTTTGTGCACATGTATATATTATACATACACATATATCATATACATATTATATATATACATATGTTTTATATACACTAAATGTTATAGAAGCATATTACAAAATTAATACTGATATTAAATGTTCCGCCCACTTCTTATGGAAACGGGATCATATATATATAGATATACACACACACATGCACACAAACACATACATATAATGAATGACATGATTTTTTCAGGGAACATTATATAATCTTATAATATATAATATTATATAATCTTTATATAATCATCACATACAGATCTGCATTATTTTTAATAGCTACATCATATTCTACTGTATGCAGGTACTGTAATTTATCCAGTCTTCTATTAATGGTCATTTAGATTGCCTTTTTTTTTTTTTGCTATTATAAGCAATGCTGCAATGAATACCTTCACACATTTATGCTCAAATTTCTGTAGAATATAAAGAATGGAATATATATAGAAGAATAGGATTGCTAGGTCAGAGGTATGTGCACTTTAAAATTTGATAGGTCTTGCCGAACTGCTCACCAGCTCAGCTGCCTTAATTGTCCTGCCAATTATCTCGGAGACTAACGTTTTCTCACATCTATACTAGTATCAGTCTCTTTCATCTTTAGCTATCTGGCAGGTAAAAAAAAATTAATAAAATCTTAATTTGCCTTTTTACCATGTCTTTAATAGAATAGCCAGCATTCAATTTACTACTGAAACATAATTATCTAAAGTTCTACAAAACATTATAATTTATTTTTGGAAAACTTTTATTTTTGCATTAAAACTTAACTCTATGTTAAGTTAACTCTACTTAACTTAACCTATGAGACAGATGGGATGGTTGAATTTCATATATATGTCCACTATGTAGTATCTACTTAGTACCTCCTTTCACCAAGTAATGAAAAAGGAAAGTGAGAGCCATAATACCTGTCTTCAAGCCCTGGCTTTGCACCCAGCAGCTACGTGATCTTGGGCAAGTTGCCTGCCCTCAGAGCTTCAGTTTCCTCTTTTGTAAAATGGAGATTCTACTCATCTTATATAATTGTTTTGAAAATTAATAGAGACTATAATTTTCATTACATATATTAGCTATGTATAACCACCACCACCACAATAATAATGCATGGAAAATTAGCAAATGACTAGAATTGTTTTTAAAAGCCTTTCTTAATAATTACAAAAATAATTATTTTGGTATTACCATAGTCAGATTCTAGGAGGTGAGTTCACTATTTATTGGGATTACTAAAGTCACTAGAAGAGTGTGTATTTCATAAGGCTAATATACTACTTACAAAACCACTGCTGTGGTTCTCTATGAATACTCTTCTAATAGTAGTTCAGAAAACATTTCCCAAATTACTTAGCTCCTTAGATAATAAAATGGAATTATCCAAATATACAATCAACTACATACCAGGAATTTCTTTTCAAGTTTCTAAGAGGGTCTTGTTTCTAAGCAGACACAGTAAAGCAATAGTACCACAGATTTCCTAGAGCCAATAAATGAAATTCTAAAATTTTACTGTAGAGTAATATATTGGAGACCCTCTATTCTTGATTTTTCCCAAAACTGACATCAGCCTAATTCGCTCATTCCTTAAATGTCTCAATACCTACTGTGCAAAAAGTCCTATGCTAGGAACTAGGGGCATAGAATCTCTGCACTCAAAAGATAAAGACTCATGACTCATATTAAAGATAAAAGGGCAAAGCACTGTTACCTAAATTTGCCCGTGCTTCTAGTATGATAAATAATGCATCAATAGCTCATGACCCATGGAGCTCATTTTCTTTTGAATGGACATCAGTGGACCTATCACACTTCCTATCCCTGGACCAGGTAAAACAAAGCCAAAAATGAGATGTTATTGTCCTATGGCTTACTCCCAAAAGTCCTCAATGGCTCAACTCACCTAAGTCTTCCTCTTTTACTTTCTTTCTCCACATCATGACTTTCGCAAAAATTTATGATGATTTTTTTAATGAGTAAAATGATCTGGAAAAAATATTTTTTCGGTTTTTATTTCAATAAAACAAGAAGCAACACTGTTGTATAAAGTATTGCATATGGACAACATTTACACAAATATACAAAACTTCAAAAAACTAAACTCCAGTTTATTTCCATAGCCGTAAAAAGGTAGAGAGCACATAAAAATATGCAAAGTCATAGTTTATTCTTAGGAATGTAAACTCTAGGAATACAATTAGAAACAAGTATATTTACTATGAAAAGATTAGTATCACTATATGATTAGAAGATAAGAGGTACACAAAAAACTCCACATAAGAGGAAATAAAGGTATGCAAAACAAGATCTTGAGTTTACTAATAGAAACTTCATATCAAGACACAGGTACTCTAGAACTCTACTATTAAAAACACAAAAACATCTTCCAAAATGTTCACTGCTAGTCTCTTTAGGTACACACAAGTTACAAAGTACAGAAGACAATGTATTTATGTTCTGATAAAGAATTTAACAAAATCAAACAAATGTGAACAAAGTATTGAGTATAATTTTACTAAGCAACTAACCTAAAAGTATAAATTCATGCTAATTAAAGAAATAGAGTTTTTATTTTTCATTCAAAGATTGGGAATACACTATTATACATTAATTTCTATCTACAATGCTTGATTTATGTACCCATCAAATTATTCTTCTCTTTAATGGCTTTTTAAAAAACATTTTCTCATTCACATTATTTATCATAAAGATTCCTTGATGTGTGCTTCCCTTTAATAAAGTATAAATTTATTGTGCCTATAGACTCAAATGTTAAACAGCCTTATTTTAAATATTTGTTTAAAATTATGTCTCAGAGTACACTTTTTCTCTATAATTTAATTGTAAAGTTTTAATATTTTAATAATATTCCTCCAAAACAGGAAAAAAATCCCTTAGAACCGAGATCATTTTTATCTATTTTGGCTTAAAAAATATATTTCCCTTTAATTCAACTTTTTGTTTTTATGTAACGTTTGCTAAGCAATTGCTTCATAATTGAAAAGGGCAATGAAATATTGCTTATTCAAAACAAACTGTGTCATCATTTAAGGACTGAGGATTTCTAACCTTCAAGCCTACAGAGCTGCCTTAAAAAGTTCCACGGTGGTGTACAAGGGATTCCATGGTGCTCACTTGTCCTGGGTCCTCTTGGAAAGTTTACTTTGTTTCTCTCCCCCACTTCATTCCAAAGGCAAATGCTGGGACCCAGCTTCATCAGAATATCTCAAGTAAGTTGGGTTTTGAAGAGGGAGAGGTTGGGTAATTTCAAGAACCTCTAAGGGCTTAAAATTTGGAATGGAACTACAATTTCTGTTCAGATCCTTTGAAGTATTGGGTGGAAGGACCCATTTGGGCAGAATCCTTCTTGCGGTAAAGGGTATTATTCTGGATATGCAGGAGACCTGTGACCAAATGGTTACATCAGGATCTTAATGAGAAAACAACCTACAAATGTGAACTCAATCTGAAAAGATAAGTAGGAAGAGAGCAATAGGGATCACTGTAATTGTTACCAAAGTTAGCATTATCCAATATTTATAATTTTTATAAAAATTTTCAAATGTATAATCCTTATTTGAAACAGTATCAAAGGTACTATAAATAATTTTACTATTAACATAACTTCACACCCCGGAAAATCAACTGGTGCAAATAATTTGAAGCATAAATTCAGATCCACTCCACTGAGTAAGCCTTCAGAGTTTTAAAAAGAATATATGCATGCAGATTTGTTGTGCATTGTATAAAAGGATGGTACCCCTTTCATACATAAAATTGTAGGCATCTACAGTGCTGATTCCAATTACAGTTAATAAGAAAAATACAAAATGTTATATTTTTATTGTAAAAATAAATGAAAATCATTAGAAATTTAGAATTAGAGGATTAATAAGTGTTATGGACACTATAAAAATTCATCAGCTGTTAAAAACAATGAAGATTATAATATTTAGTATTTAACATTTGATCTAGAGTTGTGAGACCACTGAGAACTCTAAATACTAGGTAAGTAATTTGGCTAAATTAGTATTGGTAAATAAAGTAGACTTTAATGTGCATAAAAATCACTTGAGGATCTTGTTCAAATGCAGGTTTGATTCAGCAGATCAAAGGTGGCTCCGAAATTCTACATTTTTAACAAGATGCCTAGTGATGCCAATGCTATGTACTGGTCCTCAGACTACAGGAGTAGCAATAATCTAGAATAACACCAAAATAAAGATCCATTATAGCAGCTGATGATTATAATCTGATCTCTCATTTGTGCCAGCTGTTTCCTCAAACTTTTTCTACAAGTTTCCTAAGCACCTTAACTTCCTTAAAATGCTAATCTTCTAAAGTAGTTCTTAAGACTATTAATACTATTAGTAGCTACATGCCTAGGGGAAATTCTTTGATAAGAATTATAAAAAGACAATAGGAAATTCACAGTGACATTTTAAAATATTTTAAATTGTACACAGGATTCCTGTTAAATTAATACATATCAACTTTTACTGTCTGGTTGTCTTTTTTTTCCTACTACAATTTATGCTAATAGATCTAATTTCATTTCTGTTACTGGAACTAAAAAACTCAAATTCGCTTATATTAAAAACCATATTGTATTCAGAGTTAATGAATGAAAACTAGTTCATGCTTTTTGAAGAATTAAATTTAAAATGGTAGCCAAAGCAGTTAACAGTCAAAACTGCATTCATAGTGTATGCTTTAACACTCCTCAGGACATACGAATTTCTCACATTTGAGCTCTGCATAAGGAGGCACAAAAGGAAAACCAGCATGTTCTGTGTGACCAGAGCTAGGGACTGCAAATAAGGAAACCACTACGTATGTACTAACAGTGAAAGACGCAAAGAGGGGACTGCTCCCCAGGCCTTCCTTCTCAGTCAACTTACTCTCATCCTCAGCCTTACTTTCTCTCTCTCCCTCTGAATTATTAGTTAAGTATACTTGATTTACAGGGAACCTCAACCATAGCCAAAACAACTACCACTAGCAAACACCAAATTTTACATCTACCTAGAGGTCACATAGTTCTCCATAGCTACATACAAGTTTGTTTAGCTTCTGCCATACTGCCTTTTCATTTTTATTTTTCGGTTGGGGGCAACTACATTGATTATTCTATCATAAAAAGAATATTTAAAATAGGCCTGTTCAGAAAAAAAAGTTTTAAATTTTTCACATTTTATAATTCTAAATTTAAGAACACAAACATAAATAACCAAAATCAGTTAATATATAAATGTCCTTTGTCCATATTTCTCTATATTTTCTTTCACAATATTTTATAGACAAAAAAATTACCTAATATCCTTCATTTGCCGACAAATAATTCAGTATTATATGGTTGACACTGGTAACTTGAGAGCTGCGTTGCACGATTTACATTGATTTCCAGGAAGTCTTCAATGATGTGTTCTTTGAATTGTAGGAAACCAAACTATCTAGGTTTCTAAAGTCAAGCAGCAGGATAAGTGAGCTTCATAGCCCATTACATTTTAGGAATTGAAGGGGGTTTTCACCTGCTAAATCCAGATCAAATACTTCAAGACAACACATCTACTAGCAATCTGATTTTTGATATAAAAATGTTCCAAAGATAACAACAGAAATCCCTCTGCTGCCAGGCCCTCAAATTATAGTCTAGGTGCCGAGTTAGTAGGCATTCTCCAGGGCTTTATAACAAGGATTCCACTAATCTCAAGGATAATCTGATTACAAACATTTTTATCAAGCACTTTTCATACACATCATTTTTGTTTTCTCACGTGTCTGTTTTTCAGACTGCCATGCTGCACGTCAGCTGGAGACTTCCAGGAGCTGCACCTCTGCCTCCTTTCAGAAACACCGTACATGGAGATTCCCTTTGACTCTGAAGGTCAAACATACAACTACCAAAGTAGGAATTATTTAAAAAAAAAGAACTCACAACCTCTCATGAGATGTAATCAATCTGATCAGAAAACCTGCCAAAATGTATTGTTAAACTGACAATCTTAGAGCAACAGAAACAAATAAGAAAGAAAAAAAGATTCAAATCAAGGGGGAAAATACACCCAAGAAATAACAAAGCCATATTTCAACTTATTGCAACCTACATATTATTCCCTTCATAAAGTCAAGGTAGCCTTCAGAATTTAAGCCATCAGGGTTCCTGTCTGGAATAGGGATGACAGACCCTGGGCACTTTCATAAAGAAGCAAAGTTGTCCCTCTAGATTCGCTGGTTAGGTGAGAAAACGATTACTAATTAATCTGTGGACAGAGTAATGCTAATACTAGGAGGTCTCTGCTGACCTGATTGATGCTTCATTGGAAGTTCAGTCCTTTCAGAAACATAAATAAGCTTTTCTTCTTGGAGACTACACGCAGAAAACCTATTGGCATCTGTCCCAGGCCCACAGCCAACAGCAGATGATGGGTTATGTGGGACTGTGACACCACTGACTTGTTCAAAGGATTTACTGAACACAGTTGCGGCAGTCTTAGCCAAACCATGGCTGCAAGGTTTAGGCAGAGATTGGCTGGTAGTTAACGTCAGTCTCTTCAGAGAGAGAAGCTCAAGATTCTCACTCTGGGCTCTCTGAGTTTGTTTTCGGGCAAAGTGATCTTTGCAAGACTCCCCTGGAGTTTCTTTTTCTTTTCCTCCAGTTTTGCTTCCTGCTGACCGTCTCTGAGTCTTTCCTACATTTGTCTTGTTACTAGAATTGTTACTACTGTTTGATAAACCTGACTGGCTGGTACTAGACGCAGCCCTGGAATAAAATCCCTCGTCAACTTCAGATATCTCCATCAGTTCTTCTTGACCTGTTAATTCTGCGTTTCCTAAACAAAGAAATAAAAAAGATTAATTAATATTAAGTATTTTAAATAATTCTTGTTTCATGATTAATACCAAATCAATGATATTTTAAACTTTAGCATAATTACATAAAGCAACAGATTATAGACCAAAATTAAAGGATAAATCAAAACATTCTATAAAATAGAAAAAATAGTTCATTGTAACTAAGAGTAATTTAGAGTGTATTAAACAAGAAGCATGCCATAAACCACCCCCCCCAACCTGTGTTTTTAGAAAGAGTTCTCTTACTATTCATGCAAAAGATCAGAAATAATTAGGAAAAATACCACACAGAAAAACCAGGGGTAAACTCTCCCCCAGTAGCAAAGCTCTTCCTGAGTAACTTAAAAAAAAATGGTATAAAGATATTTTAAGTATTTTTTAAAGGTTGCATACTATATTCTAGATTATTTTACTTAGATTAAAAAAACAGAACATATATATCACGAGCTCAAACTTGCTAAAATTCTATATACATTATCCTTCAAATCAAGGATGGCAAAAATACAAAGATAAAAAAATAATTTCAGATCTCAAAACATAAGCAGAAAATTATTTTGGAAGTAATTTTCTGCCTTAGTTTTCATAACAATTTACTCAGAGAAAATATAGGTATGACCATTCCAAAGAGCATTAGATCATTGAGAAATTGTGGTGCATAATTCATGCATTCTGATTATTAGATGACATGCAAATTTTTTGTGACTGTGCAACTGTGGCTTAAGACATGCAGCAGTGGCCCTTTGCCATGAGATACCTTGGAGGGCAGCTAGAAAGTGCTCTGCTAAAACTGCACTCTGCCAGGTGAGTTTATTCCATCCTCCATCATTTTTCTTACAGATTTTTGCCTCCTGATCTCTGGCAAGCCTTTGCTCTCAGTTCTAGGATCTGTGGTTGTTTCCTGCACACCCTGTATATGCTGAGCATCAATCTCTCCTAGTGTTCTGCCTTTTTCCCCATTCCCGGTTCTCTCTCCGGCCACATTTGTGACACTAATCTCAGGAATGACAAGGATGCCCAATTCAGTAGTATCATTACTGTTGTCAGGTTGCTCTAGAATTGAAGATGATAAGACAAAATGATGGCTGAAAACAAAACAAAATAAAAGTGCAAAACAAGAAAAACAAAAGATCCAAAATAAAAACTGGATGACTGAATGTTATGAATTAAGCCAAATATCTGCACTGTAGAAGTTTCCATAATTTACATTGCTCTGACAACACTGGAGACGGTAGGGTGGTATTCTTTAATTTTAAATGACAATGAAAAAACTCAGCACCAATTCATGTTCTGCATTTTTTCACACACATATTTGACACAGACCATGAAACAGAAATTTTTTTGCAAATCAAAATAGAATTTCTATTGTTTTTAAGATAACACTGTGGCCATTTGAACTTAAGTCAAAACTTGGGCAAATTTTCCAGGTTGTACAGCCAAAACTCTAACTCCTGTCAACAGTAGGAACCAAGACACTTAGGTACTCTCCTTGCACACTTATAATTCTATTTTTTTATTAGATTATACTGAAGCTGGCTTAATGAAGTACCATCTTGGGAAAATGATTATTCACTCATAATATCACAATTAGTAATGCTGCAAGTACAGTTTTTATCTCACACACCAATCATTGTATATATTAGGAAATATTAATGCAGCTGTGACACAATTAAATAGTCTATTCCTTCAGATTCATAATGATACCATAAATTTAGGCCAGCTTATAACAGTTTATTACTAAACTGGAGAAAAATAAAAATGGACTTGGAAAACAATTTGGCTGTTGGTCTTTTATTCTGAAAGGAGCTATTGTAATCAAAACAAAGGAATGAAACTCCTAACTAGTTAATACTTGTAGACATTTTATTCTGTATTTTAAGTCACAAAGCATGGCTTTATTTAAAATTGTCAAGGAAATATCTGTAATAAATGGGAAAAATAACATAAATACATCTACCATGGGTCAGTAATGAAAATTAAAGTTCAAAACAACATAAGACTATGTAAAACAGTATACATCTCAAAAAATGTAGAACACAAATCTGCTTGACAGACATTACCTACTACTTTCAAGTGTTTCTCATGATAGGATTATCAAGCTCTCACTCATCGTGCTAAGCGTGTGAAACAGTAATAGGTAGCAAAGGAATAAAGGCCAGAGCCACATATTCCTAAAGCTTTGCTACACATTGGTATTACCTGGGAACCTTGAAGAACTATTGATACCTGGCTCTCACCCTAGACATTCTGATTTAATTAGTATGAGTTATGACATAGATTGGGATTTTTAAAAGCTCCCAGTGACTAATGTGCAGCAAAGTTTGGGAACCACTGCTCTATTCAAATTCTTTCAACTTTTGAAAACTTAAAGCAAAAGAATGCCCTGGGTACTCCATACCTAGCAGCAATATGCACTTCAGGAGGCCCTGAAAGCTTCACATTGCCCTGGGCTGGTGGGTCAATGTGCTAGTACAGTAATTTCGCATTTAGTTAGTGCTTCATAAACTTTTGACTGAAGGTTAAGTGAAATATTTACTTCCTAAACAGGCCAAAGGATGTTGATTCGGTAGTATCACCTCTAATAGAGGTTTAATGAGATTAAAAAGCTCTAACAAAGCCGACTTCCCCTTGCTAACAGCTGTCTTCAGAGTGAGGGCAAGTAAATATCTAACTGAGATAAATGCCAGAGGGTGCTGGAACTGAGAGTAAAATCACCACCGCATTGTTGGGTGACAAGCAAGCCTTGTCCATTTACCTACAGAAGCAGTTTCAAAAAAGATCTATTAAAAGGGACCATCCAGTCCAAAAAAAAGTATAAGCTGTGGAAATTATCCACACATAGTAAAGCCAATGAACATAAAAGGTAAGCATAGATGGCCTAATAGAATAGAAAGCAACGCTACTTAAGTCTGAATGGTACTAAACAGTTTTTTTTTTAAGCATTCATATATATTCTTAAGTTACTCTCTCTGAAGTAAGCAATTTGACTCCCATTTACAGACAAGGAAACTGAAGTTCAGAAAGAGTTAATAACTGTTCAGTGGGTGGACTAAACAGCAAAATCTTTTGACTTCAAATGTCCATTCTAACACATTACAAAGTCAAACTCTTCAATTCATTAAAGTCTTTTGAGTTAAATATACTCTGACATCCTTCCATTAGGTTTAACTTATTTGCTTAGATGCCTGGTCTTTTCATAGAAAGCAAATAATTTATTTTGGCTGAATAGAGAGCAAGAGCAGATAAAGGTCTCCAAGAAAACTTAAACAGGTCAATAACTCTCAAGATTAGTATTTTTTATTTTTTTTTAATTAGGTTTAGCTTTTAAAAGACACCAGTGAAAATTATTAATTTAAAATGGTGTTGCAGTGATGAAAATTTTTCAAGAAAATGACAAGAGGAATATTATATAAAGTAGCACTAGGCAATGGGATTTGCCAGTCACATGTACTGGGATACTAGTCAAGATCTGCAGTCCCCAAAACAATTATATTAAAATTTTTTAAAAATTATTAAAATAAATGGCAAGTAGAAAAATGAGATTGTGTTTCTTTCCACAAGCACAAATTTTTGACTAATTCATGTATATTATCACTCAAAAATGGTAAAAATGGCAAATTTTTAAGCTATTAAGGTAAATTTATAAAAAGAAAACATGATTCTATATAGAGCTAGAAAGAACAATATAATTCTTGGGAAAATTATGGAATAAAGGTAACTATATAACTCAAACATTTGTTACATGATCTTGGTTTCTATTATTTCTTCAACTTCTTCCCCTATATATGACCCAATCTCCCTGCACACACCTTCTTACTGGTCTTGCTATTCCCTAGGACTAGAATGCTCTTCCCCACATAGCTACCTACATGGCTCACCTTCTTACTTCTTTCAGTTTTTTTCTCAAAAATTTCCCTCTCAGTGAAACCTTATCTGATCATCCCCCATCAAGTTTCCATATCCTCAATATTTCATAAATTCTTGGGGCACCTAGGTGGCTCAGTGGGTTAAGCCTCTGCCTTCAGCTCAGGTCATGGTCTCAGGGTGGGATCAAGCCCCACATCAGGCTCTCTGCTCACTGGGGAGCCTGCTTCCTTCTCTCTCTCTATGCCTGCCTCTCTGCCTACTTGTGATCTCTGTCAAATAAATAAATAAAATCTTTAAAAATTTTTTTCACAAATTCCCTTCTCTACCTTGTTTCTTCTTAGCACTTACCACTCTCTAAACTACAATTATTTCTCTATCTTGTCCACTGGATGTGTAAGTTCCACAAGAGCATGGATTTTCTGGCCATTTTTGCATACCTAATATCTGAAGAAGTTGTTTGCATATAGTAGGTGCCCAACAAATATTTGTCTGATAAAGTAAATTAATTTCCTGTTACATGGTAAAATTATTAAAATAAAGGAATGTGGGAAAACATGGAGAAGACATGAGAAAGGTAATCTGGGAATGTGTTACTTGACAAGGTAAAAAGGAAAAAATAATAGAGAGCTTATGCTAATAATAATTTTTAGATGGCAGAGAAAATAAAGTCTCTTTTTTTTTGGAAAAGTGAAGTACCCATCTCTAAATGCAGGCTTCATAAAATGCTTAATAATGCCATATATATATAATGCTTAATAATGCCATATATATGTTTAAATCTAAAGTTCTTTTATTTTGCTATCCTCTGGATAACATAGCTAAGGAGAAAAAGTTAATCTTTCTTTAAGAAAATTATAGATGAAGGGCGCCTGGGTGGCTCAGTGGGTTAAGCCTCTGTGTTCAGCTCAGGTCATGATCTCAGGGTCCTGGGATTGAGCCCCCATATTGGGCTCTCTGCTCAGTGGGGAGCCCTCTTCCCCCTTCTCTCTCTGCCTGTCTCTCTGTCTCCTTGTGATCTCTCTCTCTCTGTCAAATAAACAAATAAAATCTTTTTTAAAAAAAGAAAATTATAGAGGAGATGTAAATACATAAGAAAATAGAACCTGTTCAAAACCTTTGAACTTAAATATATGCAAGAGATGTCACGGTTGTTCTATACCTATAAAAAACAATACTTACATTTGACTTCAAACAATTCGAAAAGTTCAAAAAAGATCCAAAGAGAAACGTCTCAGAGAGCATTTTATTTGTGTGATCTCTATAAATAGGTACCTTCTCTCCACACAGAGAAATTAGGAGAGTTAAAGAATACTTTTTTAATAGACATTTCCAAATTGGTTCTCAAAGGCACTCAAATCATTTCTCCCTATAAAATTTCTTCTGGCTTTGAGAAAAAAAAAAAGGTAAAACAAATTGCAAATATCATTAAAACTCACCATGAAAAGTTATGATTTCCCTCATATGTAATTTTATAATCCCAAATATCTGTTCTATTATATCACTCATGAAACTCCTTATTCTAGCTATAGTTTTTTTTTCTTTTTATGGCTACCTTATTTACTAAAAGTGAAACTTAATATAGGAATAATTTATTTATTCATAGAATTTACATAGCTCTGAACTCAGACTCCTTGGTAAATCTAAAGGAATCAATTATGATATAAGGTACTTAAAAATTCCTTTATGAAATTAATAAAATAAGCCAAAGCTTTAAAAAATTAATCTAATCCTTAAATGTCTGCATCATACAATTCTGACATTATGAAAAGTATTTGAGTAAACTCTAAAAGAAAAGAAAGTGATACATATTCCTTTACAATTTTACAAGATATAAATATTTAAAATGTCATAATATATCTGAACAATTTCATACCTTTTAATCCAGTCAGTTTATGTTTATAATTTATCCTATTCAGTGGAAGAAAAATACTATCTATATTCATTAAGCTATTCATTGCAGTGTTATCTATAATAGCAAAAAGTTAGAAACAAATTATTTAGCATATTAAGGAAATGGTTAATTAAACAATGGAATATCAACTCAATGTGGTACTACACAGCCTTTAAAACAACTGGACTTACTAGGAGAATTTAGGAAAATGTTTGACAACGTTAACCGAAAAAAAAAATAAAACATCAAAAATTTCAAGTAGAGTACATGTATGAAAAATAGATACACATATGGGAAAAACCTATAAAATGATAATTCTTTAAGTACTGGGATTATAAGTGAATATCCCTCTACCCAGTTTACTATCATGTTGTTACACTGTTTTTCAAAAAAAAGAATGAAGGAATTGCTCAGTCTAATTATAAATTTCTTTATCATTTGTTCACTCATTCATGCAGTCAACTCCTATTTATTGAGCACCTATTATATGCCAGGTAGTGTTTTAGGCGTTTGGGGATACAATTGCCAACCAGACAGACATAGAACCTGCCTTCATGGAGCTTACACAGCAGTATGGAAATTAAGGAAAATCAAAATTTCCGACAGTGCAAAATGCAATGAATTAAGTTATTAATTATTAAGTTATTAATTATTAGTTATTAAGTTATACTTAATTAAGTATACTTAAGGAAATAAGTATAATGGGAAAGAGTAAGAAGCATGGTAAGGGAAAAGTCTACTTTAGATGGGTGGTCTGGGGAGACCTCTTTGAGGAAGGGACATTTGAGCTGCAATCTGAATGATGATAAAGTACTGGATACACAATGATGTGAAATAAGACAGTCCAAGCTGCCACTTTCTCATCATTCCAATCTCAGCTCAATTATCTAACGATAATTAATAATTAATTAATAATTAATAAGTTGCTAGGACAAATCCCTTAAAATGGAAATGGGTCGGTATGTTGAAGAGTTAGAAGGAAAGGTGAGAGAGGTCTTCAAGGGGGTAAAAGCGATAGGCAAGATATCATATCACTAGGGCCACCTATGCCAAAGTATGGCGCTTGGCTTTTGCTCTGATTGCAATGGGCAGCCAATGACAGGTACACAAATAAACTGCGTGTATTTTATTAGCATTTCTTAGCAACAGAAGTCATATTTGTGTAACACAAAATATTGAGCATGAAGTGTGTCCTGGGTTGGAAAAAAACAACAGCACTCTAAACAATCTATAGCTTGGGCCAGTAATTTGCAAGGCAGATTAGAGGAAATCAGAGCTGCCACAGAAACACAAAGTAAGGACCCCCCAAAGTTAAAGGGCTGCACTCTGAGCAAGGACATTAACAAACACTAGGACTCAGAAACACAAGTCCTAAAGCCAGAAGTAGTCTTTCCAAGTAAGAAAATATCAACCTGGGCACAAAGAAAAACAAAGTATGGACTAGAATGTTTTATTTATAAAACATATTGGTTAGGAGCTATTCCCAGTTTCCTTAAGTAAAGATCAGTCAAGTCTTTAGCATTTGTTGTGTATATAAAAAATGAAGCAGTCCTTATCGAGGTGGTTTCAGTCACTCTCAATAACTTCTTGTCATCTTTATTAAGTCTCAAGTTAAAAAAAAAAGGGGGGGCATGCCTGGGTGACTAAGTGGGTTAACCTCTGCCTTAGGCTCAGGTCATGATCTCAGGGTCCTGGGATCGAGCCCCAAATCAGGCTCTCTGCTGAGCACTTCCCACTCTCTCTCTGCCTGCCTCTCTGCCTGGTTGTGATCTCTGTCTAATAAATAAATAAAATCTTAAAAAAAAAAAGAAATAAAAACTGTTAACTGTTCTAAATTAGTTTTATTTTTTTTTAAGATTTTATTTATTTATTTGACAGACAGAGCCACCCAGGTGCCCCCCAAATTAGTTTTAAAACCACTAAAGTATTAATTAGTTTTTGCTATAAAGATAACAAGTTTTTTGTTACAAATAAAAGAATATATGTGATTAATTGTTCCATTTATTGTGTTTGTTAGCATGTGTAATTTTGGGTGATTCAGATATGGAAACATACTAATATGTTCATATGGCTTAATTATCTATATTCTTTAGTAATAAAAAGAGATGGAAAGAAAGTAAACAAAAAAAGAAAGTTCCGTTTGGGAGAGCCTCTTTTACTCCTCCCCTCTTCTCCCCAGATAGGCTAGAAAAAGGAGAAAAAAGAAGACAGGCAATAAATAGACACAAATATGGAAGCAACCTAAGTGTCTGTCAATGGTTGGATGAAGAAAATACACCATATAATAATGAAATATTATGCTGCCATAAAAAGAAGGAAATCCTGTCATTTGCAATAAATGGACCTTGAGTGCATTATGCTAAGGGAAGTGAAAAGACAAATACCATAGATCTCACTTATATGTAGAACACAAACAAACAAACCAAGCTCACAGATACAGGCAACAGGTTAGTGGTTGCTAGAAGCAGGGGTAGGGGGCAGGGTGTGGTGAGCAAAATGGTAAAGATAGTAAAGATAGTCGACAGGTATAAACCTCCAGTTATAAAATAAGTATGTCCTGGGGATATTAGGATATAAGGTGACTATAGTTAATAATACTATACTGTATATTTGAAAGTTGCTAACTGGGGCACCTGGGTGGCTCAGTGGATTAAGACTCTGCCTTCAGCTCAGGTCATGATCTCAGGGTCCTGGGATCCAGCCCCGCATTGGGCTCTCTGCTTAGTGGGGAGCCTGCTTTCCCCAACCCCTGCCTGCCTCTCTGCCTACTTGTGATCTCTCTCTCTGTCAAATAAACAAATAAAATCTTAAAAAAAAAAAAAAAGAAAGAAAGAAAAGAAAGTTGCTAACAGAGTAGATCTTAAAAGTTCTCATCACAAAAATGTGTAACTGTGCGGCAATGGAAGTTAACTACACTTGATAGACTCTAGAGTAGTAATCATTTTGCTATATATATATACATATATATATATACACATATATAAATATATATATAATAATTATGTTGTATACCCACAACTAATATAATGTATGTCAATTATATCTCAATTTTTAAAAAAGACATAAATATAAGAAAAAAGAAAAGAAAAAGGAGAGAGACCCAAGGAAAGAAAAAAAGACAAATAGCTTTTTTCTTTCCTGGCAACTGGCAATAACAAAAAAAGACACAAGGGGATAAAAGGAATATTCCTTAAAGTTCATGTTTCTTCTCCCTTCTCCTTCCCCAGCTCTCATTATCACAGTCTTAAAGTTGCATATTACATGTTCCTACTGTGTGATACAGTTCAGCATCTGAGAAGAAATCCTTCCTCCTGAGAGGGTTGGTATAGTAAGGGAGTGGTAAGGATATAGATGCAACAGGAAACAATGTAGAGGTTCATCAAATAAAGAAACTCCAAATGTGTTTTCACATACTCAAATTAAACCTACATCCTATGCTTCAGAAACATTATGGGATGAAAGGCTTTTGTGGGTCACCCTGGATCTGCAAACCCTTTAACATTATTTCTGCAAAAATTAATGTATTAATAAAATTTTGCTAAAATTTATATAATTGACATAAATGGAATAATTATTATTTCTATATAAACAAAGTTAAAAATCCATTTGTAACTTGAGAATTGTCTATATGTTTAACAGCTATCACAAAGTTAACCTATCTTCCCCACAAGAAGCCAGTGCTGGTTAGAGAGCTCGTAACAGGATCAGAAAGATGGAAAACAGTAGCTTTTAATGCAACAGGACAGGATAACAGTGAAAAATACTGCTCTGGGAAGGAAAACCAAGACTACCATGAAAAAGGAGAATGCAACATACCTGTGGAGATAAGTATCTTAGAGTAGCATTTTGGTCATTGGATAAAAGGAAGATAAGCCATATTCTGCCTCTGTTCCATGAAATTGACTTGCTTTTTTTATAGTTCACTCTATTCTAAATCCTCATCTGTGATTTTTTTTGTCACCATAGAATTGCCCAAGTGTTAGAGTTTTAAGGTTGGAATGAGTGTAAGGGGATAGGTGATAAGAAAGATAAGGAAGATTACTTTAATGAGGCTATAGCCTTGAGACATAGAACCAACCCCTCAAGTGGTAGCCAAAATGGAATTTGGAAGATATGTAAGAATCAAATAGATACAAAATATTCAAGTAGTCTTTTCTCTTATTTTTGTACTTTATTCCTATAAACTACTTCTAGAAAATCGCTTCTATTTTACTGCAGGCAAACATCTTATTCTGTTAAATGCATGCATGGACACATACACACACCTCTTTCTCTCACACACATACACAAATTTAATCGAACTTCAATATTTTACATTTTTAACTGCATAACCTATATATTTTTTTCTAATTCCCCCTATATTCACCTAAGGAGCAAGAATGAAATGTGGGAAAGAAATTAAAATTCATTTTTGCATTTTCTGTAGTAGTTTGGGAGCAATTATGGCCACAGTGACCTATATGATCTGGTTCGCTGCCTTTGTGCCTATTTTCACCTCTTAATGCCAAAACATAAGACTGATCTCTAGGATGCCACCATACTAATTAAATGACTTTTGGCCTATAATCTAATCCCATTCAGTAGCATAATTTTCACTAAAGAAACTGAAGTATGGTTAGACTCTGAACGTTTTAAATCATAACATCATTTGCCTTGCTAATGGCAAACATTACCACCTCTTTTATTCCTTCCTAAAGAAATTTCAAGAATTGTCACACTACTTTAAAAAATAAAAAGACTAAAAACAATTACTGGTTAAACTGGAATTTTCTATTATCATTCCCTTGTGACATACTATCTCTTAGAACTCCTAAGTAGGAACAATGTTCTCATCATCAACTCTCCCTTTCACCATGAATAATATTCTCACTTCTGCATCTTCTCTGCAGACACCATAGAGACAATGGAAACCAAATATACCAAAAGGAGCTACATTTTCACCAGTTTACAGGAAGAAGAAAATAGAGTAGCATATGTGTTTGCTTGGGGCAAACAAGTGGCTTTTTGCTTCTTGTCCTACTATTGATTACCTTCTGAGGTAGATGACAGTAATCTTATACTGATTCTTGCCACTACAATAACTTGTAGGTAGGAGGGGAGTTATAAAAAGAATAAGAAATAAAATAAAAATATTAAATTATAAGAAAAGGGAGACAAGTGGGAAAGCATTGAGAAAGCCACGATACATAAAATTAATTTACCATAGAATTTTTCAGTAATAAAATGAAGCAGTCAAGGAGGAATATTAAAACAAAAGTCCTGGAAGAAAATTAACATCCAGGAAATAGAAAGGCCTAGCTAGAGTTGCCAACAATATGATGGGATTCTTAACCAGGAAGTACAAAAGAAAATGTCAAAGTCCCTATCAGTTGTTCTACTTCAACATGCAAGTTTACTTGCCAAAGAGTTTGCTGAGAAGTAAGAAACACTAAAGAATATTTGCAGATAGTTTCGAATAGAAACCCATGTGTGAATAACTTTAACATTCATTTTCTTACTCTCCTAGTTTATTGAAATAAAATTTAAAAACCAATACAATGTTTAAATAAATTTGCATTCATATATGTAACATAAGGGGCTATATTTGCCTTACTGCTTATCACTTGTGGATAATAATTTAGGGCTTAAAGGTGATCCAACAGCTCTTTCTTCCATGCCACCACAATATTATTTACTAAATTAAAAGGTATAGATAGCACTGTAAGTAAAGACAAAAATGTGATAGAATCAACAATCCTCTAATTTGAAGACTTTTTTATTTCTTACCATGTCTTTTCCACCTATGACCTCTTATTGACATGCTGGTTACTGCATTTCTTGATATTCTAGAGGAAGTTGGTGTGATTTCAACTTGAATACATCTTGTACCCTCCTTACTAGATTTCATGGCACCATGAGGCAATGAAGCTTTTATGGCATTAGCAACCTAAGAAAAAAAATATATGGTTTACGACTGGTATTAACAGATATGTTACACACTTATGTAAAACAAAATGCCAAATTTTAACAGTTTTTAAGAAGAATACTTTCTTCAAGGTATTTCATAAGATGAAATATAAATCTTGTAGAATAAGGAGTAAGAGCTCAGAAGGAAACTATAGTTAAAAATAATATGTAGGGGTGCCTGGGTGGCTCAGTCGGTTAAGCGGCTGCCTTCGGCTCAGGTCATGATCCCAGAATCCTGGGATCGAGCCCCGCATCGGGTTCCCTGCTCAGCAGGGAGTCTGCTTCTCCCTCTGCCTGCTGCTCTGCCTGCTTGTGCTCTCTCTCCGTCTCTCTAATAAAGAAATAAAATCTTTAAAAATATATGTAAATGATGAAATTTAAAATTCCAAAATATTGAAATTATGTTTCCAAACGCCTAATGCTAATTAATAAATGTAGCTCTAGCATGTTAAGGAAAACGTTCTTATAAATTTAAAAGTATCCAAGAAGTTAATTTAATGAAATTCTCAAATTATATATACCTTTTCAAGGATAAAATTTTCCTAGTATAACAGAAGCATGAATCACTGAGTTTATTGACAATAATGCACTATGAATGGCTACTTCTCAATTTATAGTTCTAAATTGAGAAATTTTAAACTACAAAATTTACATTAAAAAGTGAGGCACCTACCAACAATGGTTCTGGATATAATTCTAGCTGAGCTCTGTATATAATATCATCCAGTGCTTTTTGAGCTAGATCCCATTCTCCGTTATAACTGTAAAATTAAATAAAGTATAATTATTTTCAATTAATTCTATATATTTGAACAAAATACAATGAGAAATTCTTTACTGAGTAAAGTAATAGATAACACTAGCACATTGCTTAGCATTCCACTCTCTTTAAAAACACATTTTTATATATTTGAATTCCTTTCAATTGCATCTGAAAGCCTATTAATATTAATAGCAAGGAAAATTTTATAGGTATATATTTCTTATCTGAAGAACATGTCTATTTATAGACCAGATATCAAAAAAGTGAGGCAATCTCAAAGCATTTTACACTTTCAAAGCAAGTCAGAGCATAATAAATTATATACCTTAGAATAATGTTCAGAACATTTAATGGTCAAATTATTCTGTAACTCCCACAGTTTTCATGAGAATCTACAACTACTGTGGCTTACAGTGTCTTAAGTAGTAACTTCTTTGCATTCTGACAGTCATTTAGAAGTACAGATGATATATGCTGCAAATATCAGAGAGATATTGGGGAGGAAGTGTGTATGTATATTAATTTTCAAAGATATGGCCAAACTCTAGAAATTAGGTAAATGATAAAAATGGACAGATAAATAATGGCTTGGTCATCTGCCAACAACAACAACAAAAAGAAATGAATTATATCAAGAGTGCAAGTCAGGCCTAAAAAATGGAAAGAGCATTGCTCCCACCCTAAAAATAAGAAAAAGTCAGATAATCTATAAAATCATAGCTTTCCATTAATTCAGCAAGGAACTAAAATCACAAGGCAGCCAAGTAGCCTGAAATCTAAGGGCAGACAGATGCCTCTAAGGAGAGATAGACCACAATGCAAGCAGGAAAGAAGACTTCAGCAAAACTTTTAAACAAACTGCTAAAAGCCCAGTGTGGGCCAGCATGAGTGTAAAGAAAGTCTAGGAGCAGATACATAGGGGAGCTCACACTTACTTACAAGCTCTTTTCCACAAACCTCCTCTGGCACTCATAAGAGAAGCTGGGGACAAGGCCAGGGATGAGAGAAAGGTGCTCTTGGTAGGTCAGGCCTAAAGGAGAATGGCCACCTGAGCAAGAATGGTCTGAAGATCCAGCCAGACCTTTTTCTCATGTGAAACAAAAGTTTTAAAGCCTTTGGGAAAAGAGCAGCAAACCCTTTCACCCCAAGGGCAGAGGTGAAGACTGACAGCAGCTGTGAGGGAAAGAAAAAGAAAAAGACAGAACAAAACAAAACACCTCTACCTGTGGGAAAGGATCAGGAAACTGTCCTATGTTGAGACCACTAGAGGTCTCTTACCACTGGAGGAGACAGGATCCCTGAAAAGCTACCTCACTCCCCCAACCCCAGATGCAGGGACATCCGTCCTGCTTATATCTGAGGCTGGACGAGGACAGCAGAGAACACCACTTCCCCCAAACACCCCACCCAGGCCAGTACACATTCAGAAACAAGCAACCGCACTGCACTCTATCGCTGAAGGAGGGAAAAGAACATGGTGAAAGACCATTTCTTTGGTGCAGACACACAGGGAAAGCTAAAAGCTGAGGAGAAACAAAGAACATTGAGAAAAACCCTCCAACAATCCAGCTTACACTCTAACTGCCAGGTACCGGAAGAGGAATATGAAATAGGTGGTGCCATGATGGTAACCATAGCAACAACAAAACCCAACCTCAGCTCACTCCTGCCTATAAAACTCCACTAGAAGCCTAGAAGAAAAGAGATGTGCCATCTCCAGGCATAAATAATATTTACCTCAGTCACTACTGTTATATCCATAAACAAAATGATAATCAATCAAATATTACAAGGCACACAAAATCAAGAAGAAAACAATCCATTGTCGAGAGACAAAGAACAATAGAACCAAATTCAGAAATGATTCAGATTTTATAGTTTTCAGGGAAATTAAAATAACTATGATTAATATATTAAAAGCTCTAGTGGAAAAGATGGAAAACATGTATGAACAGATGGTGATTTCAGCAGAGAGATGGGAACCCTACGAAAGAGTCAAATGAAAAGACTAGAAATAAAACACAGTAACAGAAATGAAGAACCCTGCTAGTAGACTCATTAATAGACTCAACATCATCAAGAAAAGAATGAATGTGAAGATAAGTCAACAGAAGTTACTAAATCTGAAACATAAAGCAATAAAGACAGAAAATAAAATAGATAAGAGCATCCAATAGCTGTGGGACAATCCTAATGGCCTAACATGAGGGTCAATAAACTTTTTCTTAAAGGGCTAGACAATAAATATTTCAGGCTTCTGGGCCATACAATTTCTTTTGCAATTACTCATCTCTGTCATGGTAGCATGAAATCAGCCATAGGCATTATGTAAACAGGTATAAATGTATGTTAATAAAACTTTTAAGAGGGTGCCTGGGTGGCTCAGTGATTTAAGCCTCTGCCTTCGGCTCAGGTCATGATCTCAAGGTCCTGGGATCGAGTCCCACATCGGGTTCTCTGCTCAGCAGGGAGCCTGCTTCCCCCCATCTCTCTCTGCCTGCCTCTCTGCCTATGTGTGGTCTCTCTCTCTGTCAAAAAAAGAAATAAAATCTTAAATAAAATAAAACTTTTAAGAAACCTGGTAGCAGGCCATATTTAGTCTAAAGATCATTAATTCTACCTTCAGTCAGGAAGCTTATAATCTACTAAGAAAAGTTAAGGTATCAAGTGAATATAAGGCAAAGTATAATAAGATATGTGTAGCAGAAAGTAGGGTTCAAAGAAAAATACTAGTATCTAAGGCATTAAGTAAGACTGAGCATTAATATTAGAAATTAATAGTAATAATAAGCTACTTGTGATCAAAGAGGCCCTAAGATGTTTTTCAAGAGTTAAAATTCCTGGAAATGGAAAAAGGTCTTCATTGAGAAAAAAAAATATTTGAAAATTACAGCAAAAAAGAAAGAGTAATGAAGAAAGAAACTGTGAGTATATGTGGGTTTGCTAATTTTCATTCTGTCCTTGAGATAAAGAAAGATAAAATGTTTTATAGATGGGGGTTACAAATTCTCTAGAACATTGAGGTATATTTTAAGTAATAAAGCTATTATCAAGATCTAGATTCATATTTGGGGCACCCAGGTAGCTCAGTTAAGTGTCTGACTTCGTCTCAGGTCATGATTTCAGGGGTCTCAGGTCATGATTTCAGGGTCCTGGGATTGAGCACTGTGTCAGGCTCCCTGCTCAGCAGGGAGTCTACTTGTCCCTCTCCCACTGCCCCTTGCCCTACCTGCAATCTCTGTCACTTTTTCAAATGAATAAATAAAATCTTAAAAAAAAAAGATCTTGATTCATATTCTTTCATAAAAAGATGCTGATTGCCTATCTAGTAAGTTTATAACAATAAAACAACAGACTATGATTTTTCAAAGAGATCAAAGATTGACTTTGCATATTAAATAAACTTACAAGGCAAAATAAATCCCTGTTAACATCTGCACCATGAATCCTGAAGAAACTGGTATCCTGCTACTTATACCTTTGTATTTTCTTACATGTTGTCGGGGATAGCCACAAACACAGATTCTAGAAAAAACAAAATATGTTTGCAAAATTGGTAAAAATTCTGGTAATTTATTTTTTAACATTTATAAGCCAACAACGTACTAGGTATTCTCTCATAACAAACCTAACAGCTATGAAACATAGAATCTTTCCAAACAGAACATCCATCTGTAACATTTTCCTGAGTAAGTGAAACTGGGTGGGGGGGGCGGAGTATAAAGCTAGAGGTATATTATTACATAGTAAGTGAACCAGATTCTCAGAATTGGTTCACTAATTTCAGTCTATTGAATAAGTAATAATTTTTAGTTACCATAAAATCCTTTACCTGAACTGTGGTATTAATCATAAATAGATCTATGGTCTGATCTTCTATTGCTGACAAAGTTCTTGACACAAAGTGCTGGCTCCAAAAAAATACTCTAAAATTAGACTCAAGTCTCATATAATACATCATAATAAATTTCAGATAGATTGAAATTTTTAATGTTAAAAAGAAATAAAACATAAGAAAATCATTACATATCTTTGCATGACATCAAAGGTAGAGTCCTAAAGAAAGACCAATAGATCTTACTAATTTTTTAAAAAGAAACTACCATGAACACAATTGAAATTTAAAGTATTTATTATAGTGAAGGATATTTAAGGAGTACAAATGTTAAGGTACATTTGCTATATTAAATAGGAAGACACCTAAAGTCCAACACAGAGGACCAATTATATAAATAATTCAGGGAATATTATGAAACGATTAAACATGATGTTTTGAAAGACTGTTTAAATGGCACCAGGAGAAAAACTGTACAAAGTAAGGCATGAAACCTGCTCCCATTTTGTAATAAACAAATAGGTGAATGTTGTTTGTCACTACAAAAACATCATATACAAAGTCATAGAGTGAGATTATAGACTTATTTTCTTCTTTATATGTATTTTCTAAATTTTCTATGATCAACATGTACTGCATTTAAATAATAAGTTTTTAATTTTAATAAAACTGGGAAAGAGCTGTTTTCTCATAATGTCTTGTGGTTGATATAATAAACCTTCATTTGACATATTAGTCAATAGACTGTATCTAAGCCTTCATTTAAACATTCTCAAGTATACCACAGACCATTTCAAAAACAGACCCTCGAGAATATCATTAATTCAAAGTAACTTTGAAGTAAAAATAAAAATTTATTTGATATTGAGAAGATCTTAGAACTCTTTTGAATCAAGAGTTAAAAGGAGGGGCGCCTGGGTGGCTCAGTTGGTTAAGCCTCTGCCTTCAGCTCAGGTCATGATCTCAGGGTCCTGGGATCGAGCCCCACATGAGGCTCTCTGCTCAGCAGGGAGCCTGCTTCCCTCTCCCTCTCTGCCTGCCTTTCTGCCTACTTGTGACCTCTCTCTGTCAAGTAAATAAATAAAATCTTAAAAAAAAAGAGAGAGAGAGAGAGAGAGAAAGGAAAAAGGAGCAGGGATATTTATGGACTAAATATTTGTGTTTTCCCCCAAGTTCATATACTGAAGCCCTAATAATTCAGTGTGATGGTATTTGGTTGTGGCACCCTATGTTTAAATGAGGTCACAAGGATGGGAGCCTCCATGGTGGGTTTAGTGCCCTTAGTCAAAGAGGAAGAGAGACCAGAACTCACTCTCTGCCATGTGAATGACACAGTGAGGAGGGCAGTTTCCTGTAAGCCAGGAAGAGGGCCTTCACCAGGAATCAGATCTGCTGGTCACCTGACCTTAGATTGCTCAGCAAGAAGTGTGAGAAATAAACATCTATTGTTTAAGCTACCTAGCTTACGGTATTGTGTTATAGCAGCCTGAGATGCCTAAGATAAAAACTGGAAAAAAATTAACTGTATATGAAATAAAACCAACTTGAATTTTGTTTGTTCCCAAACTAGCCTAGAAACTCCTCTATTATCTAAAAAAGGAAACTCAGAAATATTTCATTTTCTTACATCCTGTATACCTTTATAATAGGGATGGTGGTAAATAACAGAGAACAAATATATAAAAGATAGGATTTTTTCAATTAATTCATTTATTCATTTGGTAAATATTCTTAAAGATTTATAATGTGTCAGACACTAGGAATACAGATGAAAGATGTAGTTCCCTCAGGGATACACAATCTAATCATGGAGACAGCAGAGTAAACAAATACCTACAATGAATAAATTACAGAGGTAGCAAAAGGAAACAGTGGTAAACTCTAGTGGAAGAAGTAGAGGGTCAGAGAAGGCTTCCTGGTGAAAATACAGGAGTGGGCAAAAACAGTGAAGTTTTTTTGATAAAACAGCATGACACCAAAGAGACTGGGACAATAATGGTATGATACAATGCTCAGACACTAGAAAATAACAGAGAAGCTAACTAGGGGTCAGATTATATTTTATAATCTGATCATATCTTATAATTTGCGAGGTTTCATCGTGCAGGCAATGATAAGCAACTGAACGTTTTTGTTTTGTTGTTTTAACAAGGGAGTGACATGATCAGATTGGTCTTTTAATAATATCACTCAGGCTACATCAGAACAGGGCACTGAAACTGGAGAGGAGACTGTCAAAATATCCCATGAGTGAGATGAAGGTGACCTGAACTAAAGAAGTAATTGTGGGGAGAAGGAGAAACTTCCACCTAGGAAGTATAATCTTGGAGTGATACTGAAGAAACAAGAGGGGTGTATAATTATTACCACATTTAGCTTGGATAGCTGGCTGGATGATAGTAGTATTAAATGAACTTGGACAAATAAGACATACTGTTTTGGAAGATGCTAAGTTTCTGATATGTTGATTTGTAGGTACATGGTATAGATGTTACTTTTCCCTGTCACCAGCATCTTCTATTAATAGCACCTCTATCCCTCTTACCTTTAGGAACTAGTCTTCCTCGATGTCATCAAGTATAATCATGTGATTGTGGTAAAAATTACATGTGACAAGAGGTCAATACCCTAACATCTATTTTTCCCTTCCTCCGTTTAATAACATATATAAGGTACTCTCTCCTCCACTCTCCCCAACCAATTTTAACAAGAACAATGGCCACCTATTAGAGATCACATTTTCTGGCCTTCCTTGCATCTAAGGGTGACAATGTAACTAGTTCTGGACTACAGTCTGCTAGCTGAAATGGTGCAACTTCCAGGTTGCTCCCTTAAAAGACAGTTACATGCCTCCCACTCTCTCTTTCCTCCTGTTTGCAGGATGGAAGGTAGATTAAAAATAGTAATCTATCACCATACAGACAAGAGGAACATACTAGGGAATGGCAGAATCACAATCAAGAAGGAGCATGAATACCTTAGAAACAGAGCCGATCTACCCCCAGACCATCTACCAGCTTGGGCTTTTATGTGAAAGAGAAAGAAATATCATTTAAGTTATCATTATTTATCTATCTTTAACAGCCAAACCAACATTTAAGTACTCTTCCAATAATACTAACAAACATGACCACAGATGGGTTTGTAGAGGCCTCCGGCTGGCAACAACAAAATGTTTTTACTGCCTGGTTTTTCACAGTAAAACTGGAAAAGGGTTCTTTCTTCTGAGTTCATCGGAAGTAGACAATGTCATAGTATTCTCAACGGCAGAAGAAACAGAGAACTTTGTGGCATCTCTTGGCTCTGAAAGCACCTCCTAATACCATCCTAATACCATCACATTAGGCATTAAGATTTCAACATGAATTTTGGGGGGACACAAACAAACCATAGCAGTTAGTTTTTCGTAACTACTAAAACTTTACACATTTGTGGCAATTGAATGCAGGAATTTTGCATTTATCAATGTAAGACTTTTAAAAAGCAAAAACAGGGGCACATGGGTGGCTCAGTGGGTTAAGCATCTGCCTTCGACTCAGGTCATGATATCAGGGTCCTGGGATTGAGCCCCACATTGGGCTCTCTGCTCAGCAGGGAGGCTGCTTCCCGCTACCCCTCTGCCTGCCTCTCTGCCTACTTGTGCTCTGTCAAATAAATAAATAAAATCTTTTTTTAAAAAAAGCAAAAACAGAACTATTTCCTTTAATCTTTTATTTCCTCTAATCTTGTTGTACTTAATGGATCATAAATCTGAAGTGGAAGAGATCATCTATTTTTCATTCATTCAACAAATAGTTACTAGGTTTCTACCATACACCAGGCACTTCTCCAAACTTTGAATAAAGCATCAAAGTTCCTGACCTCATGAAGTTCCAGCATTTGACAGACTAGATACCAAATGAACCAACCAGGTAATTATAGTGTCATAAATGTTAAAACAAAATAAACTGGGGTGAGAAAGTCCTACTTTAGAAAGACGATGGTCATGGAAGGCCTCTCCAAGGAAATGACATTTGAGCTGAGACCCAAAATAATCTAGTTCTACCCAGCTGCATCATTAACTGACAAAAGTACCTCTTGATCCTCTTTTCTCCATTCCTTTTAATAATCAAGAATTCTCTGATTTACTCTTCAGTTCTCTGATCTATTTAAGGATATTTGTTTTTCAGAGATCCTTCACTGAATTTAAATAAAATGTAGAACAAAGTAAGAGTATCAATGCCCCATGAATGCCCAACTCCTCTGTTCATCAGAGGAATATCCTGAAGTTCTGTATTTTGCTTCACAAATTCAAAACACAGGGACCCAAACCTACCAAAGAGCAGCTGAGTGGTATAATTCCTATTTCTGTAGTAAATTTACCCTCTGGTCACATATAGATGTTTCCCAAATTCATGAATCACATTAAAATAAAAATCCTTTGTTGTGCTCTTTCTCTCTCTCTCTGACAAATAAATAAAATCTTTAAAATAAATAAAATAAAAAGGTACACCTGGGTGGCTCAGCCGGTTAAGCGGCTGCCTTCAGCTCAGGTTATGATCCCAGGGTCCTGGCATTGAGCTCCACATCGGGCTCCTTGCTCAGCAGGGAGCCTGCTTCTCTCTCTGCCTCTGCCTGCCACCCTGCCTGCTTGTGTTCTCTGACAAATAAATAAATAAAATCTTTTAAAAAATAATAAAATTAAATAAATAAAATAAAAATCCTTTGGAAGGCATATTTTGTAAATACATTTCTTGGAGAAGTTCTAAGTATCAATTTTTAAGTGAGAAAAACTCTTGCCATGATTCTCATTCTCTGTTAAAAGACACTGTTCTCATACCCAACCTAAAAGTAAACTTTATTTATTTATTTATTTTTTAAAGATTTTATTTATTTATTTGAGAGAGAGGCAGTGAGAGAGCATGAGCGAGGAGAAGGTCAGAGGGAGAAGCAGACTCCCCGTGGAGCTGGGAGCCCGATGCGGGACTCGATCCCGGATCTCCGGGATCATGACCTGAGCCCAAGGCAGTCGTCCAACCAACTGAGCCACCCAGGCGTCCCTAAAAGTAAACTTTAGTAAAAGTAAAAGTAAAAGATTAGAAGAAATATGTTTAGGTGGTCAGGAAGGCAGATTTAGTAGTGAGGAGAGGGGTGGGTTTCACTATAGATACACAGGAACAAATACACTGATCAATAATCCATAGTAGTACATATCTAAGTCCGTCAATTAGAAGACTCACCAGGTAAACAAAATCAAGAGGCTCTCTTAGACAATGGGAAAGAATTTAACTTATTAGCTTAGTACAGTTTGACCTTTAAAATTTATATTTCACACCAAAAGGCAAGATAAGCCATCCATTAAACAGCCTTGTATTAAAAGAGAAATCAACAGTAAAAAAAGAAAATTATTTCCCACAGTTTAGAGGACTTCAGTATACACTAGCAAAGCTTATTTGAAGTACTGGTGGTTATGTTCCTTTTAGGAAGGCCGTATATAATGTTTAGTACTAGCAAAAATAAAAACTTATTGACTAAAACTCATTCCGTCTAGTCCTTGCTTCTCCTCAGGTCTCTTCTTTGAGTGGTCCATACCACTAGGCTTTGCTTGATTAAATACAAGTGTTTTCTAATTCTTTTCTATTAGTCTTAAAAATGTACAAAATGTCTTAATTAGAATACTTGATAAATGACTAAGGAAATCAGGAATTAAGAGAAATGAATAACTGGATTTTAAGTCATTGAGAATTTTAAAAAAGCAAACTAAAAAAGACACGAATGACAAATTTGTTAGATTCCTCTTCTATCATCTTCTGTGGCTTCAGAGTTAGAATTACTTAAATAGCTTAAGTCTTTTGAATTAATTAGATCTTTTTCCTCCCTCATTTTCTTACAGATGCTGAACATTAAAATTTCTTTTTTTCAATTTTTCCTTGGCATAGAATTAATCTAATGTCTCTACTAAAATATTCCTTGGCCAAAAATCCTATAGCTAGTTTTTTAATCTGTATTTCTTTTGGTTTTAAAACCTCATATTACTTGTGTTTTTGAAGGATTACCCAGTTCCCTGGTTAATTAAAATTGGTATATTAGCAATTTTCTACCAAGAATATGAAAGTAATTATATTAGAAGGCAGTCCATAGGGGCCACACAGGACAGAAACCAGTGACACATGTTCTCTCCTAACTTTTCCATCAGTAGTTTCAAGAAAACATCCAATAGTAGTTCTTGGTTAGGAGGTTGTATTAGAACATCTATCTATATTGGAACATTAGAACTTCAAACATTATTCCTGGGTCCTACCATGTAAGACACTGCTTTAGAGTAGAACGTGGGCTTTGTAGGGTGTTTTAAGTTCTACAGGTAAAAGTTACTGCATCAAGTCACTCCTTAAATAAATGTTTATGAAGGGTTGGTCCTCACACTCATTTTAGTCTATAACAAAGTTTTCACTGGACCACAGTGAAATAAGAAACAAGAAAAGCTAAACATCCCATTTTTTAAAATTTTTATTTTATTTTTTAATTTTTTTTAAGTTTATTTATTTGTCAGAAAGAGAGGGAGAGAGAGAGAGAGCACAGGCAGACAGAGTGGCAGGCAGAGGCAGAGGGAGAAGCAGGCTCCCTGCTGAGCAAGGAGCCCGATGTGGGACTCGATCCCAGGACCCTGGGATCATGACCTGATCCGAAGGCAGCTGCTTAACCAACTGAGCCACCCAGGCGTCCCTAAACATCCCATTTTTAACTTATAACTTGTTGTCCCTCACTTCTACTTCCCCATACATACCTCTTTTGGTGCTAAAATAGTCTCCCATTTGTTAAATAATGTTCACGGTAGATATATTTTATAATACGATAATTTGACAAAAAGTTGGCAATGTTACATAGATACCCTCCCACTCTAACTTTTTTGAAATTTTACAGATCTATGAAATTCAAAACTCTGGATACCTCTGCTTTTAAATATTAAAATAAGAAACATATCAGAAAGATTCAGTAAATGGCAGGGAGGGCACATTGGTGCCATCTTCCAAAGTCTAGGAAATATAACTAAACTCTAATTCAGGAATCACCTGAAAGATGCTCCACTTCTTTATTCCTCTAAGAAACCCCCCTGCCTTGTTACTTCCTTTCTTCCTCTGGTCCTGAATGGTTTTCTATCCTATTGGTATCAATTTCTGCTTTTCTGTTTGTTTGTTTTTTTTAATTTCTTTTCAGTGTACCAGAATTCATTGTTTATACACCACACCCAGTGCTCCATGCAATACATACGTGCCCTCCATAATACCCACCACCAGACCCACCCAACTTCCCACCCCTCGCCCCTTCAAAACCCTCAGATTGTTTTTCAGAGTCCATAGCCTCTCATGGTTCATCTCCCCCTCCAATTTCCCTCAACTCCCTTCTCTCCATCTGCCTATGTCCTCCGTGTTATTTCTTATGCTCCACAAATAAGTGAAACCATATGATAATTGACTCTCTCTGCTTGACTTATTTCACTCAGCATAATCTCTTTCAGTCCCGTCATGTTGATACAAAAGCTGGGTATTCATCCTTTCTGATGGAGGCATAATACTCCATAGTGTGTATGGACCATGTCTTCCTTATCCATTCATCCGTTGAAGGGCATCTTGGTTCTTTCCACAGTTTGGCAACCATGGCCATTGCTGCTATGAACATTGGGGTACAGATGGCCCTTCTTTTCACTGCATCTGTATCTATGGGGTAAATACCCAGTACTGCAATTGCAGTTGATTTGATTTTAAGTAATGCTCTAGTTACCCTCCCTCTTACTAACTTTCCAAAGTTGCATCTTCTAAATGAGTTCCCCAAATCTAAATTATTCTAAAAGCCTTTTAATTCCATTTCCCCTTATTTATTTGTATTACTAAAGGCATTTTCTCTGTCTTCTGTTTTGTTTTCTTTTTTTCAAAGGTAATGTATTCATCATAGAAAATTTAAAGAATGACAAAAAAATCACACAGGAAAAAAATTAAAATAAACCATAATTCCACCAATTAGACATAAGTATTATTAATATTCTAACAGTCAATGCTGGAATCATACTATATATACTTTCATTAAATAGTATATATTTAATTTAAATATAAATTTAATTTAAATCATAATTTTTAATTTATTTATTTGTCAGAGAGAGAGAGGGAGAGAGAGAGAGCAAGCACAGGCAGACAGAGTGGCAGGCAGAGGCAGAGGCAGAGGGAGAAGCAGGCTCCCCACCGAGCAAGGAGCCTGATGCAGGACTCAATCCCAGGACCCTGGGATCATGACCTGAGCCGAAGGCAGCCGCTTAACCAACTGAGCCACCCAGGCGTCCCTAAATCACAATTTTTAAATGTTTGCAGAGTATACCTAAGGACTATTGTAATTTATTTAATCAACCTCTTGGTTCTTTTTTTTTTTTTTAACAAGGAGAATTTAAAAACAGTATCTCTTACTTGTTTCTTGGTACCAAATTAGAGCACAATAAAAATAAATAAAAACAAAGTAACAAACAAAACAGAAACAAACCACATGCCAAAATCAAAAGGTTTTAACAGTTCCATCTTTTTAATTATGCAGTATGATTCTTTTCTGATTAAATATTCCACTGAAATGTAATTCAGCTTTACCCTCTTCATTATGTTTTTTGAACTGTCATTTATCAGGAGCTTTCTATATGCTGGCTAGGCTGAGCTTTGTATTAACTTCTTGAATGTTTTAAATGATTAAACAAAATAAACATAACTTAGATATGTTACAAACTCACATTCTTAGATTCATATATTTCAATATTAAAAACATTTCAATTTTTATTTACCTTGAACAAATTTGACACAGTGATTGAAGAGAAACACTGGGCATGTAGGTTAAGGCAGCGTTGTAACACAACAAAAGGAATGTTAACACTTCAAACCTAAAAACAAACCAAAAGAATATTTACAAATCTTTAAAATTCTAAGAAGTCAACCCTAATTAGGCAGGCATTATGGAAAGATATTATGTTAGAGAACAGACCCATATAATATAACCATATCAATAACAATACAAAACTGAAAAGAAAAGACTTCTCAAGTCACAGTCATATGCAAATTATCTTAAAAATTCAATGCTCCAGATGACATCTGAACCAAAGTACAAAGTAACAAATCACACAAATATGTTTTCTCTTGTATAAAATGACCAAGTATTTTTTTAAGTATACATATAGCCCAATAAACATTATTTATAAATATGCTGAAATAATTTTTTTAAAAAATCAGTGTGGTAGGTTATATCTCCACAGTATACCTATTCTGTGCTGTCAGCATCTCCCTTTGGGGGTGAGGTCCACTGTACACAACTTTTGACAAACCATGCTGGGATAATGCACTCTCAGTCAGAGCCATGGACCCAATGCTGGAAGGCTAGAGACATTTGAATAAAGAAGAAAAAGCCATTCTATTGAAAATGTGGTAATAAGAATTTATAAACCACTAAGAACGATTGCAATGAACATCATGTATCTTAAAAATATTGCAACTGCTCAAAGTTTTAACAATTAATTAAAAACCAAACCATAAATAAAAATAAAATTAGTTTAACTTCAAAAATTCTACACCAATACTGGGCCATGTATGGAACTGTTGAATCACTATATTGTACAGACATAATGCTGTAGGTAAAGTATACTGGAATTAAAATAAGAACTTAAAAGAGTTCTACCCCAGAACTACATAATTGCCACATACAAAAATATTAGACTATTTTTATACATCAAAAGGAGAGAAAAATATTTCAAAATGAATATTTTCAATAGCTCTATTAAACAATCAGATTTAAAAGTTTTATAATTCTGATTTCTCATTTCACTTTAGGAATAGTAAATACCTTGTCTAGTGTTTTATACTTTTTAAGGTAGTAATAAATTAATCAACTTTGGGGAGCCTCAATAATCAGACCCTAATTTATAGCAATTTCAAATCTTAGAACCAAAAAATTTACCTTGATAAAATATTACTTACTTCATGATATACAGATGGTTTGGATAAAGATGGAATCGTAAAACTCAGTACTTTGCTATGTCCCTGTTTGTCAACTATTTCCTATAAAAGTGGAAAAAAATCTTAAAATATTTATTTCTTATACAAAAGTTTAAAAATTAATTATAAGTTGTTAGTCTTTAAAAAAAGACCTGAAATGAAAGGAATATTTTAAGGCCAACTAAAATCATAAAATGTGATAATCAGTTATCAAATATATATAAAGACCAGGAGTTAACCTTCTTCTTTAAGATGTAAGTAACATAGGATAGCTGAAATAGAGATGTGTAATGTCTTAATAATCATTGGTTATCCTTATGTAAAAAGTTACATTTTCTAAATCAATTAACATAGTTATGAAATATGTCAAGAAAAGGCCCTTAAATTTTTTTTTCCTTTTTAAAAAGTAGAAACCCTAAATATATAGAATGAAAACTATCTGTTAAATCAATGGTATGTAAATCCAGAAACAGTCCAGATTTTATGAAATTATTAGTGGTATGTATTAGACTAGATTTTCTCCTAAGCTTTCTGTGAAGGCCAGTAAAAGACAATTTATAAACAATAAATTTTAAATTTAAAAAATTTAAAATTCAACATTGATATTTTTAGCTCTATCTATAAAAGAACTGAAATGGTCTGATTTTCAGTCTTCAATCAATCCAAAAAGGTATATTCACATAATTATATGTATGCCTGTATGGCCTTCAACCTCCATAAGGTTATTTTTAGGAGAATGAGTTATGCATCATTTGATGTATGAAAAACAAATATTAGCTTGACTACAATGAAAAGTAGTTAATATTATGTATTCACTTTTGCTGAAAGGTTATATATTTGCTTTTGACAAACATTTGTTAACTGCATTAAATACAAACCAAATTGTAAACCCCTAGAAGAAGAGCTTCAATACATCCACTGCTATGCACATTTCTGCTGGCTGAGACAGCAAGGTAGCACCAAATCAATTCTGGAAGAAACTGCAGTGTAAATCGAAGCAACTGCTCTTCTCCACTGCGATAGAATTCAAAGAGCTGGTGACAGACAGGTTCTAGCAACTGGAAAAAAGATGAAGTGTTAATTCAAGGATTAGACTGTATTTGAATGACACTGACACAGGAAATAAAAATGGCTTTCCCTGATTGGTAATTACTAAAATATATAAATGTTTTCATTTTTTTGAAAGCAAAACTATTCACTGCTAAGTTATTTAGCAAACCTTTGAAAGTTTACTTCTAGTGGAAGGCCATACAGTTCAAAATAAATGTATTTGGAAGCACCTGTAAACTTTAAAATAATCTATAACTCTAAAGTGGTATTGTTATTCATAACATCTTTTTAACTCATTAAAATAGTTAGGTTGTAAGAAGTTTCTTCCCTAATCTCCTATTTTCCTGATAAAACATGCCAATATATACATGATTACATACAAGGTTGGAGAAATTGAAATGGGAATCATCACATTACCCTCCTGAGCTTCTAATTAGGCAGCACCCCACAGCAATGTGTGTGGAATAGCTGAATAATTACAGCACCCCTAGATCTAGATCTCTGTTGTAACCATGATTCATTGTCCCTGGATAATCTAAACATTGCTATCATTTTATCTGAAACATAATCTGGAGTTATCTATAAACTTTTCCTCTCCCACCACATGCCAGCATTACCCAGTTAATAGAGGTAACTGTATCTATATCATAGACACTTTTTTAAAAACAGAAAGTTAACATAAGATACTCTTATATGTAAGGATTATCTTAAAGCATATATAATGATCACACATAAGTCATAAATATGTGAAGAGATTCACAGGGTACCGATTTTTCAGAAATTTTTCAGGCTATTATATTTTCAATGAACTAGAGTTCATTCACTTCACTAACTTGGGCAATAGATTTAAGTTAATTTACTAAACAAAATCTCTACTTCCAGTAATTGTAATGAACAGAAACTAACATATGGTGGATGTTCTGATTTCAAATATGCTAAATATGTAAAGTATACTGGGTATAATTAAAGTCAGTATTATATATACAAGGTATAGTGGAAATTACACTGCAATAAACATTGTCTAATTAATTTTTCCTATAGAAAAACTATCTAACTACTGACAGTTAAGGAATATTTTTTTCATTCCCAAAATGGTTGTCAGAGGGCATGGCAAGGGTAACAGGAAACTGGACAGCTAGAGGCAAAGTAACCCCATTCATAGATAACAAGAGATGTTTTCAAAGTAGAAATTTGAAATAAGTAGGTTGGGGGTAGTAGGAAAAAAGAAAAACTGGCAGGGAAATGTTTGGCTTTCAGAGTAGAGTCTTTAAAATTTCTTTGTGGACCAATGTCAGCAATCTTGTATTGTTGTGTAACAGCCCTCAACCTTAAATACCTGTGAAATCTTTGGTTAAAGCAATTTATATAACCAAACAAGTATTTGCGAAATTCTGAAATCTTATGTTGAAAATTTATTCAATAGTCTGCATGAAACATAATCAACTTTAATCAAAACACCCTCAAAAATTCTTACAACCAATTTAAAATTCAAAATTAAAAGAGTTTTTGCTTTATGAAAGCAGGAACAAATGAAGACAGCTTCAAAGGGGTGGAGAAATTATGCATGTCAAACCAAGAGAGAGATATACCAATATCTGTGCAGTGTTTTACAACTTGCAAAGTACTTTCAAAGGACTTGAACCTGTTCAATTCCCACACCACTGTAGGGTAGAATATCATTATCCATACTTTCTACACAAGGCAATTGAGACAAAGAGGATATCTACTATGGCCAAAATTATGCAGCTCACAAATGTTAGAACTGGAGCTAACATTTTTTGACTCCTTTACAAACATACCTGAAAAATATCAGAAAAGCATAGACAAATATATAACGTAGGAAATACAGGCAGTATTTGACCTCTCTAACTTGAATATATTTGAGACAAGCAATGGAGCATTAGAATATGCTGTGTTAACTAGTGTTTGGTTTGAATTTTTATATGTATTTTCTCATGGACATATTATATTTGGTGGGTACATTTTACAGTATTATTAAGAGAGAATTGTATCTCAAATATATTTCCAGGTATTAAATGGGCTTTTTATGGGTCTAATAAGAACCTAATCATCATGTACCTTTTTCCCATTCTAAAATATATTCTGGATTCTAAACCAAATAAGTTACAAATAAACTTTTACAAAAATCCATTTGTAAGTAAGAAGTCTGTATCCTAAGAGAGATTTCTTTTTTTTTTTTTTTTTAATTTTTATTTGACAGACAGAGATCACAAGTAGGCAGAGAGGCAGGCAGAGAGAGAAGGAGGGGAAGCAGGCTCCCTGCTGAGCAGAGAGCCCGATGTGGGATCCCAGGATCCTGAGATCATGACCTGAGCCAAAGGCAGAGGCTTAACCCACTGAGCCGCCCAGGCGCCCCTAAGAGAGATTTCTAATGGTAATAGAAATGTGACTTAAAAATGCCTTTGAATGATTAAAGCAGGGATAGAAGTTGGAAAAGAGTTTAGCATAAATTTACAAGAAAATCTTGCAAATTAATTTTTTTACTTTGAACTATTACTCAGGAGCATAGGTAGGAAAAAGATACAGAAAAGTTGGAAGGACACCACTGTTCAGGTGTCAGTACCCCCTGAATGATCTCTCCTTAGTCTGGGCTCCCTATGCCTAGAGCACCAAAGAGATTTTATATGGCTCTTTCATAAAACAGCTGGTTTCATAACACAGTTGAGCTCTGTTAGCCTCTAATCATATGGCTGTCTTAAAGTTATAGTCAGTTAAAAGGACTAGTCAAGCAAACTGCACTGTACCCATAAACTGTCTCTACAATTTCTTGAACATACCAAACATTTTCTATCTCAGGGTCTTTGCATTTACGATTCCATCTCCTGGAATACTCTTGCCCCTAGTTTTATGTTTCCCCCCTTGTTCATTCAAAGCTGATTCAACCAATACCTCCAGAATCTCAACACATACTCTCCCTACTCCACTTTATTTTTCTTCATAGTTTTATCACTAACTAACACTGTATTGTTCATTTAGGTATTTGCTTAATATCTACCTCACATACCAGAATACAAGTTCTAATCCAAAAGATCAAGAATTTAGTCTATTTTGTTCACTGCTACATTTCTAAGGGATTTCTGGCATATTATATGGGTTCAATAAATACTAAGTTCTCTTAATAAAATCCAAATAACAAATTTGCCGAACTTCAAATAACACCCAAACCATGTCCCAAATTTCAAAAATGCCAAAAGACAATGGATGATATCAACATTTTAAGAATATCTCCAAATTAAGATACAAAATATAATAAAGAGAAAAGATGGGTTATGATATTGAGGTAAATTACACTGTTATACTTTAGAAACACTTCTAAGTATATTTTTTTAAGATTGAGTTGTATTTTAAGAACACAGAATACACATTATCGTTACCACATGAATCAAGCTAAAAACATAAAACAAACTTAACATGCAAAACCTCCTAAACTAGCACTTCTAAAAGTGTGGTCCATGGACCAAAGACTCTCCACAAATGTTACCAGTGCCCAACAATGTAAATACAGAAATTGGAAACATTTAGAAACTTGCAGCAACTTGATATTGCTACAACATTCAAGTAGGTGATCAGCAGACTTACCGAACAGGATATAGTATAGATCAGTTAGGGGTTATCAAATTTGTGTGGTGCTTCATATATGATGTGAGTTACATGCTCATCATATACATTATATACACATATTGGTCTGTGACAGACTGCAATTTTTTAAAGGGTGGCTCTTCACCACAAACACTTTGAGAAATACTGGTCTGAACCATGAGAGCTGTAATCACTCTGAACAAAGAAATGCAATGAACCAAGCTAGTCTATCAGAAACTTACCTTATAAACTATATCCAAAGTAGGCTGGTTAAAACACCCTTCATCACAGAATAATTTTTAAGACTTTCAAAATACTAAATACTAAACAGTAAATTAGAAATAAGATTTAACTTGTTTTTAAAAATAAAGTGTATACCTATACCTATTCTATTTGGTGAAATAATTCTCAAACATGGAAAACTTTAAAATACCTTCTACCCAAATACTTTAAAAACTAACACCCTTCAAGAAAACAAGCTTCCTACACATACTATAGAAATTGGAAAGCTTTGGGCAGAAGGAAGGGAGAGGCAAAATATGATTGCTTTATTCAGTGATTCCAGGTAAAGTTTGGGGCTTGCCAATTTCATCCCCAATCTTTTCTTCAGCCTGTAAAAGTCATGATGTACTTTATAGCATAATCAGAAGCTGGGTTTTTCCAGAACCTTTCCCAAAGCTTTGAGAAGCTTTGAGAGCTTCATCCAAAAGGCACATAGATCTACACAGGACCAGACTCAGGGTATAAGTTATTTTTTTTTTTAAGATTTTATTTATTTATTTGACAGAGAGAGAGGGAGAGAGAGTGAGTGAGCACAGGCAGACAGAGCGGCAGGCAGAGGCAGAGGGAGAACCAGGCTCCCCGCCGAGCAAGGAGCCCAATGTGGGACTCGATCCCAGGACGCCAGGATCATGACCTGAGCCGAAGGCAGCTGCTTAACCAACTGAGCCACCCAGGTGTCCCAGGGTATAAGTTATTTTACCAATGAATGATAACATTAGTGGTGTTAGAGCTGCCACGTGATCTACCAAACTAAGGTACCAAAAAACCCAAAAAACAAACAAACAAACAAACAAACAAAACCAACTACAAACCTCATATCCCTCCCCTCTACTCCACTTCTTTCCATTCTCAACAACTCCCTCCCAGGCTATTGTCCCAGCATCTGCTGCTTTCAGTTTTTCTATTCTCCAATCTACTCCACATAGCCAACTTCCTGAAACAATAATCTGACCAACTCATGCCTTTAGTGCAAAAAAAGTCTAAACTGCTTATGATGGAATTCAAGACTCACCATGGTTACAGCCTAAACCAACCTTTCCAGCTTCAATTCAGTACCAGTCTTATTCTCTTGTTAACTATTGCATTAGCCTATCCACTTTTTTTCTAAGTACCATGCCTTTTATTTTCCACACTATTTCCAATCCTTTTCTATTTCTACTGCGAATGGTGGGGTTTTTAAGCATCAGAATCTGGAGTATAGATCATTTTATCACCTTCAAACTAAATTTTCTTTCTAAAAAAAGAAAAGAAGATTGGGGGTAAGAGAAAAGGAGGACAGAGAAACACCAGCTGGGCCAAACTGCTTGTCATTCCTTAAATATTTTTGCATTTTTTCAGGTCTCCATATACTAACCCAACAGTTTGGAATGTCCTCTCACCTTGCATACATGGAATTGTGCATATCCATCTAGGCATTGCCTTGAATGTATGTATTTACTTATTTTCTCTCCCTTTCTTCTTTCAGGATAAAGACCATGTGTTACTTATCTTTGACTTTCTATTGCCTATGAGCATTGAAGCTGGCTCATAATGAGCAAACAAATATTTGTTGAATCAATCAATACATATAATGGCCCTGACTTTCTAGGCTACTTCTAACAAGATAGATAAACAGACACACAAACAGATAAAGGAAAAGAAGGAACATGTTCAGAGATGGTTTTTAGAATATGGTAATAATTTTATTTCTCGGCTTAGGAGATGGTACAGTGAAGTTCATTTTATTATAGTTTTTTTTTACTCTATCATTTTTTGAACATATAGTATTCTACTTTTACCCCCCCACCACCCCATTTCTCAAATGTAATCAGATAAACAATCCGTAATACATACTAAAGTTCTTTAAACATATACGTTTTCTTGCTCTTTTATATATGTGTTATATTTCACAATAAAAAATTAAAAATCAACCAACTGAATGTTACTAGCACAATAAACTGTAAGAGTACTTACCTCACTTTGTGGCTCCTGGATAACTTTATACAGAGATGAAACTAAAGAACTCTTGTCTTTCAAATTTGTGGCATAATTTGATAAAGATGTTTCTGGTAGTGTCTAAACAAAATTTAAGAAAAAATATTTTATTTTTATGAAATGTCCAGAATAAGGAAACTCATAAAAAGAAAGTAGATTAGTTATTTCCAGAGACTGGGGGAGAGGAGGAATTGTGGGTGACTAATAGGCATAGAGTTTTTTTTTTTTTGGTGTGATGGAATTAGATGCTGGTGTTATTTGCACAACATTGTAGCTATACCAAAAACCACTATATTTTCCCTCTGAAACAATGGATTTTATGCCATGTGAATTATATCTCAACAAAAATATATTTAATCTTCTTATCATGAACAGGGATATAAATTAACATTAACATTTCATCTTTGATCACAGTCTCAGGTTAGAAATAGGATACAAAACATGTGTAAAGCCAGAGATACATTTTTGGTAGCATTGTAGAAGTTACAAATCTCACTAGTGGTATTGATCCTATTTCTTAATAAACATGTTGTATAAGGATTGAATAATGTTTCAAACCTTAAGCCCACAGATCATCTATCAAAGTAACTCCTGAGTTACATATAGTGACTATTAAGTTAGGAATTGGGGGCAAATTTGTAGACTTCTCAGAATTGGAGAAAAATATAGCCACACTACCAGCAAACTAATTTTCCTAATGCCATTTAAAATATGGACAACTAATTATAGCTTGCCAGTACCATTAATACAGAAAAGACACCATGACCAGAAAGGAATGGGAAGAGATAAAACTCTAGTCAGATAGTTTTGGGTATAAGGAGTAGGGAAATCTGAAAACAAAACAAAACAAACAAAACAAAACACTTCATCATAACAAATGATAAAAATCTACCTTTCTAGAGTATATCCCTTCCTTAATATCTGTCTCCAAGTCATTATTTTTTCTCATCAAATTACTTCAATCAATCAACAAATATTAACCCTGCAGTAGATATAATGTCTAAGATTGCTAAGAGTCATTCCAAGATACACACTATTTCTTACATGTCTCATCTCCTAGTATTTTGTAATTTAACACAGTATGGTTAATGTATATAGGTGTACATGTGCATAAACAGACACAGAAAATTTATCAGCATAAATGTTTATACTAAGGATATATGATTCATTCTTACTTTACCATGAGCTCTTTAAAGGCAAGAACTATTTTATAATCTCTCCATCTATGGCACTCAGAATAAGCCCTCATACTCAAACCTTTGCTGAAGGGATTCAATAGAGATGAGCAGAATAAGAAACAAAACGCTGCCACGGTTTGCACTTCAGTAAATTCTTTAAAAATAGGTCACATTTCATTTTAAGATATATAATTGAATAGATTCTTTTTTTAAGTCAATAAGATATTTTGTTTACCAGAATGGTAAGTAAATGTGAACTATCTGGAAACCTTCCACCATTCTCCAGAGTAAAAAAGAGTTTCACTGCAACTGCTTACACAAAGACGAGATTAGGGCATTCTTCAATATTTCAAAAGCATGTAACAAAAGATCTCTAGGCAACATTTCATTTCCGTTATTTGATCAAGAGTAACCTAATACTAGGGGAATTTATATAAAAGGGAATAACAGCCAAATAAACAACAGATTTTTAACTCCCTGAATGTAAATGAACCTGAGTTATATATATGAAATATACTATTATGTGTGTGTGTGTGTGTGTGTCTTAACCATAAAATTTAAAACCTAGTGAACTGAAATATAAATCTTTTAAAAAAGATTAGTGAATAGAAAGATTGTTGTAATATTACATATACTATCTAGGCTAAAACTGTAACATTCATTAAAAATGTGAATTACAGGGGTGCCTGGGTGGCTAAGTTGGTTAAGTGTCTGCCTTCAGCTCAGGTAATAATCCCAGGGTCCTGAGATGGAGCCCCATGTTGGGCTCCCTGCTCTTCGGGAAGCCTCCTTCAATCTTTCCTCTCTCACTATCTGTCACTATTTCCGTCTGTCTCTCTCTCACACATAAATAAATAAAATCTTTTTAAAAATGTGAATTACAATTTTCAGTTTATGTACCAATCAACCCTCATGGGGTAAAATATTTTCTGTGAAACAGCTGAAGGCAAAAGAATAGCTCTTCTCTGTCAAACCCCAGAAAATACCCTGGGCCTAGGACATTACGCTGCTAAATATGAGGAAGGGTCTTCTAAAAATTAGTGCACAACTCTGTCATTATTTCATTCTGTAAATGTGGAAATGCCATTTTTGTCTAAAGAAGGAGAAAATATAATTGCTGCATTTATGAACAGTGCTTTGAAAAATTTAAGATCTGACAGAGCCCAATGGATTTAAATACTGTTACAGCAAGCCTTTATATTTTCTTGCACTGTACTAGTTCAAAGGTACTGGCCTTCTTAAAGATTATTTATTTATTTATTTGACAGACAAAGATCACAAGCGGGCGGAGAGGTGGGCAGAGACAGAGGGGGAAGCAGGCTCCCCGCTGAGCAGAGAGCCTGATGTGGGGCTCAATCCCAGGACCCTGGGATCATGACCTGAGCCAAAGGCAGAAGCTTTAACCCACTGAGCCACCCAGGCACCCCTGTATTGGCCTTCTTAAATACCACCTAAGCTTGCTCACTTTTCAGAAGGCAGAACTGGAGACAAAAAATAAATAAATAAAATAAATAATGGGAAATTAGTCTTGGCAAAATTTGAAGAAGACAGATGCTTCATACTAAAGTATCATTTGGCAGATGGTTTTTTAAAACTGTAAGGAGGTGATATGGGTTGGGTGGAAGAGAATTAATGAAGACAGATGACAGAGAGCCAATAAATAAAACAACTCTATTCAACATTATACATAGATTAGATTTTTTTTAATTTTTATTTTTTGACAGAGAGATCACAAGTAAGCAGAGAAGCAGGCGGGGGTGGGGGGGGAACAGGCTCCCCACCGAGCAGACAGCCCGATGCGGGGCTCAATCCCAAGACCCTGAGATCATAACCTGAGCCGAAGGCAGAGGCTTAACCCACTGAGCCACCCAGGTGCCCACATAGATTAGATTTTAAGATTCAGTGATTACCAGAAAATTGAAAAAATTAGGAGTCTAGAAATCTGCTGGATACATCTATACACAACATTAAGAAAAACACAATACAATCTAAAAGATAATACTTTACAAATACATCTTTAAAAAGATAGACTCTGAGGGGAGCCTGGGTGGCCCAATTGGTTGAGCAGCCGGCTCTTGGCTTCAGCTCACGTCATGATCTCAGGGTCCTGGGATTAAGCCCCTCTTTCAGCTCTGCACTCTAGTGGAGTTGGCTTGATAGGTTCTCTCTCTACCTCTTCCTCTCCCCACCACTCCCCCCATTCATGCATGTGGGCTCCCTGTTCAGCCAGGAGTCTGCTTCTCTCTCTCTCCCTCTGCCCCTCCCCCAACTTGTGCTCACTCTCTCTCTAACATGAATAAATCTTGAAAAAAAATTTTTGAAAAAAAAATACTAAAATAATGAAGTCTCAAGTCAAATCACTTTGTTGGTATACAAAGAGAATATTTAATGAGGGCCCATAGCTAGAGTAGGTATAAGTAGTTTTTCCAAAGGTGAAAAAAAAATTACACAAAACAAATTGTGTTGTCTTTGTGCATTTGTGAGCATGGTGAATATAGGGCTGGGAGTTCGGACTGTGGCCATAGAACAATGTAGAACTAAAATCATCTTCACAGACCACCCACTTCACTCTTTCTGATGAGGATATTGAAACATAAAAAAGTTAATGTGATTTTTCCAACATCATAAAACCACCTAGCAGAATAATAATGATTACATCAAAAGGTTTCTGAGTACCTATGTGTTTGGACTACTACATCAGTCTGATGATCTTATAGCTTTAATAGTATCATGGTTATCAAATTAAATAACCAAACAGAGGCTTCCCCCCTCTTCTCTCCCTCAATCTCTCTATTATGTGTATATGTGTATATATATGTGTGTATATACATATATATATCTCCAAACTTCCTTTCTTAAATATTTTAACCAAAACATGTAAATAACACCACAAATCATCTCAAAAGACAAGACACTCTAATTTAAAAAGGACTTAAAATATGTTCTCAACACTTTTCTACTTTCTATTACCTTTAATATACTGCTGATTTTGCCTGATAAGCTTAATCTCTTTATGAAACATAAACAGAGCTGAATTCAATACATATTAACAGAATTCAGAATACACTCAAAATAATTTTCAGGAACACTTACCAAATTAAACAACAAATAGAAAGTATCTTCTCTTTAGCTATAATGTAAATTTAAAACATTCATTATATTAAATTGATTGGAAATTGGCTAAATTTAGGGGTGCCTGTGTGGCTTGGTCAGACAAGCATCTGCATTTGGCTCAGGTCATGATCCCAGTGTTTTGGCATCAAGCCCCGGGATGGGTTTCCTGCTCATCAGGAAGCCTGCTTTTCCCTCTCCCTTTGCCCCTCCCTCCAGCTCATGCTCTCTCTCATGCTCTCTCTGTCAAATAAATAAATAAGATCTCTAAGAAAAAAAAAAGAAAATTGGGTAAATTTAATCTTGGGGGGGACAGAGGAAAATTATTTTTTTAATTCATGGGGCCCAGGATTTTACTCCCCTTCTTCCAATTGAAAAGTTTCCTTATCCTTGAATTAAACTCATAAAATTTTTTATAAAATAGTGCTACCCACATAATATATATTATATTGCTAAAATATTATTCAGATAATACTTTATTCACATCCTAGTTTCTTTTAGTGGAAGACAGTATTTAGAAAACAAGATCTGGGTGCATGGTGTACTCATTACTACCAGGGTGTCATTGTTTCTTGGCCCTCCCAGTAAATAAAGCTGGGAAATATATGGATGCCTTTATGTACGGTTTTACATGTATAAATTTATCATATACATATTTAGATCCTTGAGTTCATACTGATTCTTTCAATTCTAAGCTAACACCTTAGCATTCTTTCTTGAATTCCCTCATTCCATGTTTCTAATTCTTTTCTCAGACATAGAGAAACCTAACTCTCATTATCATCCTCCATGTATTTACTTATTTACTCAAAGTAACCAACCTACCAATGTAACCAGTCTGGCTGAGTCTTCTGCATGTCACCTCTGCAACCCTCTGCCCAACTACCCACTTCCTCAAACACTAGGCATACTGTTGCCCATACTACTTACTGCACTGCCCCCTTACCCTCCACTGCTACACTTGCTAGAGTGCTACATATCCAAGCTAGGAGAGAAAGGGAATAAACAGACCGGAAGGTAAGGGGATCAGTCATGATTTTCAATTATTTGCCTTAATAGTTGACCCTTCCCCCATCCCGAACATGCCCCCTTTCCACAACTCCCATACAGCTAATGGGCTGGCTGTATTTGTTTTTGCAAATTTCACTTCACTATTAAACATAAGAATGCCCTAGAAGGGGCGCCTGGGTGGCTCAGGTGGTTGAGCGACTGCCTTTGGCTCAGGTCATGATCCCGGACTTCCCGGATCGAGTCCCGCATCGGCTCCCAGCTCCTTGGGGAGTCCGCTTCTCCCTCTGACCTTCTCCTCTCTCATGCTCTCTCTCACTCATTCTCTCTCAAATAAATAAATTAAAAAAAAAAAAAAAAGAATGCCCTAGAAGTAGTACTCAACTCTTAAACTTGACAATTTCCATCAACCTGTCAAAAAAATCATTATGGGGTATCTGGGTGGCTCAATCAGTTAAGTGTCTGCCTTTGACTCAGGTTATGATTCCAGGGTCCTGGGATCAAGCCCTATGTCTGGCTCCTTGCTCGGTGGGGAGTCTGCTTCTCCCTCTGCTCCTCTCCCCTTTTGTGCTCTCTCTCTCTCTCAAATAAATAAAAAAATTTTTTAAAATCATGATATAATGAACCATGTTAAACACTCCTGAAGCAAAAAAAGGCTTCAAAACAACTCGAACACTTATAAAAACAACATATGCAGAATGTTTAATCAAAGTATTAAAATATGTAGAAGGCACTATATACAGTGAACTTTTATAAGATTCTACATCACTTATGATGACTTAGGGGATCTGCAGAAGGATACTCAACTCATGACTATAATAACTGACAAAGTGAAAATGTGCCCAGGCATTTGTCAGGATGAGATAATAATGACTGATAAGGCAAGCTGCAAAATTAACAGGAAACATTGCTTCTCTCAAGGGCACACGGCAGCTTAAGTTTCATAACAATCTCCCTTTTTGAGTGATTAACTGTATTCTTATTCACTGAGAAGGCTTGTTATCTAAAGTCATAGATATCAAAACCGTGGCTGTATAAACATATATCAGTAAGAATGAAGCATCCCACTCTTGCCTGGAGGATCTAAGTCACCTTGACACAGAGAAGCAGGTTTGATTTTCAACCAAGGTACAGAACCAGAGCTTCAGATAAGGGGTTTCTGAGCATAATATTCCACATAGATTGTAGTTTCCAAGACAACATGACCATGGGTCCACTTTGAACTCCACACCAGATTTTGACTGAATTACATACAGCTCTGCTTTGTTTTGATCAAGCCCATAAAAATACTGCTTCATTTAAATTTCATCTAAACTTCACCTTTCCTCCAAATCCCATGATTTTATCTTTTCTTCTGTTTGGTGAGATTCTCATATAGTGCCTGTTATAGTCTCCCTCTTTGAAACAAGCCAGTAAGTCTGACTTTTTCAGACTATACATTTGTCCTTGAAAGTCATGGACTGATTAGGCTGGACAAAAAAGTGACAGTTACAGCCCAAAACCTTCATTCCTATGGTTTAGGATCATGAAGTTCACATAATTATGTGTAACAAGACCTAAAGGACAAGGAGAAGGTAATTTATTGGTTAAAGAATATAATTTGAGGGGGTCCCTGGATGGTTCAGTTGGTTAAGGGTTCAACTCTTGATATTGGCTCAGTCATGATTTCAGGGTTGTAAAATAGAGCTCCCTATCAGGCTCTGCACTGGACGTGGAGCCTGCTTAAGGTTCTCTCTTTTTCTCTCTCCTTCCCTTTCCCTCTGCATCACGCCCCCCCCCCCCGGGCAAAAAACAAACAAACAAAAAACAAAAACAACCCCCCCCAAAAAAACCCCACAATTTTAGCTCTTATACAGAAAACTTCATAAGAAAAGAAAACAAAAGTTAGCCACCTAAAGAAGGATCCATTGGTAGAAAGGTGGGTAAATATCTTCCCATCTTGACCATACCGACTCCTGTTCCCCTCCAAATTGGGAGAAACATTTTAACACTGAGTCTTTAATGGTTGGAGGGGGTAACATTAACATTCAGAAACTTTAACCATTCTTTGTGAGGTTGCTATGAAAAGGAGAAAACAAACTCTTTTAACCACTTGGGAGAAAAAGGAATTTATTTCCTGGAAAGAATTACTATGTGTAAAAATTCCTTATTAAGATTTGTTGGAACATATTTCTGCTTCCATAGATACTTAGACTTTCAGTCATAAGAAATATAAATTATAAAAAATAAAATAAAATTTTAAAAACAGCCACTGGGATTTAAACACCAAACAAAACTTCTTTGGGATATAATTATTATACTGAAACAGTAAATATTACCTTAAACTCTGACAACCATTCCTCCACAGCCCCTTTCTCTGAAGTGAACATCTTTCCACATCTGTTCTAGACCTTCGACCTGAAAGTTAACATAGAAAAATGTTAAAATTTTGAACATATGTTAAAGTCAGATTACTATGAATAGAACTAGTCCTATAAAATTTAATTACTTCTTATTTGTGAAATTAAAGCAGTTTCAAACATAAATTACTAGGCTCATTTCAAAACAGTGTGCATAAACAAGCATTCACACACAAGAATTTTAATAAAAGTGTAAATATCATAATGAAATTGGCCCCGCAGTTTTCATTCAGCTTTTAGGAATGCCCGCTGCAAAACATACTAAATACTTTCCCTTATTTCAATGAAATAATTCCAAAATATCATGCATCTTAAGAAAATTGCAGAAAATATTTTAAAATTGTAAAAATATAAAAAGACATGCTGCAAAATTGACTTTATGGAATATAATTCCATTTGCTTATATTTTGATTCTTCACAATCTATTTAGACAAGCCACTTGGTTCCCTGAAAGCTTAATAATCATAAAATAAGAATAAAAGTGATAATATTCAAGATGATGATCATATTCAACAATAGCTATTCAGAAGAGTAGGATTTAGCTAGGTAAAAATGAGGAGAAAAGGAAGCTAAAGAAAATGCAAAACAAACTTATCTCAAGCAAAACTTCTGTGAATGTACAACGTAGTTTTCTTCACCCATCTGTATGAGAGTAGACCTAAAAACTGTTTCGTGAAGGAAAACCTTAGCTCTATCTGAATTTCCTAACCTCCTAACTCAAACATAAATCCTGCATTGGGATTCTTAATTCTTAATTTTCACCAGCCTTATAGTATAGTAGAAAGAGAGGCATAATTGCCAGAAACAGAATCCTGATTCTATTACTTATTTGTAGTACAACCTTGGGCAACTTATTTACTTTACTTTTTTCATCTGTGAAATACAGTTAGCCACGGCACCTACTTTCAAGGGGTTATTGTTAGAATTAAATTAAAAAGCACAAATAAAAGCACTTATTTAAGTACCTGGTAATAAAGTTTTAATACTATGCAATATTTTTTTTTTAAGATTTTATTTATTTGACAGACAGAGATCACAAGTAGGCAGAGAGGCAGGCAGAGAGAGGAGAGAGGAGGAAGCAGGTTCCCTGATGAGCAGAGAGCTGGATGCAGGGCTTGATCCCAGGACTCTGGGATCATGACCTGAGCCAAAGGCAGAGGCTTTAACCCACTGAGCCACCTAGGCACCCAATACTATGCAATATTATTATTGAGGAATATCAACTCACATAGCCTCTGCTCAGCTGTCTATCAAAGCATACACATGCCTTAATGAACAACATAAGTTCTTGCCTAAGAATATAAAAAGTTTCTATTGTCTAATTCCCATTAAAAATATGGTTAAAAAAATAGAGAAAAAAAAGCATAGTTAAGAAAAATATGTGTATACATATACATACACAATGTGTATAAGACACATTCATTCATTCATTAGGAATTGAGAGATATGCATGTTATTTTTTTAGAACAAAAAATAGCCCATTTATTTTTTAATCCAAATTTTATCCTTGGGTCAAGTAAAACTATCAAAAAACACATGTGTGTACCATACTACTGATTTTATAGAACTATCCGCTCGAATAAACTGGGCTTTGGAATTGTGTCCCAAATGTTACCAAAAATCTTGCTAGATCATGTTACCACCTTTAAAATCCAAAAGAGGAGAAAATCCACATCTTCAGTTTTCACTACCAGGAAAAACACTCCTTTAGAGTAACTAGTTTGCTTTTACATATGGATACTGTGACTCTCATAACGGATTCTCTTTACTTTGATTCTAATAAAGTGGGAGTCACAGTTTCTGCCCTAACTCTATACACAAAAAAAGCAGGCCAGAGTTAATTCTTTTTCTTGTTTCATATTATATTCTTACTCTCATTTTCTTTCTGCCTGGATCTACTTTTTTAAAAATTTTATTTATTTGAGAGAGCGCATGAGTTGGTGGGGGCAGAGTTGGTTAGTAAAGGCAGAGGGAGAGGGACAAACAGACTCCCAGACCAAGCGGAGCCTAATGCAGGGCTTGAGCCCAGTATCCTGAGATCATGACCTGAGCCAGTCAGGCACTTAACCAACTAAGCCATCCACCAGGTAGATCCTGCCCCTGGATCTACTTATTTTTCTCTTGTTATATTATATTTATTTGTGAAGCAAAACGAAGCAAAGTAAATATAAATGCAAATAAGGGTTTTTAAAAAATTATCCAATGTTTATCTAGTAGGACAGAAAATTATCACAAAACCATGCTACATCAAATTACAGAAAATTGGGGGAGGTAAAATTTTTAGAAAAATTCAAAATAACTCCCTAGTTAAAATTCAGACTAATTTTTAGAAGGTTAAAAGGAATCAAGAGGGGGGCGCCTCGGTGCCCCAGTGGGTTAAAGCCTCTGCCTTCGACTCAGGTCATGATCCCAGAGTCCTGGGATCAAGCCCCGCATCGGACTCTCTGATCAACGGGGAGCCTGCTTCCCTTCCTCTCTCTCTGCCTGCTTCTCTGCCTACTTGTGATCTTTGTCTGTCAAATAAATAAATTAAATCTTTAAAAAAAAAAAGGAATCAAGAGGGATTTGCAAAGGATCAAGAATAGTCACAGCAATCTTAAAGAACGACAGAGCTACGGGACTTGAATTTCTGAATATCAAGGTTTACTAGAAAACTTACCAAACATCGTAGTAGTTAAGCCAGTGTGGTATCATCATAAGGGCCGGAAAAAAAAAAAAGGAAACAGAGTAGCCAGAAACATATATATCTGATTTATGACAAAAGTGATACCAATTCAGTAGGGAAAGAATGGTCTTTAAATTAAATGAGGCTAAGTCAATGGACAGCGACATAGGGTAAAAAGTGGGAAGAGAACCATGACCTACTAGTTCATACCATGTGCAAAAACCAGTTCCAGGGATCCACAGATTTAAGTGAAAGAGGTAAAACATAAACCATTTGGAAGAAAACGTAAGAGAATACCTTCATATTAGTGCACAAAAGCACTAATCATAAGACAGGAAGAACTTTTATTCATCGAAAGTTACCACTAAGAGAATGAAAAAGCAAAGCCACAGGGTCAGAAAAGATACTGCATTTCATGTCTGACAAGAGCTTCATATCCAAAATATATACAGAACTCAAATTACTAAAAAAAAAAAAAAAGGGCAGATAATCCCAATAGGAAAAACAAGGTGTTCGACTATGTTAGTCAATTAAAACCCACAATAAAATATCTCTCTCTCTCATACACACACACATACACACACACACACACACTCTTGTAAGTGTGGCTAGAATGAAAGGCAAAGGTACGGAGCAGATAGAATATTCATATAAGCTGATGTGGATATAAACTGGTACAGTATCTTGGAAATGCTTTGGCAAATATCTTCTAACTTGAACACATTTATGTTCCACTGACCCAGCAATTCCACTCATAAAATATAAATCCATATAGAAACGTGAACATATGTTTTCTGAAAGATGTGCTTAAGAATTTCCATAGCAGCAGGTTTTGTAAATAGTTAAAAGTAGAAACAAACCAAATATTCATCAAGAGTAGAATAGATAAATTATGGTATACTGTATGTGGAGTTCTATACAACAATGATAAAATGATATATAATTATATCAAAATATAATTATATTAATATCACAATGTTGGGGAAAAGGAGGCAGAAAAATGTTTTTTCCTGTAATTACATTTGAATACACTTCAATAACAAGCAAAACTAATCAATTGTGTTAAAAGCTAGGATAACGGTTGCCCTTGAGAGAGTTACTTTTCGGGTTCTAGTAATGTTATGCTTCTTGATGTAGGGGTTGGTTACACAGGTATGTTCATTTGGTGGAAATTCACCAAACTCCACACCGATTTGTGCATTTTTCTGTGTGTACATTATACAATAGTAACAGCCCCAGGCCTCTTATCTTCCACTTGACAGAGATCATATGGGAGCCCTCAGTGGCATAGCTGAGTTAATCTGAATACTCACTTGTTTAGCATACATTCAAGCTCAAGTAAAACTGTCCCTGCCCATACCTCTTTACGTTCTTCTGCAGAGCTCAAAAGAGAGGCTTAAAACTACCTCCCTACTCTTGAAACTTTCACAGCCTTACCACCACTATCTGCTCCAGGTCTACCAAGACCAAAGTCATCATTCCCTTCATCCCCGATCCCTGTTTATGTTGGATACCACTACAGCTCCCAGGTTACACTCAGCCCTCACACACTAATCTACATAACTCTTGCACATCTGTTTTACTCTCCTCTCCTATCCCATTCAAATTCTGGAAGGAGGTTTTTTCACTGTGCCTTCTGAAACTGACAATCTGTTAGCAGTAAAGTCCTGTGTCCTCAACAATTCTCTAAATGTCTCTTTCTTCTTATTCTAATATGAAACCCAGTTCTTCTCTGAAGACAGTTTTCCCTGTGATCTTATCAGTGACTGCTTTTCCTCAGGTAGCCCCGGAAGAAACCACTGAGACTGGAGGTAAAGTAACTGTCCTCCTCCTTTCTCCTTATTATCATTTTCAAATCATTTTTCCTCTCTCTTTTCAAACCATCCACCCAATGTTGCTTTGAACTCATGTAGCTGCATCTATCAATCAAATCCCCCATTACCTCCCCTTCATTTCGAAATGACTTTAACTCTGGCTCACTGTCCGTCTTTCCAACTACTCCTATTTAAATTCTTGGTGATTGGGGTGCCTGAGTGGCACAGTTTGTTAAGCATCCAACTCCTGTTTTGGCTGGGGTTATGATCTCAGGGTCATGAGATCCAGCCCCAAGTTGGGCTCTGCGCTCAGTGAGGAGTCTGCTTGAGTTTCTCTCTCCCTCTCCCTCTGCCCCTCCTACTTGTGCTCTCTTCCTTTCTCTCTGACAGGTAGATAGATAGATAGAAATTGGAATTCTTGTTGGTTATTTTCTCACACACCCTGAACTCTTAATTCCTAAAAATCTCTTCCAACCACATTGTCTTCTTCCCTGCCTCAGCTATTCAATCCTATGATCATGACCTAGACCAGCTATTCTCAAACACTTGGTCAGGGCCATTTTACACTTTAAGATATTAAACCAACCTGGAAGAATATCCAATGGCCAAAGCTGGAATAACTTGAGCAACATAACAAATAACATAGAACTGAATTATTACCCACAGTATAAAATAAACATACATGAGTCCACAATGAAATAAATAAATAAACAAAATTTAGAGAGCAAGAGACAAGTCCTCCTCTCAGAAGAATTCCAAAAGATATATCCAGGAAGAGTTTAGTCCCTGTCTTCCTACTGACAATGGGTTGGACATAGTGATTTGTTTCCAAAGAATAGAGTATCAAAAAGGGAAAATAATAACTTTATAGTGGAGAAATCTGGCAAACACTGACTTGATCAAGATTCACCTCACCTATGATGTCATGTGAATATTATGTATTCATGCCCCTCTCATCATATCCCTGATATGATGATATGATATGATATCCCTGTGGTATTCTTTGAAAAAACCTATAAACCAAGTATAATAATGAGAAAACATTAAAGAAACATTTGAGGGATGTTCTTTTTTTTTAAATTTTATTTAATTTATTTGACAGACAGAGATCACAAATAGGCGGAGAGGCAGGCAGAGAGAGAGAGAGGAAGGGAAGCAGGCTCCCCGCTGAGCAGAGAGCCCGATGCGGGGCTGGATCCCAGGAGCCTGGGATCATGACCTGAGCTGAAGGCAGAGGCTTAACCCACTGAGCCACCCAGGTGCCCCACATTTGAGGGATGTTCTACAATAATATCTGATACATATTCCTCAAAAGTAACAAGGACCTAAAAGAACAAACAAACACACAAAAACAGAAAAAGACTATGAGACTTTTATAGACCAGAGAGACTAAGGTGACATGAAAACAACTGAATACAATATGGTATCCTGGATTAGATCCTAGAAGTAAAAAGACAGTAATGAAAAAACTAGTGAGATACTAATAAAGTCTGGAATTTAGTTAAGAGCAACGTAATTAGTAATGATAAATGCACATTCTTTGAATGACATTAAGATAAACTGAACCGGGGTGTGGGATATATGGGACCACTCTGTACTATGTTTGCAACTTTTCTATAAATTTAAAGTTGTTCATAAAGTTTTTTTTTTTTTATTATTGAGGCTCTGAAACAGCTTTTTATTTATGTAGGTTAATATCTATTGGTATTTACTACATTCAAAAATAAAACAAATTTTTAAAACACAAGAACTTATAAGCATATATCCCATTAGTTATCACTTACCATGTAGCCTCTGGAAAGCACTTTATATATTTTATTTTATAATATATTATATTTATATAAAAATATGTATGTATTTTTTAAATACATCCCTTTATGCACTCAGACCCCCAAAATTTTTGACCATACCAGTATATAATGTCACTTCCCAATATTCTCCTTTCTCTCCTTGCCCATTTCAAATTCTTTAGTTAATTCTAATCACCATTTTGAATATACTCCTTCAACTACTTTGCCCTTAATTGTTTTATTCCCTTGGCAAAAATACAACCCTGGTGAAATGCAACTCTCCACGTGGTCCACGTCAGCAACCATACAACTGAACAAGGTGGAAAAAATAACTAAAACAACACTTAAAAAGTTATGACCAAGAACCTTAAGTATACCCTTAATGTTGCCTGGCAATCATGCAGTTCCCTACAGTCTGTTCACTTTCCCAGTCTCCTTCTTAATTGTTTCATACATTTTTCCGGATACTCAAAACTCTAAAACCTTTTCCCATTGTTACTCGCAGATGATAATCTTAATTCCAACCTCACTGATCAGAAGAGAACTTACGAATTCTCAAATGTCTACCTACCTAAAAGCATCTGTATCTTTACATTCCATCTTCCCTTCTGTTAACTACAAATGAATTGTCCATGATCCTATCTGAGGCCAAGTCTCTGAAGAATGCACAAAACCATCCTCTCTTGCCTACCTAACAAAATCACTTTAACTTCTCCCTAAATTTCTCCCTCTCTACCTCATTTCCTCTTCACCTATTTTCACATCTCTGTTCCTCTTTTACATTAAAACTCCTCAAAAGAGTTGTATACTCATTTCTAATTCCTACCCACCCTTACAGTTTTTTTTTTAGTTTTTAAAAATCAACTTTGAGGTAAAATTATATAAAATAAAATATACACATTACAACTGTTCAGTTCTATGAATCCATCCTTTCCAGTCAATCCTCCAACCCCCTATCCCAAGGAACTACTAATTTGATTTCTATCATTATAGATTACTCAGCATGCACAAGAACTTCAAACAAATGGAATCATACGCTATGTACATGTGATTCTGGCTTCATCTTCTCAGCTTGTTTTTGAGATTTATTCATGCTGTTGAGTATAGCTATAGCTTGTTCTTTCTCATTGCTGACTTGCATGACTATACCACAAAATTTTACCTATTTACCTGTTGACGGATATACGGATTACTTCCGGTTTGGGGCTATTATGAATCAAGCTGCTATAAACATTCATGTGGCAGACTGTATTCTCTGAAGATAACCACAACATAATTTCCTTACAAGATAACTTGGACACACCTTTCATCAAGAAGTGGAATCAATGTAACCTCCCCTTGAATGTAAGTAAGCTCAGTACTATGGCTAGGTCATACAAGATGATACAGTTTGCACCTCATTCTCTGGTGATCATCATTCTCGAAATCTATCCACTGTATTATGAAAATGCCCAAGGACTAACTTACATGGAGAGTCCACATGTAGCTGTTCTCCGCTGACAATCTTACTGGGTCCCAGCTAACAGTCAGCATCAACCAGCAGACAAACTTAAGAGTGAGCAAGTCTTCAGGTAATTCCAGCCTCCAGCCATCCCTAGCTTTTGAGTCCTCTCAACTAAAGCCACAGACATTGAGGAAAAGAGAAAAGCCATCTTCATCTGTCTTTCCTCAAATTCTTAATTATAGAATCTGTGAGTGTGACAAAATGGCTTTATTTATAACAAATTTGTGACAGTTATGCAACAATAGCAACTGGAAAAATTTATATATACAAATCTTGTGGACACATTTTTTTTAAAGATTTTATTTATTTATTTGTCAGAGAGAGTGAGCACAGACAGACAGAGTGGCAGGCAGAGGCAGAGGGAGAAGCAAGCTCCCTGCTGAGCAAGGAGCCCGATGTGGGACTCGATCCCAGGACGCTGGGATCATGACCTGAGCCGAAGGCAGCCGCTTAACCAACTGAGCCACCCAGGTGTCCCTTGTGGACACATTTTTATTCATGGTGAAACACCTATGAGTAGAATTCCTAGGTCATATAGTAACAATATGGTTTAACTTTATATACATATACACAACAACACCAAGAGCCAACTGTACCAAACTATAAAATGGCTCTACCATTTTATACTTCCAGCAATAAACTGTAAGATTTTCAATACCTCTAATATTCCTCAATATTTGGTCTTAAAATTTTAACTATTCTAGTGTTTCATGGTTTCAGTTTACAGTTCTATGATGACTAATGTTGCATATCTTTTCATGTACCTATTGGCCAATAATTTATCTTCTTTTCTGAAGTGTTTTTACAGGTTGCTGACTTTGTTAATTGGGCTATATGTCTTATTGAGTTTTAAGTGTTCTTAATATAAAATGAATTCTATTTTGCAAGTATTTTCTCCTGGCTTGTGACTTGCCTTTTTATTTTCTTAATGGTGTTTTTTTAAATAGCAGAAGGTTTTAATTATGATGAAGTCCAATTTGTCATTTTTTTTTCTTTCGTGGTTAGTATTTTCTGGGTCTTATCTAAAACATCATTACCTACTCAAAGAATTCAATTTCTTTAACAGATGTAGAGCTATTTAAAATTTTCTATTTCTTTTTGTGTCGGTTTTGGTGAGCTGGGGACAAATACTTCCTATGTGTGCTAGAATTCAGTGCAGGAGAAAAAAGTGTGTCCCTGTGCTACCACCAGGAGGGAGAACTATGAAAGTTTATGCCTGGTTTCCTTCTGATTTTAACTGATGCATCTTTTTCCCTTTACTGATCCAGCTTTACATACTTTCACTATAATAGAACATAGCAGGTATAACTGCCTCTGAGTCCTGTGAGTTCTAGTGAATCATCTAATACATGGGATGGGTGCCGTGGAATATCTGAAATGGGCTCCTATCAACATTTCTCTTTTTGATTTTCAGCAGGTTCACTATGATAAGCCTCTGTGTGTTTTTCTTTCCTTTTTAAAAAGATTTTATTTATTTATTTGTAAGAGAGAGCACAAGTAGGGGAGGGGCAGAAGGAGAAGCAGACTCCCTGCTGAGCAGGTAGCCCAGCTGGGGACTTGATCCCAGGACTCTGGGATCAAGACCTGAGTTGAAGGCAGATGCTTAACCAACTGAGACACCCAACTGTGCCTTTATGTGTGTTTTTCTTTAAATTCATCCTGCTTGGCGCTAGCTGAGCTCCTTAGATCAGTAAAGCAATGTTTTTGATCAAATTTGAGAAAATCCCATCCATTATATCTTCAAATATACTTCCTATCATTGTCACTCTCCTCTTCTGGGACTCCAATTACACATATGTAAGACTCTTTGATATTTTTCCACTGATCCTAGAGGTTTTGTTCATTTTCCTTCAATCTTTTTTTCCTGTATTTCCTAGATTGGATGATTTCTACTGATGTGTACTCTTTATTCTGCTATCTCCAATCTGTTAAGTTCATACAGGAAATTTTTCTTTTTCCCTTTTTCTTTCTTTCTTTCTTTTTTTTTTTTTTTTTTAATGAAAGGCAGACTGCCACATGCAGCACCTCATTTGGATGTGTCTGGAGTCTTGGAAACTTGACTATTCTACATTCTCCTACAAATGGACCTTGAGAGATTATTTGGAAGTTCTAGCAGGGGAGCATAGCTACTTGTATACCCTTGACAGAAGAATGGTCCTCCACTACTGGGGAAGGTCGTCCTCTTCCACAGAGCACACAGCTTTGTGAGGGATGCCCTTAGAGCAGTGAGGGAAGAAAAGGACACTGCCTAGTCAGCCAGATCAGCCAAATCAAGCCTAATGGTCAATAGAGTAACAGATGTCACAACCAGATCACCCTCACATTCATACAAGGAATTTCTCATTGGAAATCAGACCTAGGATTTCCATTTTATTTTCTTTTTCACTTTCCTTTTTTTCTGATATTTCCTATCTATTAATTCATTTAGGTCTTATCTTTCTTTAAATCCTTAAGCATTATTTTTTCAGCATATTTATAATAGCTGCTTTAAAAACTTTCTCTGCTAAGTCCAATTTATGAACCATCTTGGAGTTGATATCTATTGACTGTTCTTTTTTCTTGAGTTTCATTTTCTTCCTCCTTTGCATGACTATGAACTTTGATTACAAACTGGACGTTATGGATGATAAATTATAGAGCTGTGGTAATCCTCTAAAGAGTGTTACAATCCTCTAAAGAGTACTGACTTTTGTTCTAATAATCAATTCAATTACTGGCTGATCACTTTGAATTAGTATAGGCAGACAGACTTGGGGGTCAGTAAAAGTTTTGCTAAGTAACTGACACTTCAGCTGAGATTTAACTATGTATGAGTTAACTAGGACATGATGAGATGGTGTTGTATGGTGTGTAATATAGTGTGCCAGGCAAATTGAATGTTACAGGAAAAGGCCCTGGAGAATGAATCATTGGGTTTGTTCAAGGAAAATAAAGAAATCCATATGGCTAGAGAGCAGAGAATGAGGGAACACCCAAATGTGTGTTCTTATTTATCCTGGAATGAGAGACATGTAGACCAAGTGACAACTAATTAACAATCACCTACAGGTAATATGGGCAAGAAATAAATTGTTGCTGGAGAGACTTAATGGGCAGTCTGTTTTTGTAACATAGGGAAATAATATACTAAGCAGAGATGTACTATTTTTGTTTTGTTTTTGTTTTAAAGATTTTGTTTGAGAGAGAGAGAGAACAAGCACAAGCAGGGGTTGCCACAGAGGGAGAGGGGAAAAGCAGGCTCCCCACCAAACAGGGAACCCAATGCAGGGCTAGATCCCAGGTCCCTGGGATCAAGACCCAACCCAAAGGCAGACTCTTAGCTGACTAAGCCACCCAGGTGCCCCTGTACTGTGTTTTAAGAGCAGGAACTAAATCTGGTTTTGCCCACATTCTATTCTCAGCACCTAGTCCAGTACCTGTCAGGTAGGAGATATTCCAGAAAGATCTCTTAAGTTAATGAACAGTCCCTATTTACATATACTGCAAGCTCTTTTTAAAAATAAATCTATCATATTTTATACATATTTTATAGCTAATGTCAATATAATAAAGCTGACACATATCAGTTAAGCAAGTTCAACAAGTTTTCAAAATCACTCAGATTTCTTGACTCCAACTTGAACCAAGAATTTGAAAGCTAATTCCAAAATGAGTAACTACAGACTTTTACTTTATTCTCTATAAAGAAGTGGCAAGTGTTAAGGGAAAAGAGAAGTTAAAAAAAAAGTTAATAACCACTAATGAAAAGTAATTAAGGGTTCTTTTTTAAAGATTTATTTATTTATTTTGGAGGGGGGAGGAAAGAGAGAGAACATCAGGGATGGAGAAGGGGCAAAGGAAGAGGGAGAGTCTTAAGCAGACTGTGCAGAGCCCCACATGGGGCTCGATCTCATGACCTTGAGATCACAACCTAAGCCAAAACCAAGAGTCCCCCATTCAACCAACTGTGCCACCCAGGCGCCCCATGCTGGGTTCTAATTAAATCCAATTGTATCTGCCTTACTTGCTAGTCATATCTATTTACCTTCCTTTAAATATAGAAGATAGTCATAAAATATCCTTCAAATTCCACTCTACCATATCATACCTACCTCTTCAAGATCCACAAAAGGGTATATCCAGGTGATGCCCAAATTAAAACAAAGAAGACTGACATTAATCTCATCAAAATGAGATGTGAATATGATAAGAACTAGGAACACAAGAAAGGACACACTAAAATTTAGAGATCTTCAAATTAGGGAAATAATCTCTAGCTCTTTTTTTTTTTAATATTTTATTTTTATTTATTTATCAGAGAGAGAGGGAGCACAAGCAGGAGAAGCAGCAGGCAGAGGGAGGAGTTGCCCTGCTGAGTAAGGAGACTAGATCCTCATATGGGACTACATCCAGGACCTTGGGATCATGACCCAAGCTGAAGGCAGACACTTAACTGACTGAGCCACCCAATAGTCCCAATAATCTCTACCTCCTTCTATCAATTCCTCTGTTGCTGTCATATTCTAAACCAAATTATTCAGAAGAGAAGAAAGTACTTTCTATAGCTAATATCTGCACACAACCACAAAGACTATTTTTCTATGAATGTATCATAGCTTGTTCCCTTAGAAGGTCAGAGAATTAGGATAATTTTTTAAACTTCTTATTTTGAAATAATAAATACCCATAGATTTGTAGGAAGTTGCAAACTATAGTACAGAAATAATATCACCAAAAATGGAGGAGTCGAGAATTTCAGAGCTCTATCTCTCCACAAAAACTAATAAGCTGCCAAAAACTGTCAAATAAACTGTTGTAGAATTCTCTTAAGATTGGTGAAGAAAGAAGCTTCTGCATTGTGGTAAGCAAGCACTGGAACATTTTAAATCACTCATCTTCAATCCCAAACTTCTCCGACCAGCAGTGGCCATGAAGACAGAGAAGCCTGAATTCTTGGTGCAGGTTGCTAGTGACACAGAAAGCAATAGGGACCTTATTCTCAAAGAATTGTAACTGCTGCAACCTGTCTGGTGGCTCCTTAAAAGACTGGTACAAAGGGTTGCCTTTTGTTTTGCCCAATATATAGTGATATGCCCTAGGCTAGGAAGCTTCCTAAGTGGCATATGCTGGAAGCATTTAAAGGCAAATGCATTGGATTAGAGCAGCCTGGAACTAAGGATAACAGTCAGGAAAAGCAACAGCCAGACTAAAAAGCCTTAGAAGGAGGAGCGCCTGATAGTGCATGCTCTCTCTCAAATAAATAAGTAAAATCTTAAAAAAAAAAAAAAAAAAAAAAAAAAAGAGAGAGAGAGAGAGAGAGAGAAAGAGACTGGGAAGAAAGCTGTTGAGAAAGGAGATATGTGGGTGGACAGAGCTTTTACATGCTCCTTCTTCACTGATAAATTCTACCAAACATTTAAAGTATTAACACCAATCCATCTCAAGCTCTTCCAAAAATAGAAGAAGAAATGCTTCCTAACTCTATGAAGCCAGCATTACCTTGATACCAAAGCCAGACAAAGACATCATAAGAAAACTCTAGACCAATATCCTTTATGAATATAGATGCAAAAATCCTCAAGAAAATATTAACAAACCAAATCTAGCAGCATTTTAAGATGATACATTATAACCAAGTATGATTTATTACAGGAATGCAAGAGAGGTTCACCATTACAAAAATCAAGCAATATAATACATTACATTAATATAATGAAGAAAAGAAAACACTAACCTCAGTTAGTGAAACTGCACCCTTACATCATATCAAACAAAAAAATTAACTCAAAATGAATTGAAGACCTAAATATAAAAGCTAAAACTGTAAAACTCTTGAAAGAAAACATTGGGGTTAATTTTCATTACCTTGTTTTTGGCCATAATTTCTTATATATGACACTAAAAATAAGAGCAACCAAAGAAAAGAATAGACTTTATCAAAATTTAAAATTTTTGCACATCAAAGGACATTATCAAAAAGTGAAAAGACAATCCCAAGAATGGGAGAAAAAATTTGCAAATCATGTATCGGATAAAGATCTAGTATCCAGAATGTATAAAGAACTCTTATGACTCAGCAACAACAACAAAAAAGGCAGACAGCCAAACTTAAAAATGGAAAAAGAATTGAATAGATGCTCTCTAAAGAGAATATACAAATATCCAACAAGCCTAAGAAAAGACGCTCGTGACCTTTAGTCTATGGTGAAATGCAAATCAAAACCACAATGAGATACCACTTCCTATCCATGAGGATGACCATAATAATTTTTTTAAAAGATTTTATTTATTTATTTGAGAGAGAATGAGTGAGAGAGAGCATGAGAGAGGAGAAGGTCAGAGGAGAAGCAGACTCCCCAAGGAGCTGGGAGCCCGATGCGGGACTCGATCCTGGAAGTCCGGGATCATGACCTTGATCAGTCGCTCAACCAACTGAGCCACCCAGGTGCCCGAGCATAATAATTTTTTGAGATATAACTGACATATAACACTATATGACTTTCAGGTATACAACATAATGACTCAATATCTGTATATATTGTGAAATGATCACTGCAGTAAGTCTAATTAACATCCATCACCATTAGTAGTTACAAAAAAATTGTTTTTATCATGAGAACTTTTAAGATCTACTCTCTTAGCAACTTTCAAATATGCAGTAACAAGTTTCCTTTCAAAAAGTAAAAAGTAAAATAACAAGTGTTGGCAAGCATGTAGAGAAATTATAACCCTTGTAACTGTCAGAGGGAAAGTAAAAAGATTTAGCCACTATGGAAAACAGTTTAGCAATTCTCAAAAATTTAAACATAGAATTACCATATGACCTAGCAATTCCACTCCCAGGAATATACCCCAAAGAACTGAAAGTAGATGTTCAGGGTGCCTGGGGGCTCAGTCAGTTGAGTGGCCAGCTCTTGGTTTCAGCTCATGATCTTTGGGTCCTGGGACCGAGCTGTCAGACTGAACACTGAGCAGGGAATCTGCTTAGGGATTTCTCTCCCCCTTCCTCTGCCCCTCTCCCCACCTCGCTGTCTCTAAATGGATAAATAAATCTTTTTTTTTAAGATTTTATTTATTTATTTGAGATAGAGAGTGTGAAAGAGAGAAAGCACGAGCCGGGGGACAGAGGGAGAGGGTGAAGCAGGCTTCCCGCCAAGTAGGGAGCCCAATGAGGGGCTCCATCCCAGGGCCCTGGGATCATGCCCTGAGCCAAAGTCAAACAGTTAACCACTGAGCCACTCAGGTGCCCCTGGATAAATAAATCCTTAAAAAAAAAAAAAAAGAAAGAAAGTAGATGTTCAAACAAAAACTTGCACATGAATGTTCATAGCAGCACCATTCACAATAAACAAAAGTTGTTAACCCACATATCCATCAACTGATAAATTGATAAACAAAATGTGGAATATCTGTACAATGGGATATTATTCAGTCATAAAAAGAAATGAAAGATTGACACATGAGCAACATGATTATACCTCAAAAAAATATACTAAATAGAAGAATTCAAACCCCAAATCACATATTTTATGATTCCATTCATATGAAAAATTCAGAATAGATAAATCCATAAGGATAGAAAGCAGATTAGTGGTTGTCAGAGCCTATGACAAAGGGGATGTGGATGCAGAGAGTCTTAATGGGTATGGGTTTCCATTTGGGAGGATAAAAATTTTTTTATATTAGATAGAGCTAATGGTTGCACAACACTGTAAATATACTAAATGTCTCTGAATTGTACAATATGAAACGGTTAATTTTAAGTGAATTTTACTCCATTAACAAAATAGTACAGAGAGGCCCATGTGCTCTTATTTCAGTTTCTCTCAATAGTTACATTTTAGGTAAGTATAATACAATATCAAAACTAGGAAATGGACACTGGTACAAAGAGAGTGTTTTCTTCTATGCCATTTTATCATGTGTAGATTGTTGTAACCTCCAGCACAATCAAGATATACAACTACTCCATCATCACAAAGATCTACCTAGTGCTATCCCCCTTACAGTCACACCTGCTTTCTTCATCTCCATCATCCCTAATTCCTGGAAAGCCCTAAGCTGTTCTCCATCTCTACAATTTTGTCTTTCTGAGACTGATATACAAATACAATCACATATTATATGACTTCTTGAGATGGTCTTTTTTCACTCAGCATAGTACTCTCAAGATCCATCCAAGTTCTTAGATATATCAATACTTTGTTCCTTTTTATTGCAAACTAGTATTCTATGTTATGAATATACCACAGTTTATTTAACCATTGACCTACTAAAGGAAATATGGGTTGTTTTGTTTTTTATGATTACTGCTGCCATGAATATTCTTATACAGGTTTTTGTGCAAATAAAAGTTTTCATTTCTGTAACATAAATGTCTAGAAGTGTGATTGTTGGTTCATATGATAGTTGCAAATTTAGTTTTTTGAGATACTGCCAAACTATTTTTAGATATACACTCTTCCAGACTATAGCATTTTACATTCTCACCAATGATGTACAAATAATTCAGTTTCTCCTCATCTTTGGCAGCATGAGGTAGCCACTAGTTTTCATTTTACCTGTTCTAAGTTCTCACTGCAGTCCTAATATGCACTTCTCTAATAACTAGTTGATTTGATGCTCACTGTCTGCATAATGTTTTAACTGCAAGATCATACTCAAGATCTTCATTTCCAAATCTGTAGAAAGATATTAGCCACTGTATAGGGCAGATATGATATGAAAATTAGCATAGAGATTTCTAATTTTTAAAGGTAAATTTATTGTAGCAAATATAGAATAATGTAGCCAATTATCTGCCACAAATGTAATTTGAAAGCACCTTCCAAAAATGGAATTAAAATCACTTCAAAGATATTCATGTCCCCTGATAACATTCTATATCATTCTTATTTTAAAATATATGTAAGAACACATAAAGCTTCTATTTCAATACTTCCATGATATTTGATTACACAAGGGCTTCTCAGAGAGGTACATTGTTGCCAAAGGGGCACATTATTGCCAAAGGGGCACATTACTTTCCATTGTACCTTACTCTCTGCACTAAACTAAGGTGACAAACAAGTTTATGAAAGAGACACACTAGTTCCTTTCCAGTTGTTGCTGTAATTTAAAAAAACAAAATCATTATAGTACTGATTTACAAATGTGAATGAAAAGTCAAATCATGCTGACTTGTCACTAGTTGGCTTTTTAAGGACAGCAACATACTTAAGCATTTTAGTTGTCTTTATGGTGAGTCAAAAATCTTCAGTGCAATGTTGAAATATTTTAATTAAATTTACAATTTCATAGAAATATTAAACAATGCCATAAAATGTTAATAAGTAAAAAACTCAAATGGCATTCGTATAATTTTAGATTACCAAGTCAAGGTAGTTCAAAGCAAATCTAAATATGATAAAACTTACCAAAAATCCTTTCAAATGACAAGTTTTTAAAATTTGATAAAAAGAAAAGTATCTTAAGAAAAATATAAAATGAATAATTATTAAATGTGTGACTTGGAATACATAAATAAATAATCCAATTAAGAAATGGGCAAAAGATGTTTCTCTAAAGGAGACATACAAATGGGTAACAGACAACATGGAATGTTCAATGTCACTCATAATCAGGGAAATACAAATCAAAGCCAAAATGAGATACCACCTCACACCTCACCAGAATGGCTGAAAATTACAACTCAGGAAACAACAGATGTTAGTGAGGATACAGAGAAAGGGGAACCCTCTTACCCTTGGTGGGAATGCAAACTGGTGCAGCCACACTAGAAAACAGTAGGGAGGTTCCTCAAAAAATTAAAATAGAACTACCCTACAACCCAGCAATTGGACTATCAGGTATTTATCCAAAGGATACAAAAATACTGATTTGAAGTGGGAGATGTACCTCAATGTTTATATCAGCAATATGAACAATAGCCCAATTATGGAAAGAGCCCAAATCTCCATCCACTGATGAAAGGATACAGAAAATGTGGTACACACACACACACACACACTGGAACATTACTTAGCCATAAAAAAAGAATGAAATCTTGCCTTTTGGAACAACATGGATGGAACTAGAGTACATTATGCTAAGTGAAATCAGTCAGGGAAAGACAAATACCGTAAGATTTCACTCATATGTGGAATTTTAAAAACATGAACATAGGGGAAAGGAAGAAAAAATAAAATAAGATAAAAACAGAGAGGGAGGCAAACCATAAGAGACTCAACTATAGAGAACAAACTGAAGGGGACACCTGGGTGGCACAGTCAGTTAAGCATCTGACTCTTGGTTATGGCTCAGCTCCTGATCTCAGGGTGATAAGATCAAGTCCCACATCAGGCTCCACACTCAGCATGGAGTCTGCTTGAGATTCTCTCTCCCTCTCCTCCTGCCCCTCCCACTTGTGCATGCTCTCTCTCCCCCTCTCTCAAAGAAATAAAAAGTCTTTTAAAAGACAGAGAGAGAACAAACTGAGGGTTGCTGGAAAGGAGTTAGGGTAGGGGGATGGGCTAAATGGATGATAGGCATTAAAGAGGGCACTTGTGATGAGCACTGGATGTTACATGTAAGTGATGAATAAATTCTATTCCTAAAACCAGTACTACCCTATATGTCAACTAACTTGAACTGAAATAAAATCTTGGAAGAAAAAAAAATTTAATTAAAAAAACTTTTTTAATGTGACTAGAAATATCAATGCATTATATGGGAAACAGAACAATGGAATTTTATAAAGTATAGGATAAGGATTTTTTTTTTTTTTAAAGATTGTATTTATTTATTTATTTGACAGTGAGAGATCACAGTAGACAGAGAGGCAGGCAGAGAGAGAGAGAGACTCCCTGCTGAGCAGGGACCCCCAACGAGGGACTCGATCCCAGGACCCTGAGATCATGATCTGAGCCAAAGGCAGTGGCTTAACCCACTGAGCCACCCAGGCGCCCTAGGATAAGGATTTAAAGAGATAGGTGAAAAACTGTTTCCCAGCTGATAAAGCTTTTCTTTGTCCTTACCACTTTGTAATGTTATTTTAAAAAATGTTCTCTCCATTAACCCTGGTCTCCAAGATGAATAACAATTATGACTAAAGGCACCACTAAAGACTAGGTAGGGCAAGAAGCAAAGTGACTACAAAGTAGAAACTATGATTTAAAAAACTGTTTCTCTCTACCAACACTCAGCAAGAGGCTCTCTATAGTTGCTAACCCACCCCCACGTTTCATATCTAATATGTAACCTATTAACATTTATGACAGTCTTGATTATGTAACTTTGCAGCTTTATAAACCTAATTAGATGTCTCAAGTAATATTCAAAATACACTCTCATATTTATAACATCATAAGGGTGCCTGGGTGGCTCTGTCGTTAAGCATCTGCCTTCGGCTCAGGTCATGATCCCATGGTTGTGGGATTGAGCCCTGCATCGGGCTCCCTGCTCAGCAGGAAGCCTGCTTTTCCCTCTTTCACTCCCCCTGCTGTATTCCCTCTCTCGCTGTCTCTGACTCTGTCAAATAAATAAGTAAAACCCTTAAAAATTTTTTTTAGAAAATAAAACATCATAGATTTCTCTGCTATGTAACTAACTTCCTATCTTTATCGAATATATCTTGGATTAGAATACTTAAAATTATATTAGAAAGCTTGCTAGGATTCTATTTCATAAGCAGACAGTCTATGAATTTTTTAATATATTTTTAGTATCTAATAAGACCTTTCTAAATCTAGTGCCTTATTCTTTAGTCCCCATGTTATATTCTTATTTTAACTCTAACAATAATTCTCAGATTCCCCAAGAAGCTTTCCAGAAAGCACACACAAAAGTCCTATCATCAGAGACATATAACTTATTATAATTTCTTATTATAATCCACTTATGGAAGAACATAAAAAGAAAAAAATGTACAAAAAGACAACAAATAATGAGTGTTGACAGAAGGTGGAGAAAAGGGAACCCCTGTGCACTGTTAGTAGGATTATAAACTGATGTAGCCACTATGGAAAACAGTATGGAAATTCCTCAAAAAACTAAAAACAGAAATACCATACAACCCAATAATTCTACTTCTGGGCATTTATCCAAAGAAAATTAAAACATTAACTTGAAAAGATATATGCACCACTATGTTTACTGCAGCATTATTTACAATAGCCAAAATATGGAAGCAACCCAAGCATCCATTAATAGACGAATGGATAAAATTGTGGCATACATATGTACAATGGAATATAACTCCGGCATAAAAAGAATGAAATCTTGCCGTTTGTGACAATGCAGATAGCCCTAAAGGGTATTACGCTAAGTGAAAGACAAAGAAAGACAAATATGATATGATTTCATTTATATATGGAATCTAAAAAACAAAATAAAACAAACTTTAAAAAGAAACAGAGAGTTAAATAAGAGAACAAATTAGTGGTTGCCAGAGGAGAGCGGGTGGAGGGGATAGGTGAAATAGGTGAAGCGGATTAAGAGATATAAACTGCCAGTTACTAAATAAATAAGTCATAGGGATGAAAAGTAGCATAAGGAATACAGTCAATAATATTGTAATAACTTTTTATGATGACAAAGGATAATTATCTTATGATGAGCATTTTGTAATGTATATAACTGTTATATCACTATGTTGTATATCTAAAACTAATATATTATTATGTTAACTATACTCTAATTAGAAAAAGAAAAAATGTATTTACAATGTTCACTGTAAAACTCTAAAAATTTCCTTACTATTATTTTACATCATCCTCTTTATCATGAAGTATTAACTGTAAATTACTATCAAACCACTTATAACCATTTCTTTTTTATACCATTATGAAAATCAAGTTTCTATAAATCTATAAATCAAGTTTCTATAAATGTGTTTCTATAAAACACATCATGAAATTTTAAACTTTTGTCTTAGGAAATGGAGTCATAGCAGTAAATTAAGCACCACCAGAAGATTATCAAGATTGTTAGGTGATGGGGCGCCTGGGTGGCTCAGTGGGTTAAAGCCTCTGCCTTCGGCTCAGGTCATCATCTCAGGGTCCTGGGATCAAGCCCTGCATTGGGCTCTCTGCTCAGTAGGAAGCCTGCTTCCCCCTCTCTCTCTGCCTGCCCCTCTGCCTACTTGTGATCTCTGTCAAATAAATAAATAAAAATCTTTAAAATATATAGTTAGCTGAATTTCAGGAAAACAGAGCAGAAGGAAATGTTTAAATTATGTTATAGAATAAAATTAATTTAATCTTAGGGATTTTACTGCTTAGAAACTGACCAGTCAACTAGAATATCCTATGAAAGAATAGGGTATCTATGCTGTTGCTTAAAAAGAAGTGTTGCCCATTGCCTCACTACCTCAAGTGAATAAAGCTTCCTCTCAAGGCACAGGAGAAGAAATATGATTTATGGGACCAAGTGCAGGAAGTCATTCCAAAGACCTATAACTTGGGCCTATTTTCCCCATAAATCACAAAATAAATGTCTGGTTATCAAAAACAGGGCAGAGATTTTTTTACTATGGGAAATGTTTTTTGACTAAAGCATCTTTTGTCTACTCCAAGAACAAATAAAATTGTATTGGGATACCAATATGCTATGGCAACCAGGCCAGGGTGTTTCTGTTGGAAAAGCTAGGACAATTAGAAAAAATATAGCAATCCCTCTTCTCATTTCCTATTTCCGTCTTATTATTCTTCTCAAATCCTCCAGGACTTCAGGAGAATAGTTTATCTAGGGAAGGAATATTTGATTTGAACTAAAATAATAGAAGTTAGAAAAAAACTATTTGTCAGCAACCATTTTTATATCTTGACTGGCCCTATAAGTTACTGTGACCAAAAGAATGTAATAAACAAAATACTGTAAAACTTTGAGGCTAGGCCTTAAGAAAAATGCCATTTCTACTTTCATGCATTTGGAATCAGGCTACCATACCATAAGAAGCCCAAACTACCATGAATATCTACATGGAAAAGAATAGAGCCACTAGCTGAGAGTTTGCACTAAGTAATAGTCATGTGACTGAGTCATTTTGGACATTCCAGCCAAGTCAAGTCTCCAGATGACTGCAGCTTCAGCTGACAACATAGGGCAAAAGACCTGCCAAGCTAAATTAAGTCAATCTCAGATTTGTGAGACATAAAAAATATTTGCTGTTTTAAAGCACTAATTTTGGGGATGGTTTGTTAGGCAGCAATGGATAACCAAAACACTGTCTTAATCAAACATTTAGGGTATACTTTTTAGTGAAAGGCACTGTTCTAACACCTATCAGAGAATATTAGCTTGATCAGAACATGGTCCCTGCCATCAAGGAATTAGAATTTTCTCTGAAATTAGTAAAATCTATCGTAAATAGGACATAACCTATTTGCATGGGAGGTTTATCCTACAGCCAGTTTCCATGTGTTTGACTCTGTGTCTGGATTCTCTCTTCTGTTTCGTGAGTCTGTTAGCCTATCCCTGCACCAGTACAACAGTTCATAATTACTAAGACATTATTTAATAATTACTATGTTGATGTCTGGTAAAATGTCTGTTTTGTTCCTTCTCTCTGGAATGTCTTGATTCTTCTTGGTGTTTTGTTCTTTAGCTTATCTTAATGCCATTAAAATAACGTCTTTGGGGGATGCCTGGGTGGCTCAGTTGGTTGGGCGGCTGCCTTTGGCTCAGGTCATGATCCTAGCGTCCTGGGATCGAGTCCCACATCGGGCTCCTTGCTCGGCAGGGAGCCTGCTTCTCTCTCTCTCTCTCTCTCTCTGCCTGCCACTCTGTCTGCCTGTGCTCACTCTCTCTCTGACAAATAAATAAATAAAATCTTTTTTAAAAATGTGATTATATTCTGTGTATGTATACCTTTTTGCCTGATCCTATTGTTAAGAACAGCAGATACGGTGCACTGGTTGGCTAGAATTTTAAGTGTGGAGAAATAAAACTCACTGACTAGTATTGACCCTATCATAAATGCTATGCTGAATCAATGAAACCAATATATCATAGTAACCATCAGAGCTGCACTCTATTAATAAGTTACTCTTAGTCATTAGGTATAAACAATCTTATTTTGCAAACATCCTGATGCCAGCACCTCAAAATTTTCCTGAGATGTCAATGATTCCATTGAAACTTTCAGTTAAGAAAAACGAGGTTTCATTTGATTTTCTGCTTTATAGTGTAAGATATTTGCAAATTTTGAGACAATTAATATAATACAAATTTTTTAAGCCAAATGATACATTAAGGTATTCAGGTTGGCAGAATAATTAATAATTCTTATTACTGGTAACTTCAATATAAAAGCTTTCTGAGAGAAAACATAAAATTTCCAAAATTCTTTAAGACAGTGATAGATTTTTCCTATGTCTAGAAATTTTAGAAATGTTAAGCAAAACTCTTATGAAAATTAGGGGATGGGGTACCTGCATGGCTTAGTCGCCTGGCTGGTGCCTTCAGCTCAGGTCCTGATCTTGGGGTCCTGGGATCGACCCCCGCGCATCAGGCTCCCGGTTCAGCGGGGAGTCTGCTTCACCCTCTCCGTCTGACCCACCCCCCTGCTCATGGTCTCAATCTTATACTCTCTCAAATGGATAAATAAAAAAATCTTAAAAAGAGAATTAGGGAATAATCTCAGTTTCTTAAGTCCCTGCTCATCTCACATCCATATGCAAAAATAAATTATTCAAAAGAAAGTTTAGTAAAATGTTGTTACATTGTTAGACATTTTCAGATAATGTGCTATCTTAATGTTAGATAGGGATATATGTAGAAGACCACAGAACCCCTATGTCCAATACCCATATCACAAAGCATAGAAGTAATATAATGTTGCTATTTTCAAAAGGTATGATTTTCATTAATTGGATGGCAAAATGCAGAGCATAATTCTATGTAAAATGCCTTTAAACTGAATAATCCTGAATACTGGAGTTTTACAAACTCTACCATTCTACAAAAGGTGGGCGGAAAGATAAGGACTACAGAAATGGTAACTATATAATAAAACCACCAAGAAACATATTTTGACTCTGTCAGGAAGCCACAGGTCATAAAAACCATCACCTACCACAGTATAAAACAGAACACTTAAAAATAATCTTGCACCACTGAGGCATGTGTTATGTTAATGTCAAAAGGCTCATCTCAGTGATGGGGTTCTCAAAGATCTTACCATCTTGTCTGCTCTTACCTAAAAGAAATCTAATTTGTCAATAAATTACATGTTACTTTAGTCAAGGCTATTTGTGTGCTAGCTTAAAAAAGAAAATCCTGAAGAAATCCAAGGGAAAGAACTATAGCACAAAAGGGGCTTAAGGAAATTGAATCTAAAAACTAGAAACTATAACTTAAATCCTTATCTTTAAAGGCTATAAGTCTATTTTCATTTCTCTGATTTTCTCAGTGCCATTCTTTATTTGTTGAATGGCTTCCTAACTTACTCATACTAAGGTACATTTTGGCTATTCTAGTCCCAACTATCATGATCTTTCAGCTCCAGGTGTACACTCCCCTTTGCACCCAAACCTGTATTTCTCAATTTCCAAAATCTAAATTCTTTAGATAAACCTTTGATTGTACCAGATCCTGACTTTGATCCTGACTACAACTCACTAGCCAGCCCAGAGACTGACCATCCATGGAACAGATACCTCCTCTAGGTCCAGTGGATTGAGATCAATGATAGAGACTCATGTAGATACAGGTTTACTTAAAAGCGGCTGTGCATGGGCAGAAATAGTAAACATATCTAGTATCTACCATAAATATAATATCCCAGGAGAAATCTAACAAACTGAATATAAGGCACAACATTTTAATCAGGAAAACCTCAATATTTTAACTTTCCTTAGCAATCAAGTCTAACAGAAAGAGCTCATTTTAGCTCTTTAGTCAGTCAAACCCCAAGACTTTTTTCATATTGACCCAACAATTCTTAAAAACCTAAGTCACATTTGGCCTTTTTAAACTGGCTCACACATAAAAGGTTCATAAACATTTGCCCATTAAATGAATAAAAGAACAAACCTGTGAATCTTTACTCATTTGGGCCCTGAATTCTACCTTGATGGTAGTTGACATTATGGTATGCAGATGCAGTAAGTCATCCTGAATGGAAGGAATTTTGTACTAAAGAAAAAGTAAGGAATCAGGGCTAGAGATCTGTTGTAAAGCTGTCCATGTGTTAAGTAATTATGAGTGCAATAACAATAAATGAATTTTCCCAAAGTGGACATAGGCTAAGTATAGGAGGCCCCAAACTAAGTCAATATTCATGGTGAAAACCATTTTTAGTATAGAGAAGGAATAGGGGTCTAGGCTGAGAAAGATTCCAAATGGGCCAATGAAATAGAAATCTCTAAAACAAAAAATAGGAGAAATACCAAAGAGGAAAGCAATAAAAATGTATAAGAATTACAACCAAGAATCTGATGAAGGTTCAGGAAGATGAAACCAAAAAAAATTTAATTCCAATGTAATGAATCACTGGAAGCCCAGGCTTTCAATGGGATATAATGGAGATAAAAATAAAAGTAGTGATGTAGGCAATTACAAGGTATTTTGTACTTTGTTACAAAGGTACAAAGGTACAAAGCTCTCAGACCCTGAATCTGAGAACTGGGACACGTAAGCCCTGGGATGAGGTGAGTGGGTAGTTTTCAAGGACCACCTGTTCACCTCTATGCCTAGACCAGCTTCCCCGGGCAAAAAAAAAAAAAAAGTTACAAAGGTAATTCGACAAAAGTATTTTTACTTGTTGAAAATGGAGACAATACCACTAAGTTTAAATTTTCACATCTGACTTCCGCATCAGCAAACTAAGATGTCAATTATTTATAACACGATTATTTATCTCCAATGCCTCACAATGCCCTTATATTTATATTCTGGCATGCAAACTATTATGTATTAGCTACATTATTTAAAGAAAATGTTCTTTTATATTATAAGGATAATTAATGTGGCTCTTTGAGTGGATGCATCTATACTTCGTGTCTCTTGGCTTTACCAGAGAAAATGGCCTTGAACTTAACTTTTCAGTTTCTTTTAAACTAACAACCTATATTAAGTATTACTTGATGTGGAAATCAGATCCACAAGATGCTAAAAGTATGGCATAAAGTGATGTTGGCATTACAAGACTGTAAAGAAAGGACTTTTGTAGGCACTAGAACATTCTTAATTATGTACAAATATAAATGTAAGATTTTTCAAAAAATAAAGCACTCTTCAGGGTGCCTGGGTGGTTCAGTCAGTTAAGTGACTAACCTTGGCCCAGGTCATCATCTTGGGGTCCTGGGATCAAGCCCCACATCAGGCTCTGGTTCAGCAGGGAGTCTGCTTCTCCTCTCTCTCTCCCTCTGCCATTTCCCCTGCTCGTTCTTACTCTCTCTCTCTATCCCTCAAATAAGTAAATAAAAAATCTCTTTAATAATTTTTTTAAAAATAAAGCACTCTCATTAAGAAAGGCCCATTTCCTTGCCAGGGGATTTCTCATATTAAGTAGCTGCCTTCCAATGTGGTTTTTTTTTTTTTTTAATTCCTTTTTTTTTTAATTGTGTTATGTTAGTCACCATACAATACATCATTAGTTTTTGATGTAGTGTGTCATGATTCACTATTTGCATTTAACACCCAGTGCTCCATGCAATCTGTGCCCTCCTTAATACCCAACCCCTCTAAAATCCTCAATTTGTTTCCCAGAGTCCATAGTCTCTCATGGTTAATCTACCACTCTGATTTCTCTCCCTTCATTTTTCCCTTCCTTCTCCCAATGTCCTCCATGCTATTCCTTATGTTCTACAAATAAGTGAAACCATATGATAACTGACTTTCTCTGACTTATTCCACTTAGCATAATCTTCTCCAGTCCCATCCATGTTGATGCAAAAGTTGGGTATTCACCCTTTCTGATGGCTGAGTAATATTCCATTGGGTATATGGACCACATCTTCTTTATCCATTCATCTATTGAAGGGCAACTTGGCTTTCTCCACATTTGGCCAATGTGTTTAATCAAACAAAGTACAAATTTTTTGGAAGATTAGGAAAAAAATGTTTGCCATTGATTTTTAAAATGTCTATAAAATTATTTTTAAAATTAAAAATCACTAGAGGCACCTGGATGCCTTGGTCAGTTAAACATCCAACTCTTGATGTCAGCTCAGGTCTCAATCTCAGTGTCATGAGTTCAAGCCCTACATTGGGCTCCATGCTATGGAGCCACTTAAAATTTAAAAAAAAAAAAAAAAATTGTTTTGACTTACAAATCATCAGAAAAGAGAATGTTAAGAACTTCACCATCAATGTTCATAATTTTAAAATTTAAAATGTGGATGATGTGGGGCACCTGGGTGGCTCGGTCAGTTAAGGGTCTATCTTTGGCTCAGGTCATGATCCTGGGGTCCTGGGATCAAGCCCTGCAACAGGCTCTCCACTCAGCAGGAAGTCCGCTTCTCCCTCTCCCTTTGTGAGCTCTCTCTTTCTCTCACGCTCTCTCAAATAAATAAATTGGTGTGATTATCAGCAAAGTTCAACCCAGATATCAGAAGCATAAATATATATACAATAAGTATTTAATAAATATTTGTTGAATAAAGGAATCCATTTCATCCTTCATAATGCCTGTCAAATTTAACATCTGCTCTTCATCTCTAGAGCAACATCCTCAGTCGGAGGCTATACTGCCTTAGTATACGCAGTTCACACAGTGTTCCTGATCCAGTACACAATGCACAATTACTGCCAGACTAATCTTCCTAAAACACTGTTTTTCTCCAGAAACATACTAGACACTTTTCCACATCATTTCTATCAGATCTTCCACCTTAAGTTCCTCTTATAATATGGCCATAATTTACCTATCTAAATTTTACTTATTGCTATTCTCCAAAATACATCATGCCTTTCCAACCTTCATGTCTTTGCCTATTCTTTTCCTCTCTACCATATTTTCCTTTTAGTTCTCTCCTTTTTAAAACCTACCCAGGAAAAACTCAGGGCTCGTGTTGATGAAGTATATGGGTTGGAAAAGCAGATTGTCAGGAGAGAACTATGGCACTGTACTGTGAGTCACAACAGCAAAATATGATTGATTGTTTCAGAGACTGATTAACTGATCTTGGCTTAGAAAATCTTTTATTAGATTTTTATAAGAATTCTGAAGCACCCATTAATACAAGATATGCATTTCATTAAGAATAAAAGTATCACAGGGCCACCTGGGTGGCTCAATGGGTTAAAGCCTCTTGCCTTCGGCTCTGGTCATGATCACGGGGTCCTGGGATGGAGCCCTGCTACGGGCTCTCTGCTGGGCAGGGAACCTGTTTCCCTCTCTCCCTCTACCAGCTTCTCTGCCTACTTGTGATCTCTCTCTGTCAAATAAATAAATAAAATCTATTAAAAAAAGAATAAAAGTATGACAAATTGAATGATTTTCCATTTAATATTGGATAGAAATCTATAAGCGCAATTATTGGCTGAAATAAGATTTTCCAAAATGTTTGTAGCATCTTTAACAAAATATATAGTATATACTAAATATATAGTATATAGTAAATGATTCAAGTATTACCTCAGTAAATCAAAGTCCATGAAACTCTAATAACTAAGATACAAATTACAAAATTTGTGTTGACAGATTTTAAGAGAGAAGTATAAACATTTCAAATTATAAAACTTACCTCAATACAATTCATTGAACATTCAATATCAATATTCATGATACTGTATGGTGCTAAATAATGTTTTTTACATAGTTAGTAAATCAGGACCTCAAGTTGGCAAATTTAATATTCAAGCCCTGTCTACAGTCTAGCTCATACAATTTATCCAGACTATAGGTCAGTCAGTGCCAGAGAGGGAACAAAGAAAGAGAACAAAACTAGGCAAAAACAGACTTAGGATGGGAGGTAATGTGGATAAATCATTCAATATTTTTATTTATGCAAAGAGTTAATATTCCTATGTATTCAAATTGCAACATTAATAATTCAATAAGCCACGAGTGCCTACTGAGTAGAATGCAAACCATTTCCATTACTTTGTACTAATAGCAAAGAACAGTAAGATATGGTCTGTGTCTATAGAAGCCTATAATCCAGATGGCAAAGGAAGTGAGGAAGATAGATGAGGGGGAAATTTAACCAAGGTAGGACCTTATTTTTTCCAGGGGAATAATTACAAGTGCTAGAATCATGATAAAATCATCAGAAATATACAAAATCAGCAATGTAGAGGCTAGAATAAGGGTTCTGCTTATTATGCAACTAGGAAAAGAAACTTCAGAATTTCTATTAAAAAAGAAAACAATAAAAAACTATAAACACTTTGGTGGACTATTAATCTCTCATCTCCACTAATATTTTTCTATACTGGAGATTTTTAAAATTGCTAAATGCATCTTTTCCACATAATTAAAAGAAATGTCATCCTTCTCAATCCTGCCATCCCACTCTTCCTAAGAAAGCACTGTCAGACTATTGAGTTATTTCAAACTCTTTTCCATGCATATACTATATAAGTGACAGTTATGAAAATTCTTTACTCTTAAAAATTACTGAGAATTCCAAACAGCTTTTGACTATGGTGGTTATATTTACTGATACTTATTATATTTGAAATTTTTAATGACAAAATTTTAAATACTTGTTACTCTAAACCCAGTTCATGTCAACATAATAATATATTTTTACTAGGGGCACCTGGGTGGCTCAGTGGGTTAAGCTTCTGGCTTTGGCTCAGGTCATGATCTCAGGGTCCTGGGATCGAGCCCCACATCAGGCTCTCTACTCAGCAGGGAGCCTGCTTCCCCCTCTTTGCCTGACTCTCTGCCTACTTGTGATTTCTCTCTCTCTCTCTGTCAAATAAATAAATAAATAAATCTTTAAAAAAAAACTTCCATGAATAAATAATGGGAATAAAAAGCATAGTATAAGGAATACAGTCAGTGATATGTAATAGCAATGTAAGGGACGGATGGTAACTACACTTGCAGTGAACATAGCATAGTGAATAAACTTGTCAAATCACTAAGTTCTACACCTGAAACTAATGTTACACTGTGTATCAACTATACTCAAAAAATAATCATAAATAAATATAATAATTTTCCTACAAAGTTATTGAGAAGAGTGGTATATAATAGGAGAGTCAATTTGTGTTTTGATTTTTTTTCATCCCATCCCCCAAAAAAGGAATCACTCTCCACCAAGAATTTATCTTTTTACCTTTATTTTTTCCATGTGTGGCAGCCTATCACCACTGTATTTATGGCTTTCAACAAACATACCCTTCTACTATCTACACTTTCATGCAGTTCTCCCCCACATTGATACTGGGCTTGGCAATGTGATCTGTTTTGGCCAAAGGACTTTAAAAAGCATAAGCCAGCAGAGGCTTAGTAAGTGCTTGCACCTGGGGCATGTCCTCTAGAAATACTTCTTAGGAGGTAGCCGCCATGCTATAAAAGCTCAGGGATAGACATGAGGCTAAGAAGCCACATGAAGAAAGATCTTGGAAGATGAGAGGCCATCTTGGGGATTTCAGCCTCATATAAGCTCCCAGATAAATGCAGCTGCACAAGTGATTTCAGCTAGACTGATTCAGCTATACAGAGGCAGAACTGTCCCCACTGAACCCAGTCAACCCATAAAATCACAAGAATAATAAATCTGTATCATTTTTAAGTTACTAAGTTTTGGGGTAATTTATCACACAGCAACAGATAACTAATGAACATACATAGAGAAATTGGTCTCTTTTGGAAAAAAAATCTGAATATTAAAACTTAAGTTAAATCTAGTAAGTTAGGGGTTATTACCCATCTTCAAATTTTTTTCCAGTCCTTTAAAATGATTGTTTCCAATTTTTGCTATTCAAACAATGCTGTGATAAACTTTCTCATATCTCTGCAAGTACTTCTATAGGATAGACTAAGGATGCTGGATCAAAGGTTACTTGTGATTAAAATTTAATTGCCCCCCTTGGGCGCCTGGGTGGCTCAGTGGGCTAAGCCTCTGCCTTCAGCTCAGGTCATGATCTCAGGGTCCTGGGATCAAGTCCCGAATCGGGCTCTCTGCTCAGCAGGGGGCCTGCAGAAAAAAAAAAAAAATTAATTGCCCTCCAAGGGCACCTGGGTGGCTCAGTGGGTTGGGCCTCTGCCTTCAGCTCGGGTCATGATCTCAGGGTCCTGGGATCGAGTCCCGCATTGGGCTCTCTGCTCGGCAGGGAGCCTGCTTCCTCCTCTCTCTCCCTCTCTGCCTGCCTCTCTGTCTACTTGTGATCTCTCTCTGTCAAATAAATAAATAAATTCTTAATTGCCCTCCAAAAGGGTTATATCATGTTACATATCACTAAGAATAGATGAAAGTGCTCATTTCCCTACAACCTAAACAATTGTAGACATTATTAATATTCTTAATTATTGCCAATTTTATGGGCCAAAAAAGCCACAGTGCAGACTTCTACTTGCATTTCTTTGAAAATCTTCTCAAATATTTATTATTTCTATTTCCTCTTCTGTGAATTTCCTACTCATACTTTGCTTAGGTTTTCTTTTAAATTTATATGTACATGAAGAGTTAAAATGGTGGAGGAGTAGGGGACCCTCATTTCTTCTGGTCCCAGGGATTCAGCTAATTATCAAATCATTCTAAACACCTGTGAAATCAATTGGAGATCTGAGAAAAGAATCACTGCAATTCTGCAAATAAAAAAGCAACCACTTTTTGCAAGGTAGGAGGTACAGAGACATGAATCTAAACCTTGGGGGTAGGGAGCTTGCATAAGGAGGCTACTAGAAAGTATGATAAGGAGTGGTGTGCAAAATCAGAACTGTTAAAAGTCTGCTACAGTTGGGGACATCCCTGGCCTAAAGGTGCTCAGGTGGCTAAGCAGGGCAGAATCCCAGGTGGGACAGTGTGGTCTCAGTATCCCCAGGGTGACAAAAAGAATGGAGGTGCCTGACTGAGGCAGAGTTCCCAAGCATCAGAAAACTGCAAGTCTAGGCGCAAGCTTTATGCTGTGTTGCCATAAACCACAAATCCTGGCACGGTATGGCGACTATTGTTGGAGCAGGGCCCCAGCAAAAGGCAGGAGCGTGGCAAGACCCCTTTTCCTCTTCTCTCCACCCCCCCCCAACTGAATCTACAAATTCAATGCAATCCCTATCAAAATATCATCAACATTTTTCACAGAGCTGGAAAATCTTAAATCTTAAAATCTGGCTATGCTGGGTCACAAAAAAGAGAAATGTTGAAAAAGAAAACCAAAGCTGGTGGCATCACAGTTCCAGACTTCAAGCTCTATTACAGAGATATAATCATCAAGACAATATTGTACTGGAACAAAAAACAAACAAACAAACAAACAAAACCAGACATATAGATCAATGGAACAGAATTGAAAAGCCAGAAATGGACCATCACTTCTATGGTTAACTAATCTTCAACAAACCAGGAAAGAATACCCAATGGAAAAAAGTCTCTATAACAAATGGTGTTGGGAAAATTGGAAACCCATAAGCAGAAGAATAAAACTGGACCATTTTCTTATACCATACATAAAAATAAACTCAAAATGGATGAAACACTTAAATGTGAGGAGGAATCCATCAAAATCCTAAAGAACACAGGCAGCAGCAAACTCTGTGACCTCAGCCACAGCAACTTCTTACTAGACATGTCTTCACGGCAAGGGAAACAAAAGCAAAAATAAACTATTAGAACTTCATCGATAAAAAGCTTTTGCCCAGCAAAGGAAACAGTTAACAAAACCAAAAGATAACTGAGTGGGAGACAATATTTGCAAATGTCTTATCAGATAAAGGGCTAGTATCCAGAATCTATAATTTATCAAACTCAACACCCAAAGAACAAATAACCTAATCAAGAAATGGGCAAAAGACATGAATAGACATTTCTCCAAAGAAGATATAAAAATGGCCAACAGACACATGAAAAAATGTTCCACATCTCTTGGCATCAGGGAAATGCAAATCAAAACCACAATGAGATACCACCTCACACCCATCAGTGGCTAAAATTAACAACTCAGGAAACAACAGATTTTGATGAGGATGTGGAGAAAGGGAAACCCTCTTATACTGTTGGGAATGCAAGCTGGTACAGCCACTCTGGAAAACAATATGGAGGTTCCTCAAAAGTTAAAAATAGAACAATCCTATAACCTAGCAATTGCACTACTAGGTATTTTTCCAAAGGATACAAACATGGTAATTTGAAGAGACACACGTACCCCAATGTTTATAGCACCAATGTCCACAAGCCAAACTATGGAAAGAGCCCAGATGTCTATCAACACATGAATGGATAAAGACGATGTGGTATATATAGATGATGGAATATTACTTAGCCATCAAAAAGAATGAAATCTTGGCATTTACAATGATGTGGATGGAACTAGAGGGTATTATGTTAACCGAAATAAGTCAGAGAAAGACAATTATCATATGATTTTACTCATATGTGTAATTAAGGAAATAAAACATAGGGTACTTGGGTGGCTCAGTTGGTTGAGCAACTGCCTTTGGCTCAAGTCATAATCCTCGAGTCCCAGAACTGAGTCCACATCGGGCTCCTTGTTCAGCAGATAAACATAGGGGAAGGGAAGGAAAATAAAGTAAAATAAGATGAAATCGGAGAGGGAGACAAATCATAAGAGACTCTTAACTATGGGAAACAAACTGAGGGTTGGTGGAAGGGAGTTGGGATAGGGGATTGGATAACTGGGTGATGGCCATTAAGAAGGGCACTTGATGTAATGAACACTGGGTGTTACATGCAACTGATGAATCACTAAACTCTACCTCTGAAACTAATAATATATGCTGTGTTAATTAAATTGATTTTAAACAAATAAAAAATAAATGTATAAATTAAATATAGAGCTTATCACAGACTATCTTTTTTAAATGTTACAAATATTTTCCCAGTTTTGTCATTTCTCTTTTACCTTTGTTTTTGGTATTTTCATTGTATAGAAAGTTATATATTTTTACATAATCAAGTCTGATAATTATTTCTTTTATTAATACTGAATTTTGCTTCATAAAAATTTTCTCCAATGTTTTCCTCTAGAGTTATTACTGTTTTATTTTTTATGTGGTAAATCATAAATTCTTCTGTATTTTTTAAATACACACACACACACACACACACACACACAGTGTGAATCTAACCTATTCTCCCAAATGAATAACCAGTTATGTCAACACCATTTATTCAACCATTTCCCAGAGGTAAGAATTAATACATTTAACATACATTAAATTGTCATATACTTGGGTCTGTTTCTGGACTCTTTATTTCAATATCTTTTTTATTATTCCTGATCTCTACCACACTATTTTAATTACTATAATTTAAGTGATTTTATTGGCTAGAAATTAAGTGCATAGTATAGTAAAATCCAAATAACAATGACTTAAACAAAAAGTTTATTTCGTTCTCATTAAAAATTAATAGGAAGAGGCTGGCAATCCAGGGCTGGTATGGTAGCAGCTGTCTGTTTTGTTCTACTATCCTAGAAAAATCCTTCCATCCCCAAGGCTACTTCACATTTCAAGATGGCTACCATAGCTATCCTGCTTACATTCCAAGAAAATAGTTAAGGAGGAAAGAGGATGTCCTCCTCCTTTCTTTTAAGAAGTCTTCCTCTCCTGAGCCCCTTTTAACTTACATATATAGTAGTGCTCACTTCAGCAGCTAATATACACATATAGCTTCTTGGCCAGAATTTAGTATTGATGGACACACACAGCATTATAGGATGCTAAGCAAAAATCATCTTTAGCAGAGTGACACACAGTTCACTAGATAACTGAGTTAATTCTATTCCCAAAACTCTGATAACTGCTTCCAAATGATGAAAGAGTAAGTGTTCTACTTGTGTATATGTTCAAAATTTTTCTCTTTCAGCAAAGTATCTCAAAACAGTATAAAGGAGTTGACTAAACACAGCACTATTTAATATTAGTCCAATTAAAAACAAACAAACAAGAAATAAATGGCAGGGGCACCTGGGTGGCTCAGTGGGTTAAAGCCTCTGCCTTCAGCTCAGGTCATGATCCCAGGGTCCTGGGATCAAGCCCCGAATCTGGCTCTCTGCTCAGCAGGGAGCCTGCTTCCTCCTCTCTCCTCTCTCTCTGCCTACCCATGATCTCTGTCTGTCAAATAAATAAATAAAATCTTTAAAAAAAAAAAAAAGAGTCTCTTAAAAAAAAAAAAAAGCATCTTATTCAGTCTTCTTCTTCCAGTTTCTACTTTGAAAAAGCAACCAGGTCTACTGGCAGAGGCTCTTGAACACTAAGGAACACAAATACTCCATAAACACTTTCTCCTTGCCAAACCAAACAAATTCAGTTGAACTAAAGAATCAGCCAGCTGCTTGCCATTGCCTGTACTGTGGTGGGAGATGAAAAAGAGACGAATAGTTATTACTTTCTCCATTGAGCCATCCCAATTAGTTTTAAGGTTTTGGCATTGAGCACTGCAAACTCTTCCTTGGGGATAGGTAAATTAAGTGTATTTGGGATTTTGCTACATCCAAGCAGACAAGTCACCCATATTGGTTTGCTAGGGTTGGTGTAACAGAGTACCAGATTGTGGCCTAAACAACAGAAATTTATTTTCTCACATTTCTGGAGGCTAGAAGTCCAAGCTCAAGGTGTCAGCAGGGTTGGTTCCTACTGAGAGTCATAAGGAAAGGATCTGCTCCAGCCCTTCTTCCTTGGCTTGTAGCCATCTCCTCCCTGTGTTTTCACATCATCTTCAGTCTGTCCAAGTCCTGTCCCAATTTCCTCTTATAACGACAGCAGTAATTGGACTGGAGCCCATCCTGATTACCTCATTTTAGCTTAATTACCTCCATAAAGACCCCATCTCCAATTAGGGTTACATTTTGAGGTCCTGGGCATTAGGGCTTCAACATATAAAAAGGGGGTCAGGAGACATGATTCAGCCCATGATGCAGTTTATTCAGCTGTAATAAACTAGGGTTGTAGCAAGTAATCTCACTCTCTTTTCTTGTTCTAGAGGTGTCTAAATATCATCGATTTATTCATAAACTATTGAATGTGTACTATGTCACAGATGCTAGGTTTACAAAGCTGAATATGACATAGTCCCTGGCTTGAAGGATTCATAGTCCACTAGTGGAGACAAGTTAAACCTAAAACATAGCAAGACTGAGTGTCCTTTAATCCCTTATGAAATAAAGCAAGGCAAATCAGGATATAAGCAAATAAAATAAAAACAAATGTTATGAGGAAATGGGGAGTAATGCAAAAGAAAGCCCAATGTAAACTTTTATCTTGCAATCATTTTGCTATCATTTGCCCCTTTTTCTTCTCTCTTTCCCCAAAATTATAGCATACAGAAATACTTTCCAAAGCACAGTTCTACTTTAATTTCTTTAAAGCTTTTTGCATTCTAAGTGGCAGTTTTCCCTGTTCTAATGTTGGGAACAAAGGAAGAGAGAAATGTTAAGAGAACCAAATTCCAGTTGACTTGTGGGTTGAGTTGATGTCTTAGAGTGAGTCACTGCCCTTTTGTAAACTGGAATGAAACTCTCAACCATTAATAAAGTCTGCCAATAGAGGTTCAGATGTTCAATTCGAAAATGATGGGGGCAAAGGGAGAGTGCAATGAAAAAATGCAAGCAAATACAATTAAAGAAGGTAATGTGTAGTAGTTGAGCCATAATAATAAAAGCAACAGATCTTGACAGTACTATAAAATTCTGCATAATTAGTCTCAGACAGAAACCTAGTGGATCTTATTAAGATAGTTTGTTTATCTTGATTTAAAAATTACAGGATGTGGGACGCCTGGGTGGCTCAGTTGGTTAAGCGGCTGCCTTCGGCTCAGGTCATGATCCCAGCGTCCTGGGATCTGAGTCCCACATCTGGCTCCTTGCTCGGCAGGGAGCCTACTTCTCCCTCTGCCTCTGCCTGCCACTCTGCCTGTGCTCGCTCTCTCTCTCTCTCCCTCTCTCTCTGACAAATAAATAAATTTAAAAAAAAGTTTTTTAATAAAAATAATAAAAATTACAGGATGCAAATCTGCAATAAATAGTTCAGTATGATCATGCTGATTCATACTAACTGGGGTAACAGTGAATTTGTTTCAGCAGAGGCTGAATTATACATTTTTAAGTTTTCAATAATATTGAGTTTTATATGAGTTTAACAAAATGTAACTTAGATGTTGCTTTGCAACTGATTATGAAACTAAAAGTAGTACAACAAAAATTTCTATCTTGGTTCCTTCCCCAAGTACTTGAAAGTACTGTAAGAATGTTTAGAATCCCTAAAGTAGTTTAAGCATTTCTTTTTCAATTATGCATTGTTTCTGAAGAAAGGATTTATAACAGAAAACTAAACATCTGTTTGGACCCTTTCACCAATAACCAATTCCTGACTGATGGAATCCAAGTGCCATAAATCACATTATATAACTATGAACTCTGGAGCTTTATAATCTGTTGACATGGAAAGTATCTACCCTGATTACATCAGTGACCAGCTCAACACCATTTCTATGAAGAGGCTGGCCTTCCTGAGGTGCAACCTAAAACATACACCCGTGTAGCATATTTCTCATAGTGAAAAGAACAAGTTTTACTCCTACTTTTTCCGATGTCACCTTTCTTGGCCAGTTCTTCTTTTCCTCTCAACCTATCATTATTATGGATAAAAAAAGCACTTTATCTTCCCAAAGAAAGGGACTTGTTAAAAATTAAATGTTACACATATGGTAGAGAAGCTTATTGAAAGGAATTCTTTTGGGGTGCCTGAGTGACTCAGTTGGTTAAGCGTCTGCCTTTGGCTCAGATCACAATCCCAGGGTCCTTGGTTGGAGCCTCATGTCTGCACCCTGGTCAGCAGGGAGCCCGCTTCTCCCTTTGCCTTTGCCCCTCTTCCCTACTTCTGCTTCTCTCAAACAGATAAATAAAATCTTTAAAAAAAAAAAAAAGGAGAGGCATCTGGGTGGCTCAGCTGGTTAAGTGTCTGCCTTCAGCTCAGGTCATGATCTTGGGGTTCTGGGATCTAGCTCTGCGTGGGGGTCCTTGCTTGGTGAGAAGTCTGCTCCTCCCACTCCCTCTGCCTCTTCCTCTACCTGGTGCTCCCACTGCTTGTGCTCTCTCTCTTGCTCTCTCTCTCTGTCAAATAAATATATGAAATCTTTTTTTTTTAAAGGAATCCTTTTATAAAACATTTTAAATACAAAATGCAGTTAATACAAATTATAGCAACATAGCTAAAATTTCTCTTCCACTTCTTTCTATTGGGAGAGTAATCATACCTTAGGTCCTTTTGCACCCTTCCCCTCTAGTGCTTTAACACACCTCAACAAATAGAAAAAGCAACATGGCACAGCAAACAGTCCAAAACACTTGTGCTCACTTTCAGCAAATTACTTAAACTTTCCAATCTCTCCACTCTGAAAAGTAGTGATAATGTCTGCATCACAGGAATGTTTTAGGGATTAAAAATAATACAAATAAAGCACAGCATAGAGGCTCAACAATCATAGCTCTAATTATTATTAACAAAGGATTTATCAATTGGACAACTGAGAATGCATTTCAGAAGCTTACAGTTCCTAAGAGGGGAGATTGCAGGGCTGTGGATAGGAGGAAGGCTTCATTATATTCTAATGCTCTCCAGCTACTTTCATCCTTATTTATTCTTCACTGATTAACTTTTGATTTAGTAGCCTAATCTCTTGCCACTGCCTCCAATTATTTCACCATCAATTTATTCCTTATCCCAATTTACAATATGTATTAGGTTCTCATCCACACTTTCTATCACCTTAGAAATGACAAATCTGGGGCACCTGGGTGGCTCAGTGGGTTAAAGCCTCTGCCTTCAGCTCCGGTCACGATCTCAGGGTCCTGGGATGGAGCCCCACATTGGGCTCTCTGCTCAGCAGGGAGCCTGCTTCCCCCTCTCTCTCTGCCTGCCTCTCTACCTACTTGTGATCTCTGTCTGTCAAATAAATAAATAAAATCTTAAAAAAAAAAAAAGAAATGACAAATCCATTGGGTTTTTTTTCTCAATATTCTTTCTCTTTAACCTTGCCACAAGCATCTTCCTTTCCAAAACTCTAAGAAGACTTCACTGTCCTCAATATTCTGGCTCTATCACCCATGTAACCATTCTGAGTTTCTCTACTTCTTGAACAGTCCATTTGATATGCACATTTCTAACTCCCCTACTTAGACACTTCTCTCTCCAAATCATTTCTAGAATACTTCCACCTTCCCTTCCATTCCCTTATCAGGACCCACTTGAAGGTTCATAATTTCCCAAAATAGTCTCTCCCTCTTCTACACTACTAAAGTATACACTGCTTGGTGGGCTATGTTGCCACTCCATCCACCACAGTAATGTCTATGAATTAACAAATCAGCAAGAACATTGAAATTTTAGTTCAAAAGGGAATATATATACCTGGCAAGTTTAAAGAGGTCAGACTGGCAACTTCTCATAGCCCCATGGGCAGAGGTGGGGAATACATTACGTGTACATGGATCACAATCAATATCCTAAACTAAATGAATCCTTTACATTTGAAAGGGAAAGAAAACCCAGGCAAGCTCAAAAACATTCAAATAGAGTTTATAAGGAGCACTTGGGTGGCTCAGTTAAGCATCTGCCTTTGGCTCAGGTCATGACCCCAAGGTCCTGGGATCAAGCCTCATGTCTGCTTATCCCCCTCCCTCTGCCCTTCCCCATGGTTCACACACACTCTGTCTCTCTCTCAAATAAATTTTTAAAAATCTTTAAAAAAAAAAATAGAGTTCATAACTGCTAGCCCAATTTAAGCACCTTTAGGGCTTACATTATTCTCTCAAATTTCCAAGCCTAAACATCATTCTATAAAAGAGTAAATGTAAATCCTTCAATAGATGAAGACTCAAATAATCTTCATAGTACAGTTTAAGAACTCATATACAATGTTTTCATTAAGTCAAGTACAAATAACTGAATGAATCCTTATGCATTTGTATGAGAAAGCAACTAATGTTCAACAGTTAATCAGAAGACTCTTTGTTCAGGAAAACACACACCAAACAAATACCACTTAACATTTACTACTCAAAGGCTATCCTGATGCAAGCCTCAATAATGACAAATATTTAAACTAAAATGGAGAAGTACTATTTCCACAATTTCTGGAAATTTTATCTGTGTTGCACTTAACATTCTTTACAAGGTACAAACTAGATTCAGGAATGCAAATTGATCTTGAATCCTCAATAAATTAAAATGTAAATTATATAAAGTACATTATACATTTATCATCCCATTCACATTCTGGAACCTTCTACCATAACCATACTTGGATGTACTTGTTAGAAAATACCAGAGGATATGATATCACATAAAACAGACCAGTAAAAATTATGACAAGTTTACCAAAAACTGAAATTAATTGGGCAAAAAGGAAAACAATAAGACACTCAAATAAAATAATTAAATTTATTTCTCAGTAACTGAGAATAAGGAACGAATATGATGAGGAAAAAATTAGGGTACTGACTAAAAACATCAGCTACAGCATCAGATAGGACTTCAGCTTAAACTCTCTACCCCTAACTAGTTGCTGAACTTGAACAAGTATTTTCACCTCTCTGAGTCTCAGTTTCTTTATCTATAGACTAAGGATAATAATATATCTCGCAAAGCTGTGCAAAGATTAAATGAAATTAATTATGCAAAGTACTTAGAAAGTAGCACATATGAAAGTCTCAAAAACTGTATTCAACCCAAAAGGCCTAGTCTTTTTTTTTTTTTTTAGAGAGAGCGGGAGAAAGAGAGCGAGCACAGGCAGACAGAGTGGCAGGCAGAGGCAGAGGGAGAAGCAGGCTACCTGCCGAGCAAGGAGCCCAATGTGGGACTCGATCCCAGGATGCTGGGATCATGACCTGAGCCGAAGGCAGCCGCTTAACCAACTGAGCCACCCAGGCGTCCCAGGCCTAGTCATTTTTATAGCTAAATTATTTCAAACCTTAAGGAAGAGATTAATTGCCAGAGCATACAAAAGATGGAAAGACTCTCTCTCTCTCCCTTTTATTTTTCTATAACTTTTTTATTACATTATGTTAGTCACCATACAGTTCTCTCCCTCTTTTAAAGATTTATTATTTATTTGAGAGAGAGAGCATGCATGGAGGGAACGGATAGAGGGTGAGGGAGAGAATCTCCAGTAGACTTCCTGCACAGTGGGAAGCCATATTGGGGGCTCAATCTCATCACCCTGAGATCATGACCTGAGCTGAAATCAAGAGTCAGAAGCTCGGGACACCTGGGTGGCTCAGTGGGTTAAAGCCTCTGCCTTCGGCTTGGGTCATGGTCTCAGAATCCTGGGATCGAGCCCCGAATTAGGCTCTCTGCTCGGTGGGGAGCCTGCTTCCCCGTCTCTCTCTGCCTGCCTCTCTGCCTATGTATCATCTCTCTCTCTGTGTCAAAGAAATAAATAAAATCTTTAAAAAAAAAAAAAAAAGAGTCAGAAGCTTAACTGACTGAGCCACTCAGGTGCCCCTCCCTTTTTTTATTTTGCAAAGCTAGTACAATTAGAAACCGAAACCTGAAAAAGGTAATATAAGAGGAATATTAAAGATAATCTTACATAGCAATCAAATCTAGCACTACTCTAAACAGGTATGCTATTATCAAGTTATTTTTACAAAGACAACTCTGTCAGGACGCCTGGGTGGCTCAGTTGGTTAAGCGGCTGCCTTCGGCTCAGGTCATGATCCCAGCGTCCTGGGATCGAGTCCCACATCGAGCTCCTTGCTCGGCAGGGAGCCTGTTTCTCCCTCTGCCTCTGCCTGCCACTCTGTCTGCCTGTGCTCGCTCTCTCTCTCTCCCTCTCTCTCTGACAAATAAATAATTAAAAAAAAAAAAAAAAGACAACTCTGTCTTTACAAAGACAGCAAATGTTTGGTGAAATTTATTAGGAAGTCCTCCAACAATTCATCAACCAATAGGTAAAAGAAGAAAAACTATATGATCACGAGGGTATGTGATCATATTTAGTATCTTTTTCCAATTAAATCTCAATTCCAAAAAGGAGTTAAGGAAGACTAATTTCTTAACATGCAAAAAAAAAAAATTTTTTTTTTTCATAAAGAATACACAACTGTGAGTCACTGAAGGCATCCTCACTCAAAGGAGAAATAAGCCAAAGATGCTCACTATTCACTAATAAAATTTAACATTACTCTAGACATTTATTTTTTTAAATTTTCTTCAGAGATTTTATTTATTTATTTGACAGAGATCACAAGTAGGCAGAGAGGCAGGCAGAGAGAGAGGGAGAAGCAGGCTCCCCGTTGAGCAGAGAGCCCAATGTGGGACTCGATCCCAGGACCCTGGGATCATGACCTGAGCTGAAGGCAGAGGCTTTAACCCACTGAGCCACCCAGGCGCCCTACTCTAGACATGTAATGTAAAACAGATATAAGGATTAAATATTGGCAAGACAAAATTATCATCATTTACAAATGCTATAACTGCTATATTACAAAATCCAATTGAAGCCTAAGAATTAAGGGGCACCTGGGTGACTCAGTCAGTTGAGCAACCAACTCTTGACTTCAACTCAGGTCATGACCTCAGGGTCCTGGGATTAACTCAGCAGGGAGTCTGCCCCAGATTTGCTCCCTCTCCCTCTGCTCCTCATCCTCATACTGGTGTGTGCTCTCTCTTGTTCTCTCTCTCTCTCTCTCTCTCTCTCAAATAAATAAATTTAAATCTTAAAAAAAACAACTGTAAGAATTAATAATTTCATAAAATGACCAGTTACAAAATAATATACATTAATCGCCAACTTTTCTATCTTGCATTGGAAAGATGCAATCCTCTTTAAAATACAATGAAAAAGGATTCCATTGGCAAAAGTAAGTTTTAAAAAATAAAAAATTTACTTTAAAAAGAGGCAGAACCAGAAAACTATAAAACACAGAGTCATTTAAAAATGACTGGGGGCATTGGCTGGCTCAGTCAGTAGAGCATGTGACTTTTGGTCTCAGAATTGCGAGGTCAAGCCCCACATTGGGGGTAGAGTTTACTTAATAAAAAAAATGAGAAAATAATTTTTTAAAAATGACTTGAAGAAATGATGAAAATATTGTAAAGATATCACATCTACCTCAAAAAAGTTAATTTGAAATCCCACTGGGGTTTTTTGAGATCTTAATAAATTGAATTAAAGGTAATTTGAAAAAAGAAATATATGAGAAATGCTAAAAATGTTTTGAGAAAGATAACAGGAATTCACACAACCATACAGTAAGGTACATTAAAACATTACAATAAAGTAAGACTGTTTGAAATTACTGGAACAAAAAATAAACAGCCCCAAGAAGTAGAATAGAAAGCTAGAGGAAAAAAAAAAAAAATATATATATATATATATATATATGTATATATATGTCACTAAGCCTAGGAAAAAATCATATATATATATATGTCCCTAATAATTAATGAGATTTAAAAATATAGAAAATACAGTTTTTCATGTCAAAAACATCAAAAACTTTTTAAATTCATAGTGCTGAAAATGGAGAAGTTGTCAGCATTCTCAAGCATAACCCAAAAAATGGATATTAACCCCTTCTGGAAAGCAATCTATTACTATTTATTAAAAATAATTAAAATATGTATACCTTTTGATGTCAGAATTTATCCTAAGGAAATAAAGATACGGGCAATGATTAATCTATCAAGCTAACTTCTACACCATTCAAAATTATTGGAAAGAGCTTAAATTTTCAACACCTGAAATAAATTATAGTAAATCCATATTCTGGAATATTAACCATAGATTTAAAATGATGTTTTTCCATAAAAGAATATTTTATTGACTCAGATAAGCATTCATTCAATTAAGTGGAAAAAAGCTAGTAACAAAACAGCATGTACAAAAAACAAAAACAAAAACATAGTATATACACTATGATTTCTTTTTTTTTTAACAAAAAAAATGTAAATACCCATTAAAAAGAACTTATAAAGATATTCACTAATGTGTTAATAATTATCTCTGGGTAGAGGCATTATAAATGTTATTATCATGTATGCATTCCTAAGTTTTCTAAATTTCCTACAGTTATTATATCTTACATTAGTAATTAGGAAAACACAGAATGTTTACAAAATTGCTGTCACTATAGTAACAATCGTATCTAAAATCATGCTAACATTGATATTCCCACTCTTTTAGGCTGCACAAAAATTAGGGATGTCTACTGTCTAGGTCAGATCATACTTTGTTACTCTAATCATAGTGAAAGAAATTTTCAGAACTTTAGAAATCAGACAAACATTTTTGCTCCATTTTATTTATGATCAAGTACAATGTACAATATTTAGAATTAACCATTCTGCTTTCAGCCCCCTGACAGAGGTAAAAATCAAAAGGGAGGAATGAGCCCTGGCCATCAGAACTGGTAGAGTTCAACTTTTAAATATATCCAAATACTGAGCCAGAAATAATAAAGAGAGAGAGAGAGAGAGAAAAGAGAAGGGAGAGAAAGAGGGAGGGAGGGAGGGAGAGAGGAAGGGGGAGGAGAGAGGGGGGAAGGAAGGGAATGGGGAGAGGGGAGGGGAAATATAAATATTACCTTTCTCAGGATAGAAAGCATGGACCTTTGACAACTTCTAATCACAACTCTTCATAGTCTCATTTGGGAAACAGAGCAATGATTTTACCCTCCAATGTATTTTAAAAGCATATATCCAAAGGGCAAGCAAACAGGATTTCTTCTGAGGATAAAGATGATTTTTAAATGTTAAATATTCTCTTTCCTCAGTGCAGATATGCAGCCTAACTCCAACAGGACCAAAAACACTCTGGCAGTACTTGGCTCTCCATAATAAGCAATAGTCAAACTGTTAATTCCATCTGCTCCCCTCCCAAAAAAATGACAAAGCCTTACATGGTGGTGCCAGGGGTCCCAAGCTCCATTTAAGGAGTTTTCCAGAGCAGCATCCATTTCCACAATATTAAGATGCTCTCTAGTTTTTTTGAGTACTCAAAAAATCAGTCTTTTTTTTTTAAGATTTTATTTATTTATTTGTCAGAGAGAGAGAGGGAGAGAGAGCGAGCAAGCACAGGCAGACAGAGTGGCAGGCAGAGGCAGAGGGAGAAGCAGGCTCCCTGCCGAGCAAGGAGCCCGATGTGGGACTCCATCCCAGGACACTGGGATCATGACCTGAGCCGAAGGCAACTGCTTAACCAACTGAGCCACCCAGGCGTCCCAAAAAAATCAGTCTTAATACTACATGATAACAATGTGGATGCTGATAACAGAGAAATGCGCTATCTTTAACATCATATTCTAATTGCTTCCAAATTGTCTTCCTTTGTTATTTGTCAAAGCTCTAAGTGTCATCCATTTCCAACTCCTCAGGGATTCAGTTCCTGTAAATATCTCATCTTCCCTAAATCTCTTACTTCTCACTTTCTTTATGCATGTAAAGAAACAAACGTAACATTCCTTCAACTTATATCCCTCTTCAGTGGTTTTCAACCTTGCCTGCAATTACCCAGGGAACTTTAATATACCTGTGCAACTAGTGTATAGTAACAAAAAGTAGATCAGTGGTTTCCTGAAGATGAGAGGGAGAAATTACAAATGGACACAAGGAAGCTTTTGGAGGTGATAGATATATTCATTATTTTGATTGTGGTGATAGTTTTAGAAATGAAAACCTATGTCAAACATTAAATTGCACACTTTAAATATGTGTAGTTTATTACATGCCAATTATATTACAACAAAGCTGTTGAAATAAATATAATGCTTGGGTCCCACCTCAACCCTAAATTGGGATGGGCTTTCCCCTGGAAATGAAGATTCTTAAAAGCTCCCCAGATAATTGTAAATGTGCAGCTAGGAATGAGAACCACTGCTCTATAGCAATCATTCTCTTCCTTCTTCAGCTTTCTCGAAATACCTCACTCAAGTATGTCTATTTTATCATCACCCATTCCCTCTCAATCTTCCCAAGACTGCTTTCTGAACCACTACTCAGTCAAAAACTGTACTTGTTAAAGTCACGTATGGAATCCTGACCAATTCCCTGGTCCCTGGAGTCCTCTTCTTACTTGACACCTCTTTACAGTATTCAAAATTGTTGACCCATTCTCTCTCTATTTGAAATGCTCTCCTTCCTTAGCACCTTTTTTTATGTTCCTCCTACCTTTCTAACTACTACTCTTCTCTTTCACACTATTCCTCTACCCATTTCTGCTTTTTATCAGTCTGTACTCCAGCTGCTGCTTTGATCATAGGAAAAGCTTTCTCTGAATCATTTCAATATAACCAAATCAATACAGCTTCAATTCAACCCCCAATCTGCCCTGTAATCCTGATTTCCTTTGTAAGTTTCACACCCATGGATCCAACAGCTAATCGACATCTTGACCTGAATGATCCACAGCTTCCTCAAATTCAAAAAACCGCAAATAGAACTTAAACCATCTTCCCTCACTTCTAGTCACTAGAACCAAGTAAAATCCTCAGAGTCCTGACTTCTCCTTTATTTCCAAAGGTGATAAAACCTATCAGATTCTTCCTCACTGTGCCAGGGTAAGGAGTCTCAAACAAAAATTCATTAAGTGGCTTCTTACTCATTGCCCTCAATGCAATCCCTGTAGCCAAGGAAACCATGCCCTGGTCTACCATCTTCACTATTCTCATCTTCCACTGTTTCCTTATCTAACCCCCCGGATTCAGGTCATGTTAATGTCAATGTCATTGACAATGACTTCTCCGAACTGCCATAGTTTCTCATGCCTTCTTGCCTTCTCACTTATTCTCCTCTTGGAAAGTTACTGACCTCCTACACTTGGCTAAATTATATTTCAAAACTGCACTGTGTAATCCTGACTCCCCCTACATCCAAACTGATTTAGATATCTCCTACTCTGCTCCCTTGCTACACTAGGCATATCTCAATTCACATTTATCTCATGGTATTATAACTGTTACTTGATCTGTCTTGTATATCAGAGAGTAAATTTCTTGATGACAAGCATTATGACATTCATTTCTGCCCTAGAACATATTCAGCCTGGGGCAGTGTAAAATAAATATATGTTTGACAATTTCAATTATTTACAAAATGTAAACTTGATACCCCCAAAATGGTACTGAAACTAACATTTTTCAAAGATTTTAAATATTCATTATAAAATAAATATCATGTAACAGGATCCCAAACAAGACAGTTGACTAAAAGATATGTTCAAACTCCATCAAAACAACACCACTCTAAGAAATGCAACCAAGATTAGATTTCATAAAATAGAAACACAACAAAGAAAGTATAGCAGGAATAACATACTGACCTAACCAACACCTTATCTGGGTATCTATATCCAAGTACTGTTAATGTTGATAATTAAGAGGTTTTATAGTCCCTCTATGATAAAAATTATAGTAAATCAAAAAAGAATAAAATAAGCCAAATCCAGAATTTTTTAATCTAAATATGTGATGGTTTCCCCCTTAGCCACTTTATTTATTTTTTGAATAAATGACTTTAAAGCTACTATTGGCCAAGCAGATCTTAAAATTTTTTCTTTCTTGCATTTCCCTGCGCTTCAAAAAAAAAAAAAAAATGTGTTTGGGACCAATATTCATCTTGTAAACCTTAAAATGTATTAACCCAAAGAAAAGATGCTTAGAAATTGGAGGGAGGGCCAGCCAGCCAGTCCGTGGGTGTTAGGAAAATGTTCTTATGGAAAACAACCCTCCTGGGTCTATCACATTGACTCAAGGTTACACGGATCCTTATGACTCTCTGCAGATAAGATTTTAAAAGCTGAAAACCTCAAACTGTCAAGTGTTTCATGAACCAAAGATGTGGCATATCGGCTCCCAAAACTACTGTGTGATCCAAAGGACAAATAATTTGTAAAAGGACAGCTTGGTCCTACTGCCTCTTGTAAGGTGTCTGAAATTAGTAGCTGCCTGTGGAACAAACTCCCCCTACCTGAAGAGCGGAGACGCCGCCGGGCGTGTGATAGCGTTTTTACCAGAGACTCCATCCTGTGCAGTATGAAACCACTAGGGCAAAATTCAAATCTTTCAGGAATGCCTGAACTTAGGGGTACAGAGCACAGTTGCGCACGCTGAAGGGCGGATACGCAGTTTTGCTGAAGCGTGCAAACTTGGGGTCTTTTAAAGCAACGATTTTCAGACAAAACCCCGACGATTCCCGAGCTCGTTAAAAATCAACCTCGGGAGAGGAATAACTCCTAGACGGGAGCAAGTGCTGAAGAGGGGATCTCCAGTGTAATAACCAAGGAAGGAATCGTAGCTGCTTTCTGAATCTCACCGCCCTGGGAGACACACCAAAGACCCAGACGAACGCTGCTTTTAAAGATGGGGAGGGGGGGTGGTGTCGACGGTGACCATTTTGGTCCGTAGACTAGACGGATAGCGGTAACCTCCCTGAAGTGGGAGAGGCCAGGCCGGAGCATCAGCCGCGGCGGGATGGGGGTGGTTCTCCCCGGCAGAGGCGCGGCGGGTCCGGCCGAGGCGGCTGCACCCTGGGCACGCCCCGAGTCTGGGCTGCTTCTTGCCGGGAAAGAGAAAGACCCGAGTCCACGCTTACAAAGCTGCCGCCGCCCAGTCAGCAAACGGGCTGAGCCTAACTTCGGGGCGAGCAGCCGCCGGCCGCAGCCCACTCACCCGACCCCGCTGCTCCGACTCTTCTGACGTCTCTAGCGCCCAGTGCCTTCTCGCGCCCACCCGCGGCGGCTCGCGAGGGAGCCGTTACCCCCAACGAAGGCGCCGCCCCGGGGACAAAGTACCGGTCCCCTCCCCGCCGCCGCCTCGCCCCGGCTCCTCCCTAACAAAAAAGTTATCGGTCGCCGGCCGCCCTGGGGGCCCGGCGTGGGTTGCTCGGTCGGACTCACCAGAGCGGCTCCCCGAGCTCCACCTCCAGAATCTCGACTTGTCTGGCTCGCAGCGACAGCGACAGCGGCTGCTCTGCTTTCTCCCGAGTAGCAGCACCACCTGCCCCCCTTCTTCCTAACAGAACGGGTCCCGGCGAGCCATCTTCCCCCTCAGCTCACTGACTGACAAGCCAGCCCGGAGTGCCGCCACTGCCGCCAGCCACTCTGACAGGCACGGCGAGGGACCTGTCTCCAGGCAGCCAACCACCACCGCCCCACTCCGGTTCGGCCTATCGCCGTGCCCTGGGGCGGGACCAGAACAACTTCTTCACCAATGAAAATCTTTCTCTGCTAGGCCTGAGGCGGAGCCACGAGGTGGGAGGGAGGGCGACTTAGATGGGCGTGGTCTGGGCACTGGGCGTGGTCTGGGTGTCAAAGGAAAAATGATTGACGGTAGGATTTACTGCAAGGCTAGTGAGAGTGATCAACTAGCGTCTCTCAGACCCGGAGCTAATCGGATTTACAGCCCTCTCAGAAGAAAATAAGCCTTTCGGAGTGATGTTAACCCTAATCACGGAAGATAAACTAACATATTTTAATTTCTTGGTCGGGAGGATTTACTTCCCAGTAATTCGAGTCACAAGAATTTGTTAAAATCTTAACAAATACCAAGAGGGAAAAAAATGTACGCTTTTGCAAAATGGTCTTTAAAATTCTTCCCACCTTATTATACATTGCTTTTGGCCTTGACCTGAAAAAAGTGAAGCACAATTCCCCAACTTTCTCTCCATGGGCTGTTTTCCCCCATATTCCCTCCCCACTCTTCTTCCAAACACATAATATTTTGTGTGGCTACCAGAACCTGAGCACATGTGAATCAGCTCCTACATATATGGATCCTCTTTTTGACCTTATCAACCCTCCTATCACATCCTTCTCAAGTGCAGTCAGAATTAATTAGAAGAGAAAAAGACTTCAACCTGGAACACAGGAAGTCATTCTGGGTTTATACCACAAAGAGGAAGGACTTTAAAGCAAGCACCAAATGATCTTTTTAAGCATGCCAAATACACGAATAACAAGCACATAAATAAGAAAATACTTGATATCAAACAGGCATCAAGCAAATAATTTCAGGTAACCATTAGGGCAGTCAGCATCTCCTTTCCAAGAGCATAGCCAAATTTATAAGCAAATAATAACAAAATATAGTGATAGGGCAATAGAACTAGGTTTAATGAGCAAGGGAACACAAAGGAAGAAATTATTGTGTTTGGGAAGGTCAAAGAATTTCACAAGGAAGGTAATGTTTGAATTGGATCTTAAAAGGTAAATAGGAGTTTGCCAGAAAAAAAAACTCAAAGGGCATTTCAGTAAAAAGGAACAGCATGTTCAAAGACATCGAATTGTAAAAGGGCACTTAGGTGTTGGGGAACACTGAGAAAGTGGGTAGGACTGAAGGTAAGTAGCAGCCAAAAAGGTAGAACAAAAGTTGAGATGAGATTTAAAAGGCCTCATGAACTACTAAGTGTAGTTATATACTAAGGTATTTAGAAGAGCACCGTTCAACGGAGCTTTCTGCAGTGATGGAAATGATTTGTATTTGTATTTGTGTTGTCCAATATAACAGCCACTAACCACTTACCTATGGCATAGTTAGGAGGAATTTTTTTTTTTTTTTTAAGAAAGACAGGCTGCCACCTGCCACACCTCATTTGGATGTGTCTGGAGTCTTAGAAGTTTGACTACCTTCCCTTCTCCTATAAATGGACCTTGAGAGCTTGTTTGTAGGTTCTAACGGGAGCACAGCTACTGGAAGAATGATCTTCCTCTCTCAGTGCAAGTCGTCCTCTTTGACCTACATTCAGCTTTGGGAGGGGAAGAGGACACCCACCCAGGAAGACAGATCAGCCAAATTAACCCTAGCAATCAATGGGATGACAGATGTCACAGCCAGATTGTTCTGACATTAGGAACTCACTTTTTCTTATCTGGGTGTGAATCACTCCCATATTGGACATCTCAGGTTTAGACCTCATTCTGTAGGCAATAAGGGACAAACAGAAGCTTTTAATCATGCAGACAACTCAATCAGCTTTCTTCTAAAGAGTGAGAATCCTAAAAACAGTGTATAGAGTGTCTATTCTCTTTGAGGGGAATCTTGACAGATCAAACTTAGGGTGCTGGCAGAATAATTTAGGTCACCTGGGCCAGAGACTGGCCAGGGGAAGTGTTGGCCCAAAGGAATAGGGACAGGAAGATTCAGAAAGTACGTTATACTCTGACATCTTAGAGAACACAATGGGTCAAAACCTGAGAAACTGAATTTTGCTAAGTCCTGGCAGAATAGGGAGTAGAAGAGTTAGGAGACAGAGGGGGAAAGGAAGCCAAAGGGTCATGTAGAGTAAAAAATAGGATGAGAGCAAGAATGAGCAGGGTACAAGTATACAATTAGTTTTACTGGCCATTGGCCATGTGAGCAGCTGATGCATTGGCCTGATTTAAGGAGCCAAAGAGTCTGACATCAGAAAAGCACAGTAGGACCAGAGCAAGACTCCAGGAGAAACAAAGGCCTGAAACACACCTGTGGAAGTGAGAATGGAAGGAAGGGAAGAATATCAATTGACTTCCTACACTGTGCAAAACATTCAGCTCGTCAAAGATACAAAGTAATGCTAGAAGCTTACAGTGTAAGTAGCTGGATAACAAACATAAGAAAGTGAGAATAATCTATTTAACACAGTAGAAGAGAAGACACAAAGCAGAACATGACTGATGTATTATTTAGATTATTTTCTAGGCAATAACTGCTTTGTGAGTTCGGAAGAGGGAGCAAGACCTCTAGTCAAAGGCAGTCAGGGAAGGCTTCATGGAGGAGGTAAAAATTGAGCTTATCTTAAAAAATGGGCAGGAATTTGAATCAGAAAAAAAATGTGTGAGGAGGAGACTGTTGGAATGCCTGAAAAAAGGAATAGAGGAAGGGAAGCACAAGAAATGTACATAGGGCATGGGAAGCTAGATGAACTGCCTAGCACTTAGCAAGCTGGGAAGGAGGGGGGAGATGATAATAGGAAATTGACCTTGAAGACAAATGCAAATGTTCAGAGTCTTTTTTCTTGCCTAGTGGCTTCCTGTCGGCTCCTTAGAATTGCTTAGGATGCCTTTCAAAAGTATCAATGCCCAAACCACACCCACACCAAATAAATCAGAAAACTGGAAGGTGGGGCATGGAAATAGGGATTATTTTTAAAGCTTTCCAAGTGATTCTAACATACAGCCAGAGTTGAGAATAGGGGAATGACATCATATTTTACTCATGCTAAATCAGGACTGTGCATAGGCTTGTCTGAGTAGAGACACAGACTGAAAACTGCCTATGTATATTTACATATTTGTTTCCTTTCTGCAAAACAGGAAGCTGTTTTTCCCCTGACTTCACTTCCTGTTTTATAATGGTGAGATGATATAGAAGACAATTTAGGTTAATCTGCCTTCTCAGGAAAAGAAACAAGATGGGATCCGGAGGGAGACAAACCATAAGTGACTCTTAATCTCACAAAACAAACTGAGGGTTGCTGGGGGGAGGGGGTCGGGAAAGGTGGGTGGGGTAATGGACATTGGGGAGGGTATGTGCTATGGTTAGTGCTGTGAAGTGTGTAAACCTGGCGATTCACAGACATGTACCCCTGGGGATAAAA
>PISX010001593.1:0-54960 GCA_004024625.1 Mellivora capensis | reverse complement strand
AAAAAAAAAAAAATCTGCCTTCTCAGTCAGAATAAAACCAAAACACAAATTTATGTTTACAATCTACTCTCCTTTCCACCACAATTTGTGCATATAAAAGTAATTTCCAACAATAACAGTCTGCAGTTAACTATTACACATAACCATTTATATTTTAGCAGCAAAGTGCCAAGAAAATGCCTGAGAATGTTCTGTTTCAAAAGGGAAATATTTTTAAACTTCTTTATGAAAGTCAGCATATTCCAGACCCTCCCTACCCGTCTTTGCTAATCTCTGATATCTGTAGGCACAATTCTATATTAACTATTAAAATACATTTACCTTCTTGCAAATAAACTTATTAAAATGCCAGGTGAACATTATAAATCATGAACATTTTCCCCATAATATTAAATTTAAGGAACTTTAAGAAAGACTTAGTTCAAATATATTTCTATTAGAGTCAGCTGGAAAACAGCTAGGTAACATGACTATTTTTTCCAGTTTTATTGATATATAAATGACACAGAAACTTGTGTAACTTTAAGATGTACAACGTGATGATTTCATATACATATATTGTGAAATGGTTACCACAATAAGGTTAGTTAACACACCCTTCGCCTCACATGGTTACCTTTTTTTTCTTTTTTTGTGGTGAGAGCATCTGAAATCTACTCTCTCAGCAACTTCCAAGACTACATTACAGTATTGTTAACTACAGTCACCCTGCTGTACGTTACAGGCCCAGAACTTACTCATCTTACAATTGGAAGTTTGTACCCTTTGACCAACATCTCCCCATTTCCCCAGCCTCAAGCCTTTGACAATCACCAACTGACTCTTTGTTTCTATGCAACATGACTATTTAAAATGGAAGAGTCAGAAGAATTTTGTCTTAGGAAAAAAAAAAAAAAAACCCTTGAAAAATATATTATTTTAGTGGTATATTTAAAAAAAAAATTTTTTTTTTTTGCAACAAACAAGAAGAATGTGCCTAAGATGCCATTCTGTCCTGCTGGGTCAGATTCCCCTTCTAAGAGAGCTACTCCAGCCAGAACCCCCAGCTGAGGCAGCAGGCTGAGACATGATCTGTGCATTACAACCCCCTTCATAGAGCCATAGAACCTAAGGCAGCCAGGCCTAAAAGGTGACCGGATAAGAACACTCCACCCAATCAGGGATGGTGGCTACGTATGCCCATTCTCTTTCAGGAATTTGAACCCGAAATTAAAAAGTCAGGTAGCAGAAAGATACCCTGAGAAGCCCTAAGCAGGGCAAGTTATGAGTAAACTGAAGCCATTAGGCAGAGAAGAAGCATAGAGAGGATGAATTGGTAACAAAAGGACAGTAGAAGTAGAGAGAGAGTAGGATGAGTCACTGTATAAAGATAGGGATCAGTGAAGTCCTGCTGTCAAGAGGACAATGAGATAACACATTCTGCACTGAATCACGCCAATTCCCATCTGTGTTCAACATCTGTGAGGTCCCAGTCTTCCCAGAGTCTTTAAGATTCCCATCTGCATCACCTATGATATTCTAAGTAAATGGTTGTACCCTTTCACTCTTGTATAAGCCAATAAGTAGACTCCCAGAATTGTGGGCCAAGTGAAAGAAGCCCGATCAATTGCATTTTATGAATAGAACTTTATCCTTCAAGGTTGGTTACAAGTTTCTCTAGAAATAGCATCCCAGAAAGAAGAAAACATTCTCCACATCTTTAAAAAAGAGTCATAAATTGAAATTGCAATTTCAGTATCTTTATAACAGATATTTTGAGGGGAAAAGTCTCCTTTATCTTATCTCTTATTAATAGAGCCAAGCTGGCTCATATTTATGAGAAAGTCAGAGAGGTGGGTAGGGCTGGAAAACCCAATGAGTAGCTGCTATACTCAAATGACTGGAAATGAAAAACATCCACATAGATCTCTTAAGACATTTTATTAACCAATGTCTTCTAGAAGAATTGTGTTTGGGGGATCGTCTTCTGTAGCTTTTATCAACTATATTTTTGCAAACATATTTTATGACATGGGAAGGAGACAAAAAAATATGATTACAAAACAGCATAGATGACATGATCAGTTTTCAAATCAGGTTATATCAGCTCTAGAGAAGCATGGGGAAATCATGAGTGAATTTTATTTTCTTCTTCATACATGTTTTTAATTTACAAAATCTTCTACAATAAAATATGACAAAAAGAAGAAGAAGGAGGAGGAGGAGGAGGAGAAGAAGGAGAAGTGTACATTATTTTTTAAGATGAATAGGCAGCTGGCTGTACACTGCCTATTATTAATTCTGCCTAGATAAACCTCAGTTAAACATTCTTCCCTTTACCTGTAGCCAATGCATTATTCAAAACTCTTTAAAGTGCTGTCATAAATTCTGCAGAGAAGCTCTTCTTACTGCTGACAAGCAAAAGACTTCACTAGTACTTAGTATAAAAGCACAAACTTTATGTAGGTTTTTCTCTTCCAAACAGAGACCCGGAGAACAGAAAACACAGGAAAAAAATCTGTAGAATACTGTGAGAAACAGTGATAGTCCCCCATTCCTCCCCACCCCCATTCCTCCCCAGAGGAAGTGGAAGTGTGTTTTGTCATCTTTGGGTGTCCCGCAATAGTAAAATTGCTCGGCCTATAGAGGAACTTCAGAAACACAGGTTAAAGGCAAACATGAAAAGTGGTCAGTTTTCTTCCCCAGTCTCAGTTTGGTTTATGAATTATTTTCAGGTTCCATAGACCAAATGGAAACATAATTTCTCCCCTTTCTGACTGTATTCATTGGATACAAAGTATTTCAGTCATATTCAATGTAACATTTCGTTGTGTATCACCTCGCATATTTCCAAAATTGTTTCCCTTGTGTTAACCTCTCACCCAGAGAACAGAAACAGCAATTGGGCCACATGCTTCATTGGTTTCCTTGCCAAGTGGTACCCCAGAAGCAATTCAACAAGCACAAGTACTGGTTGAAGGGTAAATGAATCCGGGAACTTGAAGCCCAGTTGCAAGAAGAGGGATGAAAAAGAATGGGACGAAAAGGCACATCCCCAAAGAGTTTTGCCAGCCCATTCACTCTGGTCTGTAACTATTGGCTTTAGAGAATCTGAAGTATGAGTAATACTTCCATTTTTCAATTTTGTCCTCATGTACTTAGTCATCATCACCACACCCTGATATTTATGCCAGAAAAAAAAAAATTCCAGTGAGCGAATTTGACATCATCACTGGTGTTCAGCAAGAACAAGCCCAGCACCTGTTTCCTCTACCACCATGTTGAAGTGACCCAGACAGTCACCAAGCTGTTCTTTCTTGATACCTGTTATCCTGGCAAAACCAAGGAACACCTTGTCTGGACTTCTCTGCTCACCTGAGGCAAGTCTTCAATAGAGGCTTGGGATACATGTCCAGGCCCAATTACCCTGTGTTATTTAAATGGTGTTGTCTCCCCCTAAAAACCTCTACCTCTATGGGCAGAATCATGGTACTAATCCCTAAAAATCACTCTTAAGGATTTTTTTTTTTCAAGTTTGAATTTTACCTGGAAGAGAAGTCATCAGAAAATTAGAAAAAATTAATTGACCATGTCCCCTAACAAAAGAAAATGGAGAGGACAGAGGGAAGGATGTAGATATCTGAGCCTGGGACAGGACCTAGGAAGGTGTCCCACTTGGAGACCATGAGCTGTAAGACAGTGTCAGGAGCTGAAAACAATCAGAGGGACTGATTGCTAAAAGGGTCAAGGAGGGACAGGCCATGTTAACATGGATCAGTCTTCCAGTTCTGTAATTGTATTTTTTTAATCAAAACATAGCATACTGGTAGAAAAATAGATAAGACAAAATATATGGTTACATCAGCAGATTGTCACAGGTGAACCCTGCAAGCACTGAGCCAAGTCAAGACAAAGGATGTTGACAACAGGGGTACCTGGGTGACTCTGTTGGTTAAGCAGCTGCTTTCAGCTTGGGTCATAATCCCAGGGTCCTGAGGTTGAGCCCCACATCAGGCTCCCTGCTCGGTGGGGAATCTGCTTTTCCCTCTCCCAATGGCCCTCACCCCTGCTCCTGCCCTCACTCGTGGTCTCTCTCTCTCTCTCTCTCACATGAATAAACAAAAAAAAAACTTTAAAAAAAAAAAGAAGGTTTTTGTTTCAAAACAATTGTTTTTTGTTTCAAAACAATCCAGTTTATATTGGGCTTGCTTCCAATTACCACTCTCTCCCTCCTTTCCAAAGACAACCTCAGTTTTGACTCCTATTGCTTTAATGTATCTATGCCTATTACACTTTATAAAAATGGAATAATACAGAATATATACTTTGAGTCTTTTTTCTGTCCATATTATGTTTGTGGAGCCCATCCATATTTCCTGTTGTAATTATATTCTTTTTCATTGTTGTATGGTATTCTGCTATATGAGTATGTTATAATGTATCTGCAATTTTACACCTCATGACATTTGGATTGTTTTCAGAGGAGGGCAATTAATTACAAAGAATGCTTCTGGGTCCTGAGTGTTCTTGTACATGACTCTCAGTATACATGTATGTGCACTTTTATGGTATATATTCAAGAGTGCAATTATTGGGTCTAGGGTCAGCATATGCTATTCTTTACATATTGTCAAGCCACTTTCCAAAGTAATTGTATCATTTACACATCCATCAGTGAAATACAAGAGTTCCAGTTGCTCCACATGCTTGTCAATATCTATATTACCAATCTTTTAAATTCTAGCCATTCCAGGAATACCTGGGGGGGGCGGGGCTCAGTCAGTGAAGCATCTGCCTTGGGCTCAGGTCATGATCCTAGGGTCCTGGGATCAAGTCCTGCACTGGGCTTCTTGCTCAGTTGGGAGCCTGATTCTCCCTCTGCCTGCTGCTCCACTTCCTTGTGTTCTCTCTCTCTCTCCCTTTCTCTCTCTCCAACAAATAAATAAAATTTTAAAAAAACAATTCTAGCCATTCTGGTGGATATGTAAAAGTAATCTCGCTGTGGTTTTAATTTGCCCTTCCCTGATGACTAATGCAGATTTTTCCATGCTCTACAATTTTCAAGCATCCTTGCATGTCTGTCTCATTGCAAATCACTGCTCAGCCACATCCTGATTCAGAATCAACTATCTTTCTTTAATTGAAATATATTTGACATATAACATACAAATTATGGCATACACCATGTTGACTTGATATATTTACCTATTGTAATATAATGACCACTGTAGCTACAATTATTACCTCCATCATGTCACATACTTATCATTTCTTTTTTGTGGTTAGGATAATTACAATCTAGACTTTTAGCAAGTTTGATAATTATAATACAATATTGTTGTCTATATTCACTATACTGTGCATCAAATCTCCAGGACCTATTTGTCTACTAGTTGCAAGATCAACAATCAGTTATTAAGTCCCTACTGTGAACCAAGGACTACATGTGTTAGTTACCTATGTGTACATGGCCTGAAAGTAGAAGTGAGAGATTCTAGACTGGTGATTTCTGGTCAGTCCTTCTGTTGAACTCCAGTTACTGTCACTAACATTACTGAGATAACACTTCTGGGAGAAGAATCTGCCAACAGAGGCTGGGACAGAGGGGTGGGAAAGAGGTTAAGTACAAAGAGTAAAAAACAGATGGATTTTCAAATTTTATAGCTTGAAAACAGTTGAAGGCAGTTTCTCCAACTAACTAACTTAAGCTATCAGTCATAAAATATGATGATGATTAATAGTGGTCTAGATAATACTAGCTCTTATAAGTAAGGGAAAAGCGAACTTTGACAGGTGTTTGGTCGCTGTGAAATACAAATCTCCCAGAAAGATCTTTCTTTGAATGACTCATAGACAAAACATGTTCCCTGAAAACATAGATGAACCTCTAATAACATGATGTTCTTTGAGGACCAAAGAAAGGTTTACTTGACCTCAAATTCTACCTGACAGAGGTTTTGGGGGTTCGGGGTTTGTGGGTTTTTTATTTTATTTTATTTTTTTTTTTTTTTTAGTTTTTTTCCACCCCGTTTTCCCACTAGCTACAGGAGCTGATGAGAAGCTCTTTTCTGTTTTATAAAGAGGCTGTGAGGGGCGCCTGGGTGGCCCAGTCAGTAAAGTGTCCGACTCTTAATATTGTCTCAGGTCTTGATCTCTGGGTCATGAGTTCAAGCCCCACATTGGACTCCACCCTGGGTGTGAAGCCTACCTTAAAAAGGTGTGTGTGTGGCAGGGGGAGGGGAGAGATGCTGCGAATTACCATCCTCTTCCTCTCAACCAAGAGGTGATAGCTAGATGATCTTCCCCCTGCTGCCTCTATCATGGGTTGACTGTAGTCTATGAAACCCCATTACCCCATTATGGACTCTACCTGAATGTGGAGACTCTCTAAATGTGGAAGCAATGGCCAGGAATGAGAATATGGGGAGAGTATTTGAGAAGGGTAACACGTTAAAACACTAAGTTACAACTCTGGACAGTTAGACAAAGTTTTGTTTAGTAGACTCCTTTTGAAATCTCACTGAAAGGAAAACCATAAAGGACAGATGGGCTTTGACTGAACAAAGGGCCAAGCACAATCTGAAATGCTGGGCCACATTCAAGGAAGTCACACTCAAGGTGCAGATGGAAGGCGGGTGGGGAGGGGAAGACCAGCTCCTGGCTAAGCTGGGAACTAGCTCACGACAATAGGCAAAAAAGAACCTTGGATAAAGGAGTGGGCACCAAGTGACTCTAAGGCAAAGATCAACCATTTCCCGATTTCCCTGAGGCTGACTCTAAAGTATTGAAACCTGAAGTGCCCTGCATTCCCTGGGAGGCCAAAGCCACCACTGAACCTAATAATAGATGCAACCTTTCAACCACATTGGTTACCCATTCAGACTGTCACACAACACACCTGTGGTACATTTGGAAGAATCAAGTTGACCTCTTCTGGTGAGCCAGTTTTTTTCTTTTCCATCCAGATGGCCTGAAGAGATGTAGCTGGGCATGAATATAATCATATTTTCATTCCTGTGTCTTATGCACCTTATTCAGATGGATAGCCCAGCGTTGGTGGCATATGTCTGCCTGGAAAGGAAATCCTCATCTTTATTTTTCCTTTTCTAAAAGACACAGGAGATGTGAGAAACTGAATTTTGAGACAGAAGTAAGATAATGAGTAGACACAGAGGGTCTGAAATATGTAGAGTGGGAGAGTGGAAAACATGCATTACAAACCTAGAAGTCACGATCAGGCTGAAACTCTACATTGATCTCAAAAGATGTGTGACTTTGAATAATCTTTGTAGTTCTTGGTTTTCTCGTCTATAAAATAAGGGGATTGGACTGATCCAAATGTAAATTTTCCTCTTTATTGACATAATGGGGTCTTGCCCAAAGTTTTCACCCAGAGGTTAGAGGCCTCATTACTCTCTGTTTCCTCACCAGAGCCTTGCTTGGTCTGGTCTCACTGCTCACACTACATCTCCTGGCCTCCTTTGTTCTCGGGCTCTAGTTCTGTCTGGGTTTGGCCAGTGGAAGAAACTTGAAGGAGAACTGAAAGAGAGAGATAGAAGTATTTCTTTTCCTGCATCCTTTCTGTCTTGGTCCCCTATATTTACAAGTCCAGCTTCTATGGTAATGGTAATAATTTCTCACTGTTGCTAGTCCCTGAGTACCCCAACATCCTTGCTGGCACCCTTAACCACACCCTCATCCCCATAAATACTCCCTTTACTAAAACCTCTTCCAATGAACAATTTTGGATGGGGAATTCAGTTTCCTACCAGGTTCCTGGTTCATGCAAAAAATTTCTCTTCAAAAAGAAAACTATGATTTACAGACCTTCACCCTCTCCCCGACTTGAGGCTATTACTCTTTTTCTCATTTCCAGAGAATGGTCGGGTCTAATGCATGTATTAACTTGGAGGAGGGAAAGATATCCAGAGTTAAGAGGTTTCCTTTTTCTGTTGTTGCTACTTATCCTACTCTTTCCCAAATGGACTTCATTAGTGCAGTAACTCACAACAATATACAGCCACACACCCCACACAAAAGAAACCCAGGTTTTGAAATGGTTAAGCTATTTAATGAACATAAATGCCAAATTACATGATCCAAGTTCCAAAGACCATTTCCTCCCTCTCCACACCTCCTCCTCCAAGAATTATTGGACTTGACTTTGAAACATGACAAGATTAAGCAGGCAGTTTCCAAGTTTTCCCTTTCATTTTGCATCCAGGATAAACACCATTCATGACTTTAATTTTTATACATTTTGCTTTCAGTCAGGAGTTGGCAGTTTTTCAGAAGGGCCATGCCAAGTTTCACTTATTCACTGAAATGTACTTTTTTTTTTCCTTCCTAGTTATAGCCTTCCCCCCTCTGTCTTCTTCCTCCTTCCTCCCCTAGTCATTGTGGAACAAGGCCACGATATCATCCAGGAAGGAAGGGATTTGAGAAGCGAATCGTCTAGTATACCTATCACAAATGTAACTAGAAATGTTTGTGAGGTCTGAAAACTAGATGTGTTGGAGATGCAGAAGATTGGCAGGGGACTGGAGAGTTCGCAATTCTGGAGCTTTTGAGCACTAGAGAGCTGCTTGGACATGGAGGGAGGAATGAAAAAAGAAAAACTTTTAAAAGCAAAAATAGCTTGGATCAGACTTGCCTGAAATGTGTGTTATGGAACCCTGACCCTGTGCCTTCTCTGGTGGGTAGAGATGGGAGGGGGTTATGGTCAAATAAGTTTGGGACATAAAGCAAAAAAATGAGGCACCTTCTTGGAAAGCGCTGTAGCATATTAAAGGCATAAAGAACTTCTGTAGTCAAGAATTGTGTTTCATGGTTGAAGTCCCATGTTTCTCCTCAAAATTTTTAGTCATGGAAACTTTTAAAATAATACCTATTTATCATTCTCTTGTGGAACTATCAAGGAACAAACTTTGATAAACAGGAGATATCACAGTAGGAGCAGAACCTCGGGGGATAAAAGGGAGAAAATATGATTTTTTTTGAAGATTGATTTATTTATTTTAGAAAGAGAGAGTGCATGAGCAGGGGGAGGGGCAGAGGGAGAGAGAGAGAGGAACCAGACTCCCTCCCGATCTCAGAACACTGAGATCATGACCTGAGCTGAAACCAAGAGTTGGACATTTAAGAGACTGAGCCACTCAGGCACCCATGAGAGAATATGATTTCTATCTTCTCCATCTCCTACCTCCTGAGCAATGTGGCTCTTGCCCTGGGATCCAAAATCAGACTGCTGCTCTTTTCCATCCTGGTGAATATTCTAGCAGAAAATAGTCTGTAGTACCAGACTGGCAAATGTTAGGAGTTCTGCAAATGTTTGTTGGATGAATTAATGATTGAATGAAATAAGAAAATCTCTGTAAATCCCTTAGCATAATGCCTAACACAGAGTGAGTAGCACCAAATGCTATTATTACTATTCATCATGATCTTCGGTTTAGAGGAAACAGAAAAACTTAAAACTTATTATTGGTCCCCTTCAAAATAACTTCAAGACTTAGATAGGCTCTGTCCCTACATAACATACATTTTCTGAAAGGGAACCAACTGACCATGCTACAATAAAATAACCTTCCATTCAGAGAAGACTTATATGGAAATGTATCAGAATCACAGACAAAAATGTTTGTTTGCTTACAGCCACAAGCAATAAATGGCATGTTTCTACAAGGAAGGAAGGAATTGGGTAAAGAAAAAATTCAGTTCTGTGATGCTAAAAGGAAGGGTTGATATGTTACTTGAGAGTTTTGCTTTTTAATTTCTAACATCCTCATCATGGTTGCAGTTATTTACAGTAAAAATATAAAACATGAAGAGGTAAAAATAATTCATTTAACTTCTGCTCCTTTCTGGACTTAGAGAACAGAATGGAGACTGACAAACTGCAATTACTAAGATTATGTGGATCAACACCCTTAGAAGGAATTTATCTTGTCTAAGAATTGCAAGTGTTTCCTAATTTAGAAATGTACTAAAATATGTTTCCTATGACAAGTACTAAGTAATCACACCCAATCTTTTGAAAGAAAATTTGTTTTCCTGTCGATAGTCTATCATGAAAGCATTAAGAATAGGGCTTTTACTCAGCACTTTCTATGATTTAAAGCCCAGTAATAAATTCTATTTATATATTTATTATCTCATTAATGAAAGAAAAAGGGGTCAGTTATTTGGAAAAGGAAATGTTGGCATTAAATAAAAATGTTAGTTATTTCAAATACATTTACTTTCATTTTATTGAGTTTTAGGAATGTATCTGACATTAAGTAGTTAATAACAGAAGCTCTGATCTGGAGTAGCTTAAACAAGGCAAATTTACACAACTTCACATACCAGGGAGTAAGGAAGAAGATAAAGCCCCTAGTTTGGCTGATTCAGCGGCTCAATGTTATGAAAGGCTTGGGCTCTAACCTTCTCTCTGCTCTGCCCTCTTCAGCCCTGCCTTTTTACTCATGGTTCGATCCTCATGGTAGTAAAATGGCTGCCAGCAACCAATGACTGTTCATCAGTCATCTTCAACAAAAGAAAGTAAGTCCAAGGAATATGAATTCCTTGGACTTACTTTCTTTTGTTGTCCTAAGTTTTTTTTTTTTTTTTTTTTTTTTTGTTGTTGTTGTTGTCCTAAGTCAAGGAATATGAATCGTTGCCTTTAGTCAGATTGGACCAACTCATGGCACTTGCCCATCCCCAGAAAAAGGAATGACATAGATTGATTTCAACCAGTGATTCTCAAACTACTATTCCCACATCCACCACAGTTGAAGCTTCTGAGAACCTGGAACTCTGTTAGAAACACAAATTGTGCTTTACTCCAGCTTTTTCGAATCAGAAATGCTGGAGTTGGAGTCCAGAATCTGAGTATTAGCAAACCTTCCATGTATTATAAAATATATTTTCCATGTATTCCATGTCCATGTGTTAGACTATGTAAAGTCCACCCCAAGAGATGGGAAAGGAGTGGACACCTGGACTAAATTGGCATTCTGTTAGGAAGGACGATGAGGAAGATATTCCTTTTGAGATACTAACAGTATCCATATCAGAGGGTTTTTTAAAGAAAATACTTCAAATGTTTTCCTATATTTCCAATATTCTGTTCCATGGGGTTTAGAAAATATGGTCATCATTCAAATAACTCAAACATTTTCTTGAAATCCTCCTGTGAATGTACCATGTCTTGGAAAGACGGCAAGACTCTATCAGGACCCCAAAGAGCAGAGTTCCAATTCTAGTTTTGCCTCTGATGAGCTTTATGTTCTTGAAAAACTTACTAAGACTTTCAGAACCCCGACTTTTACTTCTTTAAATGTATTGGAACAGATTCTTTAAATTCCTGAAAATGAAAATAATTGTAGCTAGAATTTATTGAGCACTTGTGTGCCATGTACTGCCAATGATTTTATTTAGCACACCTATTATTTAATACTAAGACTAGCCCCTATGAAGTATGTTAACTTGCCTATATTCAGTGGCCTGCTGACTAAAAAATCTGGGATTTAGGTCTATCTGGTCCCATATCCATTTGCTAAACCACTACTCTTCCCTGGCCCACTTTCTCCTACTCCCATCAAACTAACTCTGTAATACTATAATTCATTTCGTTTCATATGGTTTAATTCATTTTGCTTTTTAGGAAAGCTGCAGTTTAGTATAATGAAAAGAAAATGGACTTTGAATTCAGGCTATAATTTGAATGTTGGCTTCACCACTCTTCTGATCTATGACTTGGGGAAAGTTACTTATCTTCTCTGAAACTTTAATTTTCAATCTGTAAAATAACATTTTGCATGACATTTGTAAGGATTAAAGGAGATAATACATACAATAGCACTTAGCACCAAGCCTGGATTACAATAGGTATTCAATAAATGTTCATTTTTCTCCCCCTCCCTATTGCTTGATGGCAACTGTTATTTGCCAAACAAGGAGGAACATTTTGGATTATTTATTTATTTGTTTGTTTGTTTATTTTCCCAAATATTTTCAGTCAAAAGTGACCTTATTAAGTAACACTAGGAATGGAAAAATTCTATCTGTGACTTCTTGACTAAAATTTTTCTAATTGTAAGAACCCAGGTAAGAGGAACTTGTCAAGGACAAGAACAATCCTAGACCTTCTGTCAGCACCCCCATATTCATGCTGTCCTAACAATCTCTTCCCAGAGTTTTTTCAAGAGGGCTATGTAGTCCACATTTGAATTTAGAAGAACATTTTTAAGTTCAGAACTATTTTTCTTAACCTGTGTTAATCTCAAAATAGAACAGATTCCACGGAGTAAGGAGTCCACTCTCTCCTTTCACAGCTACCCCCCCCACCCCACCCTGCAATAGAGGGGTAACAGCACCCACAGGCAGAGTTTGGCTCATAACAACAAAGTCCATGGCTCCCAAAGATAGAATGCTTTCTTTAAAACAACTACACTAAGGATAGAAGAGTTTTACTCTGAGCTCAGAAGGGTATGTGTTGTAAATACTTCATGATTCACTCCCATGAGGTTTAAAGGATTCTTCAGGACAAATCATTTCATGGTTTTATCATCACATCCTTTTTAATGGTGAAAAGTAATATATTTAGGAAACATAGCTCTTTCAAATACTTGAAAAGTAAGAAGCATCCATGTTTGCTTCATATTCTAATGCTATAGTTCATTGTGGGCTGTTTAATTTTGTCATCTTGAAAATAACAGAGTTTTGGAATAAATTTATGATAAATGGCTTCTGAATTTATTTAATACTTGTATTTTCCTACAACATTATTTAAGCAGAGTGGACATTTATGGCCTTGTGTTTTCCAAGACCATGACCAATACCCCTTATAGTCATATTTTGAGGCAAATGTTTGACATCAGATAATTCACCCAGAGAATAACTCTCTAAAATGCCTTTATTGTAACCAGGAGTCAGGAGTAGATCATGAAGATGAATGTATGTTATTATCCCTCTGGTTGATAAAGAAAACACAAAATGATAAAAGTTTGTTTTATGGCCTCTCTTTATCTAACACAATGCCAGGAAAGCCTATGGCCATTTATCTTGTGTCTCCATGAGCAGAGGAGAATATAAAATTGAGGAAATATCCAAAGATGACATTATCAGTAGTCATTTTTAATAATTCAACTCTAGGAGCACCTGGGTGGCTCAGTGGGTTAAAGCCTCTGCTTTCGGCTCAGGTCATGATCCCGGGGTCCTGGGATCGAGCCCCACATCAGGCTCTCTGCTCCACAGAGAGCCTGCTTCCTCCTCCTCCTCTCATACCCTGCCTGCCTCTCTTGCCTACTTGTAATCTCTGTCTGTCAAATAAATAAATAAATAAATAAAATCTTTAATAATTCAACTCTATAGTTGTGTAAAATTTCCCTATAAAACCTTTATATACAATATACATATATTTTTATATGTGTGCATTATTATATATACATTTATCTGTTTATCCATATTACAATATGGATATATGTTTTTAATTACTGTAATTAATTAATTACTCAAGAGAGTGAGTTAATAACCAAGCATTATGAGACTCTGTGGAGTGAAACCCAGGCACTGGTATTCTTTTTAAAGCTCCTCGGGTGGGCGCCTGGGTGGCTCAGGTGGTTGGGCGACTGCCTTCGGCTCAGGTCATGATCCCGTACTTCCAGGATCGAGTCCCACATCGGGCTCCCACCTCCTTGGGTAGTCCGCTTCTCCCTCTGACCTTCTCCTCTCTCATGCTCTCTCTCACTCATTCTCTCTCAAATAAATAAATAAAGTCCTTTAAAAAATAAAAAATAAAAATAAAGCTCCTCGGGTGATTACAATGTGCAAGCAGAATTGAGAACCACTCAAAAGGTTCAACCAACCACACATGAACATGAACACATATATTTTCTTAACTTCATTGGGAACACCTAATACTAGTAATACAATCTCTTTGTAAGACAAGTTCAAGGGCTTTCTACTTCTTCCTTGTCTGCTCCCGCTCCCCATTATCTTTCTTTAACTTCCTCTTGAACAGAATATCCAAGACTGGTTTGCCAGTGTATCTGTGTGTGTGTGTGTGTGTGTGTGTGTGTGTGTGTGTGTTTAAGAGCAGCCTCTGTTCTTTTTCCAAATATTTCCTTTAGACTGAATAAGTAAGACTGAACAAAGCAGAACTTACAGAACAGAAATGGAGCGCCCCAGCCCTTTCTGCTCTCCTACCCTCTTCTCCATCATCATTGGAACTCCAGGGTTTCCCAGAGCACCATTTTAAAACTGCCTGTAAGATGTTAGAGAACTTGTTTGTCTCACTTAGTGGCTGCCAGAAGAAGGCTTATTTCAAATGGTATAGGATGGGTCCCAGAACAATATGCTGAATCGTACAATAGGCAACTTCACTCGGGCAGCCCCTGATTGACCTCTGTTTGCCCAAGGCCATGCTATGAAATATCAGTTAACTGGATATTTAAAAGACTGTTTTCCTCTAATTCCTAATATGAATAGTTGTAAGCAGCGCCTTTTCTAATGGCGGGTGAAATGAAGCAAACCATACTGTGTGCTCTGCTCTCTACCATCCTCCTGCCTCTAAATCAGGTCTCAGGGAACTTCCCAAGGGATCTGGAAAGGGATTACAAGTCACAAAATGGCAACATATAGTCCAAAAGGGGTGTGTGGAGCAAGGAAAGGGAGTTCAGCCTACTTTGTTTTGGTGATTTGAAGAAATAGTTGTGGGAAGATGGCATATGAGTCTTAGTCTTTTTAAAAACAAAGCAAGGGGCACCTAGGTGGGGTCAGTCAGGCAACCAATTCTTGGTTTCAGCTCAGATCATGACCTCTTGGTGGTGAGACTGAGTCCCACGTTGGATTCCATGGTTACTCTGGAGTCTGCTTCAGATTTTCTTTCCCTCTGGCTCTCCCCCACTAAAATAAAAAAGTAAAATATTTTAAAAATTAAAGTAAAAGTAAAAAATAAAACAAAATGAAGAAAGACTGGTTAATAGCATGTCTTCTCTCTGCCCACCTCTGAGTCTCTACCATTAGTCTGTGTATCCACTGAGCCACCAATATTTTTGATTGATCATACAAAAAAGAGTTTGGTTGAATGCGCTACCTGCAAGTTCTTAATCTCAAAACCCATGTTTAGAAAAGTTAACTAACTTGGCCAAGGTCACAGAGTAGCGGAGATGGGATTCCACTTCATTCCTGTCTGATTCCAAAGCTTACAGGCTTTCCATGACTTTTGCTTTTCCTTGAGGAAAGGGCTTTTGACTGGAGGATGAGGTAAAGAACTGGCAAATTAAAGAATGAGTGAGTTTGGAATCAGATCAAGCCTGTTTTTAGTAGACATCTCTAAGAAGACATAGGGAAATATGGACCCCCAGCAAAAAGGAAAATGGGAAAAGAGAAGGAGGGTACTAGGGACAAACATTATCTATTCCAAAAACACAACCACCATGAAATACATTATAATACCTGGGCATCACCAGATATGGTATAACAACTAAATGTGTACAACTCTTACATTTTTTTATTGTGTGACATTTTAATCTGATAGAAGATCTACATTAAAATTCTACACTTATTCAATTCTCCATCTTGTTTCTGAGGCAGTTAGCAAAGGAAATGAAGATGATTGGATTTGTCATAGGTGGTCAAACACTGTGAAACTTTGCATGTTGGTTAAGGTGTCAAAGTAATGATTCATTTCACACAGATCACAAATGGGATTGACTTCCAGTCTTGTCTGTTCTGGTCTGTATCAGAAATAGATGAAGGGGGTCAAAAGGTTAAAACTTCAGGTTATAAAATAAATAAATATATATAATATGCATATATTATATATAAAATAAATAAGCCCTGGGGATATAATGTACAGCATGGTGACTATGGTTAATAATACTGTATTGTATATTTGAAAGTTACTAAGAGAGTAGACCTTAAAAGTTTTCATCGCAGGGAAAAAAATTGTAGTTCTGTGGTGATAAATGTTAATTAGACTTACTGTGGTGATCATTTCACAATATATACAAATATCAGGTCTTTATGTTGCACACCTGAAACTAATGTATTGTGTCAATTATATCTCAACAAAAAAAGAAATAGAGACCCACATATCACTCACTGATTCAGTAGTTCATTTACATTTTGTCACTGAGTTCCCCTTAGTTCCCTTAGCTTCTATGCACGTGGATGCAATGATAGACCAAACACGCTGGTGTTTTAACTAAATGAAACTATGTATCGCAAGTAAAAATTAGCTCCGATGATCCTAATTCAAACAACAAAGCGTTTAAAAGAATGTATAAGACAATCAGGGAAATAGGGACACTGACTGTAGATTTCATGATGTTAAGGACTTTATTGCCTCCTTCTTTAGATGTAATAACAGTATAGTGGTTGGATGTTTTAAGAATACCTATCTATTAAATCTCCATACAAAAATGTCTACAGATGAAATGATATGATGCCTGAGATTTGGTACAAAATAATTCAATGGTAGAAGGAGGGAGTGGAGAAATATAGATGGGTAAAGATGAAACAAGATTGGCTATGAGATAATATTTGGAGAACCTGGGGGAATAGTGCAGGGAGGTTCATTACATGATACCCTATTTTTGGTTTCTGTTTAAACTCTTCCATTAAAAAGTTTTATTTTTCGGGACGCCTGGGTGGCTCAGTTGGTTAAGCGGCTGCCTTCGGCTCAGGTCATGATCCCAGCGTCCTGGGATCGAGTCCCACATCGGGCTCCTTGCTCGGCAGGGAGCCTGCTTCTCCCTCTGCCTCTGCCTGCCACTCTGTCTGCCTGTGCTTGCTCTCTCTCTCTCCCTCTCTCTCTGACAAATAAATAAATTTAAAAAAATTTAAAAAAAAAACTATTAAAAAGTTTTATTTTTCTATACATAGATTGAATCAGTATGACACAATGGAAATTTCAAGGGCTTTGGAGTCAGATAGATCAAGGTGCAAATAGTGGTTCATTTCACTAACCAGTCAGGGAATCTTGGGAAAGACTCTTAAACTCAGAGCTTCTTCTTCATCTTTTAACTATCTTTCTTTTATCTCATAATGCTACTGAGAATTAAAAGAATAACACCGTGGGACACCTGCGTGGCTCAGTCCGTTAAGCATCTGACTCTTGGTGTTGGCTCAGGTCATGATCTCAGCATCATGAAATGGAGCCTCACATCAGGCTCTACCTTGGGTGTGGAACCTGCTTGAGATTGTCTCTCCCCCACCCCCTCACCGCGCCCCGCCCACCTCCTGATCATGCATGTGCTCTGTCTCTGAAAAAACTTTTTTTTAATTAAAAGAAATAACACTTCTAAAACATCTAGCACCGTGCCTGACATATACTAGACACTCAGTAACTATTATTATAATTACACAAAATATTGAAGACAGGCATTTCAAAGAAACTTGGAGCAACATATTCTGAGATTTCAAAAGAAATCTCAAAGCAGAATGAAGTGAACCAACAAAGAAAAAGGTGGTAGCCTTTCACAGAGAGCCTGAGTTTAGAACTTATCTTCCTAGGCAACAAGACAATTATTTGGAACACAAAAGGAAACAACTTTCTTTTTATCTCATTTCTAAGGTAACCATTGTATCACTAGTGAAACAGTTTGGGAGTATATTGCACATGGTTTGTGAGGTCTCAGATTCCATTCTGTTTCAGTCTGTATTTGAAAGAGAATGAGCAAAAAAAAATATGTCCTTGACTGGCGAAGAGGAGGACAGGATCCAGAATATTTTTCTACATCTTTCCCTAATTTAAATTTATGCTGTTTTTACTTTTTTAAAAAAAGATTTTGTTTATTTATTTGTCAGCTAGAAGAGAGTGCACAAGCAGGGGGAGCAGCAGGCAGAGGGAGAAGCAAGCTCCCCGCTGAGCAGGGAGTACAATGCAGGGATCCATCCCAAGACTTTGGGATCATGACCTGAACTGAAGGCAGATGCTTAACCAACTGAGCCACACAGGCGTCCCAAATTTACATGTTTTTAGATGTGTAAAATGAATCCTTGTGAATTTTCCAATGTGAAAAATGTGAAAAATGAATCCTTATTAGACAACTGCATTTAGCATTTGCTCTTTCTCCTGTAATAACTTAACCCAGTTAATGTCTTCACAATCCAACAACTCAAACCAGAGCTCTGGTAGATATACCAAGTTCCATTTTGTCCCTCCACTCCCCCACGCACTTGCAAATGATTCACATGTCCATCAGGTATCTTTTGAAAGTGCCCCTTACCTAGACTTTCACTGTCACAGGCCAGGTCTTCAGCGACTCACAACTGCATTTTTGCAGCAATTGTAAAACCAGTTTCTCTATTTCTGGTTTCTTCTTTTGTCAAATCACATTCCAGAAAGCTGGCAAAACGGCACTGTTAACACCCAAATCTGATCGTGTCGTTACTCCAAGTAAAATGCTTCAGCAGCTCCCGACTGTCTATAGAAGTCCAAATGCCTTAGCATGTCGGGCCTTGTCCACTCTGCTAGCCACCCCTCTTTTTTATGCATTCTGATGCACTTTGTCCTTTGCTCTCTAGCCATACTAAACAACTCCTCATTTTCTCCCAGGGCCATGTGCTGTGCCACAGCTATGTTTTTGCCTATATTATCCCTTCCACCTTGCAAGTCTATTTGACAAATCTTGCTCATACTTCAAGATTCAACTTGAATATCCTTTGTCTTTTCAAGTTTACTCCTTCACTACTGGTTGCTCACAGCCACCATATTGAGTTAGACTCTAGTCTCAGCACCTTGCAGATGCATGCACATACCCTTATTTAAAAATCTTGTAACAGTTCTTTGTGTGCCCACGTAGGCATATGTGTGTGAGAGAGAGTGTGTGTGTACTATTGGCCATGAGCTCCTGGAAAACAGAAATTATAAATTATTTTTATCTCCTTAAGCCTTACCTAGTACCTGCCACAAAGCAGGTTCTCAGGAATATGTGGAATAAATGAAGGCAACAAATGAAGCAAGAGAAAAGTTAATAAATGTGAGATACAATGAAGAACAGTGTTTTAATTTTCAAAAATACTTATTATTCCTAGAAGGTACTTGGCTCTCTCAAGTCTTAGGTTCTTAGGTTGTCCCTTCTGTCTGGAATGTTTGCCTCTTCAACCTTATTTCTGTCTCATCCTTACAGAAGCTACTCAGGAGGTAATGTCATTATCGATTAGGCTTGCTGAGACTCTAAGCACAGTAAACTACCTGCTCCCTTGGATGCCTGTATGTCTCTTACATGAAAAATAGATAATAGTCTAATAAGAATTAGACTATTAGACTCTTACACTTTATGGTACCTGCCATAGATCCTTCCTATTCCCAAGGTATACACTCTTGAGACCTCACAGATCAAATGTTTGAACATGTAAATGTTTACGTGGGCTTCTGGATTTCTTCGAAGTTAAATTTCTAGCTTGAATGCTGAGTTTCCTCCTAGGACAGGTTAGCCGGCGTTTCAACTTTTACTCAAAATCTTTTTCTTACTTGATAGTTATTTTTTAAAGATTTTATTTATTCATTTGAGAGAGAGAGAGAGAGAGCAACAGAGTGAGTGAGAGCACGAGTGGGGTGGGGTAGGGGAGGTAGAGGGAGAGGGAGAAGCAAACACACTGCTGAGCAGAGACCCTGACTCAGGGCTTAATCCCAGGACTTCAGAGATAATGACCTGAAAGGAAAGCAGATGCTTAATCGACTGGAACCCCCAGGTTCCTCATTATGGCTATTGTTTTTTTAAGATTTTTATTTATTTATGAGAGAGAAAGAGAATGAGCAGAGGGGAGGGGCAGAGGGCAAGGAAGAAGCAGACTCCCTGCTGAGCAGGGCTTGATCCCAGGACCCTGAGATCATGACCTGAGCTGAAGGCAGACACTTAACCACTGAGCCATCCAGGTGCCCCTTGACAGCTATTTTTAAGTCAGGTTTATTGGGATGTAATTTATGTTGAGTAAAATTCACCTTTTTCAGATGTATAATTTTATGAATTCTGACCAACACATTCAGCCATATAACCATATAAAACATTGCTACCACCCCAAAATTTCCCAGGTGCCCCTTTGTGGTCAGTCCCCAGCCTATGCTTGTCCCTATGGTTTTAAATTTTCCAGAGTGCCATGTAAATTGAGACAGATAGCATGAGCCTTATAAGACTGGCTTTTTTTGGTTAGGATAATGCAATTAAGGTTTTGTCCTATTTTTTTTTTAATTTATTTATTTGTCAGAGAGAGTGAGCCAGCACAGGCAGACAGAGTGGCAGGCAGAGGCAGAGGGAGAAGCAGGCTCCCCGCCGAGCAAAGGAGCCCCAATGTGGGACTCGATCCCAGGACGCTGGGATCATGACCTGAGCTGAAGGCAGCCGCTTAACCAACTGAGCCACCCAGGCGTCCCAAGGTTTGTCCTTTTTGTTGCAGAGTATTATTGCATTGTATGGAATTCGTGGTGTAGAATGCATCACTGTATGGATGCATACAGTATGGGGATACCACAGTTATCCCTTCACAGGTTGATGACCATTTGGGTTGTTTACAGTTTTGATTAGTTATGAATAAATCTACTATTATAAATATTCACGTACTAGTCTTTACGTGTTTTTATTTCTTTTGGGTAAAGACCTAGAAGATAAGTTAGGTTGCGTAGTAAGTACGTGTTTAATTTTATAAGAAACAGTCACATGGTTTTTTCCAAGTGTCCGCACCATTTTATATTCCACCCACAATGTATGAGAGCTCCAGTGGCACAGAATCCTTGGCAACACTAGGAAGACTGTAGTAAGATCTCACTGTGTTAATTTACATTTCCCTAATGACTAAAGATACTTTCAGTGTTTATTTGCCATCTGTATCTCTTGTTTTGTGAAACGTCTATTCAAATATGCTGTTGATTTTTTTAATGTGATTCTCTGTTTTCTTATTATTGAGTTGTTAGAGTTCTTTGCATATTAAAGCAATCAGTCTTTTATTAGATAGGGTTTGTAAATGTTTTTTTCCAGTGGCTTCTTTTTCTATTTTCTTAGCAGTGTCTTTTGAAGAATAAGTGTTTTAAATTTTGATCATGTCTAGTGTATCAACTTTTGCTTTTCTGGTCTGCACTTTTTGAATGCTATTTGAGATCTGTTTGCCTAACTCAAGTTCACAAAGATCTTCACATGTTTTCTTCTGGAGATTTTATAGTCCAAGTTTTACATTTAGATCTATGATCTATATGGAGTTACGCTTTTAAAAGGCTGTGACATATGGGTCAAGGTTCCTATTCTTATATGTCCAGCATATATTGTATGTATGTATTTCAAGTCTACCCTTTCTCTATTGAATTACTGCAACAATTTATCAAAAATCAATTGACCAGGGGCGCCTGGGTGGCTCAGTCGGTTAAGCATCTGCCTTGGGCTCACATCATGATCTCAGGGTCCTGGGATCGAGCCCCTCATTGGGCTCTTTGCTCAGCAGGGAGTCTGCTTCCCACCTCTCTCTGTCTGCCTCTCTGCCTACTTGTGGCCTCTCTATCAAATAAATAAATAAAATATTTTTTATATTTTATTTATTTATTTATTTATTTATCAGAGAGAGAGAGAGAGAGAGAGAGCACAAGCAGGCAGAGGCAGAGAGAGAAGCAGGCTCCCTACTGAGCAAGGAGCCCGATGCGGGACTTGATCCCAAGACCCTGGTATCATGAACTGAGCCGAAGACAGCGGCTTAACCGACTGAGACACCCAGGCGTTCCAATAAATAAAATCATTTAAAAAAAAATCAATTGACTATATATGAGTTGTCCTATATTTGGATTCTACTTTAGGAGTTAGATAACTTTTCCTCTAAAAGGACAGATAAATATTTTAGGCTTTGCAGGCCATGCAGTCTCTGCTATAACCACTCGAATCTATCATTACAGCAAAATAGCAGGCATAACCAACATATAAACAAGTGAGCCTGGCTATATTTCAATAAACCTTTATTTGCAAAATAGGCAACAAGCTAGACTAGACCTTTAGGCTATACTTTGACCAGTCTTGCTGTACTCTATTTCATTAATCGATATCTGTCCTTTTATCAATACTACACTATCTTGATTACTGTGGCCTATAAGGTTTTGGGGTTTTCTTTTCTTTTTTTCTCTTCCAAGTTTTTATTTCAATTCCAGTTATTTAACATACAATATAATACTAGTTTCAGGTGTAGGATTTAGTGATCGATCACTTACATACAACTGCCAGTGCTCTTCACAAGTGCCTTCCTTAATGCCCATCACCTATTTAACCCATCTGCCACCCACCTCCCCTTCAACAACCCTCATTTTGTTCCGCATAGTTAACAATCTGTTTTATGATTTGGCTCTCTCTTTTTCCCCACTATATTCATTTGTTTTGTTTCTTAAATCCTACATATGAGTGAAATTATATAGTATTATATAGTATTTGCCTTTCTCTGACTGATTTATTTCGCTTAGCATAATACTCTCTAGCTCTATCCACGTTTGCAAATGGAAAGATTTCATTCTTTTTTATGGCTGAATATATCCCATTGTATATATACACCACAACTTCTTTATCCATTCATCAGTCAATGGACACTTGGGCTCTTCCAATAGTGGGCTCTTGTAGATAATGCTGCTATAAACCTCAGGGCGCATATGTCCCTTCAAACCATTATTTTTGTATCCTTTGGGTAAATACCTAGTAGTGCACTTGCTGGATCGTAGGGTAGTTCTACTTTTAACTTTCTGAGGAAACTCCATAGCATTTGTCAGAGTGGCTGCATCAGTTTGCATTCCCACCAACAGTACAGGGGGGTTCCCCTTTCTCCACACCTTCACCAAGACCTGTTGTTTCTTGTACTGTTAATTTTAGCCATTCTGACAGAGGTGAGGTGATAATTTTGATTTGTACCTCCCTGATGATGAGTGATGTTGAACATCTATTCATGTGTCTGTTAGCCATCTGGATGTCTTCTTTGGAAAAAATATCTATTCATGTCTTCTGCCCATTTTTTAACAGGATTATTATAAGTTTTGAAATCAGGTAGTAGAGTGATTCCTCCAAATTTTTTCTTTTTTCAGAATTGTTTCCACCATTCCTTTGTTTCAGCCATCCCCTTGCAGAATTGTTTTGGTTATCCCTTGCTTTTCCATTTACATTTAGGATTTACTTGCCACTTGCTATAAAAGAAAGAGTCTGCTGGGGGCGCCTGGGTGGCTCAGTCAGTTAAGCAACCAACTCTTGATTTCGGCTCAGGTCATGATTGTAGGGTGCTTGGCATGGAACCTGCTTAAAATTCTCTCTCCTTCTCCCTCTGCCCTTCCCCCACTTCCTCTCCAAAACAAAAACAAAAACAAAACTCTGCTAAAAATTTTATTAGGATTGTGCTGAATTGATAATTAATTTGGAAGAATTAGCATCTTAACAATCTTAAGTCTTGTAATCCATGAACACAGATACTTCTTTCTTTAGAGATTTTTATCCTGTTATCAATGCTTTATAATTTTCAGCATACAAATCTTACCCATATTTTGTTAGATTTATACATAAGTGTTTAATGATTTCAGTCCTATTGTTAAGTGATTTTTAATTTTAACTGCAATTGTCCTTTGCCAATATATAGAAATATAACTGGGTTTGTGTATTGAACATGTATCCTGTAATGTTGTTAAATTCACTTATTAGTTCCAGTAGCTATTTTATAGATTCTTTGGGATTTCTTACCTAGACAATCATATAATCTATATATAGAGACAGTTTTATTTCTTTCTTTTCAATATCTTTGCATTTTTTTCTCTCCTTATTCACTGCCTATGATCGCCAATAAAGTATTAAATAGCAGTGGTGAGAGTACACAGTTCTCCTTTATCCCTGACCTTAAGGGAAAGCATTCAGTCTTCTACCATTACATATAATGTCAGCTATAAGTTTTTCATAGATGTCCTTTATTAAACTGAGGAAGATCCTCCTATTTCTACTCAGAGTTTTTACCATGAATAAATATTGAATTTTGCTGAATGCTTTTTTTGGCATTTATTGAGATGATCAAATAGTTTTCCTTCTATTGATATGGTGAATTGCAGTGATTTAGTTTCAATCTTGAGCCACCTTGCCTTCTCTTGTTCAGAATGCATTATCTTTTCTATATCTTGCTGGATTTGATTGCTAATACTTTGTTGGTGATTTGGGGGTCTACGTTTATGCAGGATAATTGTTGTTAGTTTTTATTTTCTTGTGCTGGTTTTGTCTGGTTTCAGTATCAGGATAATGCTGACCTCAAAAAATGATTTTCTGGGGTGTCTGTGTGGCTCAGTGGGTTAAAGCCTCTGCCTTCAGCTCAGGTCATGATCCCAAGGTCCTGGGATAGAGCCCCACATTGGGCTCTCTGCTCAGTGGGGAGCCTGCTTCCACCTCTCCCTGCCTGCCTCTCTGCCTACTTGTGATCTCTGTCTGTCAAATAAATAAATAAAATCTTTTTAAAAAATGATTTTCTTACATCAACCCTCCCACTAGAAATCAAGCAGCTTTTCGATTTTCACCCACTTACTTGGTGACCATTTTATTTTATTTTTTAAAAGATCTCATTTATTTATTTGACAAAGAGAGACAGAATACAAGCAGGAGGAGTGGGAACTGGGAGAAGCAGGCTTCCTGCCAAGCAGGGAGCCCCATGCTCCCAGGACTTGATCCCAGGACTCTGGCATCATGACCTGAGCCAAAGGCAGACATTTAATGACTGAGCCACCCAGGCGCCCCATTGATGAACATTTTAAAACATAGCAGCCTCTTCATGGTGACTCTCTATATGAAAAAGGAGTGTGCATTTGCCAGGACCTCTTTAGGATATGGTTACCAAACATTAAGGTAGACATACCCATTGGTTCAGTAACTGGCTCTAGAACCCTAGCCCCTCTGTATTAAAGAAAAATTCTAAGCCTCAGCACAATTGCATATTAGTGTGCCTCATTGATTTCTTACTGGCTTACTAGCTAAAACACATGTTAAATCAAATTGAGTCTGGGTCTATGTAATTGCTAATCTAATTTTTGCTTCCAAAAACAAAAACAAAATTCACTCTCACTAGATATAAAATCTCCTTATGGGCAGGGCATATAATTTATTCACTTTGTATTTGCATTGCTCATAGAAGGCTTGGAAAATCTTGAACATTAGCATAATTTATTTAATAAATGAATGAGCACTCTAAAAATGAAAACGAGGCTTTTGATTTTTAGTTCAGCTTTTTCTTGTACAAAGTTCTTTTCATTTCACAACAGAATACTGTCTGAAACAACATATATGTCATAAACACTAAAATGTAAATCTTTCACTGCTACTAGAAGCGTTCAATTTGTCTTTGGGTTTTATGGGAGAAAAGCCAAATGTTACTAGATGTAAGTAATGTTTATTATTGGGTTTTCTTTACATGGAGGTTGTAATAAACCTCAGGATCATATTGAAAGCTTAACAGGCTCAACCTGCCAACTACACTATTAGACGTTATACTGTTGTTTGGCCTGCAAAAATATTTTTTATTTAGGCTTCATAATCTCCTTTAGCTTTCAAAATAACCACAATTTTATACTTATGACAGCTCTGTGTCTGTGTCAGTAAGAGAAAAGAAAATCCACATGATGCCTTTTTAATATGTATGCATATCATGCATCAAGACAAAAAAAGGCATTTCTGAATTCCACGTGTTCATGCCCTCTGATCAGTTAGTTGGCCTACATCACAATGACATCTACTGGCACAACCAGCACTAAGCACCCAGGGTTGATCTTCAAAATGACAGAGCAGTTTTGGGTCTTGCTCTATAATTACTGATAATCTGAATTACAACAGCCTGAATTTCCTAAGAACAGAGATCACGTGTTTTTGAGCTATCTCTAGGGCCTAATATTTGTGTTTGTCACGTTAAAGATGCTCTAAAATGTGTTGGATGATCACCTACATAATTGCCCATAATCTAATAGTTTAAAAAACAATATTGTAAGGGTTAATTAAATTAAAAAATAATAATAGTAAAATGTCTAAAATGGACTCTCTTTGTCTCTTTGGTTGTTAAACCTCCCGTAAATTCTAACAATATAAATAAGTCTTGGGTGGCTCAGTTGGTTAAGCATCTGCCTTTCGCTCAAGTCATGACCTCAGGGTCCTGGGATCAAGCTCTCTGCTCAGTGGGGAGCTTGCTTCTCTCTCTCGCTTCTGCTCCCCCTGCTTGTACTCTCTCACTCTGTAAAATAAATAAATAATACCTTAAAAAATAATAAGTCTTGGGGCGCCTGGGTGGGCTCAGTGGGTTAAAGCCTCTGCCTTCAGCTCAGGTCATGATCCCAGGGTCCTGGGATCGAATCCCACATTGGGCTCTCTGCTCAGCGGGGAGCCTGCTTCCTCCTCTCTCTCTCTGCCTGCTTCTCTGCCTACTTGTGATCTCTGTCTGTTAAATAAATAAATAAAAAGATCTTTAAAAAAATAATAAGTCTTACATTCCAAAAAAGAAAAAAAATCGCACACAATTTTTTAAAGATTTATTTATTTATTTATTTGACAGAGATTACAAGTAGGCAGTTTTTACACAATTTTACATACAGTCACACAAAGGTCTAAATCTGATCCATCAATTCTAGGTTAAAAACCCCAGATCAGAAGGTACCAATATGTTTTAAGACACTTTAAAATGCGTGTAAACAAATTAAAACAACAGTGAGATGTCACTATGTACCTATTGAAATGGCTGAAATCCAAAATATTAACATGATCAAATGATAGCAAGTATATAGAGCAATAGGAACTCTCATTGTTGGTGGAATGTGAAGTGTTACCGTCACTTTGGGAGACAGTTTGACAGTCCTTATAAAACTAAACTTTTATTATGTGTGACCAAGCACTCATACTGCTTGGTATTTACCCAAAAGAGTTGAAAACTTATGTCCAAACAAAAATCCATATGCGAATGTTGACAGCAACTTTATTCATATTTGCTTGAAAGCAACCAAGATGCCCTTTAGTAGGTGAATGGATAAACAAACTATTACATATCTACACTATAAAATATTATTCAGCAATAAAAATAAACAAGGCACCTGGCTAGCTCAGTCAGCAAAGCATGTGGCTCTTGATCTTGGGGTTGTGAGTTTGAGCCCCATGTTGTATGTAGAGATTACTTAAAAATAAAATCTTAAAAAATAAAAGAAAACCTGTCTAGTCACGAAAAGATGGATGAAACTTAAATGCATATCGCTAAGTGAGAGAAGCCACTCTGAAAAAACTACGTACTTTATAATTCCAACTATACGACATTGTGGAAAAGGTGAAACTATGGAGAAAGAAAAAGTTTAGTGGTTGCCAGGGGTTAATGGGAAGGGAGGAATGAATAGGTGAAAAATAGGGATCTTTAGGACTGTGAAAGTATTCTGTGTGATTCTGTAACAGTGATCACCTGTCATTATGCATGTGTTCAATCCATAGAATGTTCAAAACAAAGAGTGAATTCTAATGTCAACTATGGACTTTAACAATAATAGATCAACATAGGTTCATTAATTGTAATAAATGTGCCACACTAATGCAAGATGTTCTTAACAGGAGAAACTGTGAGGAGGAGGGAGTTAGTAAGGAGGAAGGAAAGTATACAAGAACTCTCTACTTTCTGCTTGATTTTTCTGTAAACCTAAATAGCCTAGTAATTTAAGAAATAATAAGAAATAAATTTTTATCCTATTGAGACATATTCTAGGATCTTTGTTACAGAAAAAATGCATATGATCCCATAAGGAATGAATTGAACAGGTTTACGTTCCCATGTTTTGCTCTGCTACAATTTTAAATGACACATAATCAATGCCAGAAGTTTATTTTGTAAGTGTTTGTGTAAGCAAGTCTCTCCAACAGAAGGTTATTTTATTTTGTTATTATAAGCCCTAAGGAGAAAAAGACTTTTTACTCAATCATTGGTTGATGAAATTAAACGTTTCATTTGGTGTGCTTTTCATTTTGATGTCCCTTAGGACTGAGAATTGCCTTTCTCAGAAAGTACTATAAATCAACTGTGAATTGCTGGGGTGATAAAGGGAAAAAGGATGATTCCATTATAGCTTCTGCCAAGAGCTCTCAGGAACATCTAGCAAGGCCCTGCCAACAAATGTTTAATAGTATGGTAGGGAGTTCTACTCCCTGAATCCTTGGGAAAAACCGAAAATTGCTTTTGGCCTGTCAGCTCCATTGTAAAAAGTCTTAGGCTTTAAAATTGATTACCATTTTATCCCAGAAAGCAGAATGGCAGTCCAGCAAATCAGGATTTCTATATGCCCTCATCTGAACCCCTGATACTTACCAAAGGGGAAATATTTTTCACTCATCTCCATAAAACTCAAAGGCAGGTAGCATTTACAGAAATGGCTTGAGCAAAGAACTTGTTGAGCAAAGGACTCAAGAAAGAACTTTGTCTTTTGGCCTGAGTTTTTTGGAGTTTGGGTCTGATAATAAAAATTTCACAAAATAACAACCTTCTGCCTTCAGGACCGAGCAGGCCTAAACTGAGTGAGCAGGGAAAAATCATTGTAAGATAAGATCATGGCTGTAGCTGTTCATATTATCCAGGTTAAGATAGTATTTTGGTCTCATGATATTAAATGTGGTTGGTTTGTGTCTCGGGAAAAAATTCTGTCCCAAATGAAGACATAAAACCAAAGGAAGTGAATCTCTGTGCCCCCACGGGAGGCCAACTTTGCACTTAGCTTGCTCGGGCATACCCTAGTGCATGTACAAAGTCTAGTCTACCGGGGCTTCTGGGAGAGAAGTAGACCACACGAGATGTGGCAATCTCCTGCCAGCCTAAACTCTGGTTAGAAATCCATTTATTTATCTTATTTTGTAAATTGCCGTTCTTTCTGGTTTTTCACTATATATTGCAATTATAGAAGTCACTAATGCTCTAGGGTGAATTTATTTGTCAGATTTCCTTCTTCTGTAGCATCTAGCTAGAAATGGAGCCCTAAGGAAATCACATACTCTTTTCTTTTTTTTATTGACATATAATGAACATAAAATGTATTAGTTTCAGGTGTAGAACATATGGTTCAACAATTCTATACATTATCCAATTCTCACCATGAAAAGTATAGTCACCATAGAACATATTACAATGTTATTGACTATATTTCCTTTGGTTTACTTTTCATCTCTGTGACTTTTCTATTTTATAACTGAAAGTTTGAACTTCTTAATCCACTTTATTTATTTTGTCCATCTCCCATCCTTCTGATAACCACCAGTTTGTTCTCTGTATTTAAGAGTCTGTGTTTGCTCATTTGTTTCGTTTTTTAGACTCAATATACAAGTGAAGTCATGGAATTTTTCTTTCTCTGACTTATCTTACTTAACATAATAACCTTTAGGTCCACCGATGTCACAAATGGCAAGATCTTATTGTTCTTTATGATTAAGTTATATTCCTGTGTGTGTGTGTGTGTGTGTGTGCCACATCTTCCTTATCCATTCATCTATTTATGGAGACTTCAATTACTCCCATATCTTGGCTATTGTAAATGATATTGCATTAAACATAAGGGTGCATATAACTTTTTGAATTAGTGTTTTCTTTTTCTTTGGTTAATCATCTCTTATATATCTATTGAAGAGAAAGGAGGAGTAATTTTGGAAGAAGAAAGAATTGGGACCCTTGGAGAATTGCCCAACACACCATAGCCACAGCCATTCTGTTTCAAGATGTTTTTACAAGCAGCAACAGCAAGTAGCCATGCATCTTTGCTGCCTACTTAGTACCCAGCTTCCTTTGCTGGGTAATTCAGAAGATAAAATACCTAGTGGATAACTGCAATCTCCTTGCCCAACATTTCCCTCTTCTTCGAGTTCTTAAAACCACGTTTTACTTGCTGCACTCTTTTGGCAAGACGTTAATTTCAGATACCGCACTCAGGTCTAGTTATCTTCAGGGCAGAGAAGTCTGAGCTACTATACTCAAAGCAGCATCAACCTGATTTTACTGGTCACTTGTTATCAATCAGACCTATCAAAATAGGAAGAAATGAGTACACAGGGAGAGGCAATGTTGTAGACATAATATTACAAGCAGGTCATATTCTTAAAACCCATTTATTAACACAAGCATATATTAGGCACAGAGAGTCTAGAATTTTGGCTCAAGCTGTTCAGGAGCAGAGTCAGGAGTCAAATCCAAGCCCATGTGATTGAAGCCCACATTATTTCTACATCCTCTCAATGATTCATCAAGATTCAGCCACTATTTTACGTGCTTTATATCCATTAACTCATTTAATCTTCGTGCAGCTCTGTGAAGAAGATAACATTATTACCTCTATTTACACATAAAGACACTAAGGAAGTGGTGGCTGAAATAATTTGCAACTAGTAAATGGTAACGCTTGGACTTGACTCCAAATAACCTTGAAAATACAATAATGCTTCTCTTAAACTGAAGTTCAAGATTTGTCTTCTTACACGTAGATCAGATTGATGGATCAGAATAGAGAACCCAGATATGAATCCACAACTACATGCTCAACTAATATTTGCAAAGCAGGAAAGGATATCCAGTGGGGGGGGGGTGCGAAGGAGTCTCTTCAACAGATGGTGTTGAGAAAACTGGACAGCAACATGCCAAAGAATAAAACTGGACCACTTTCTTACTCTAGACACAAAAAGAAATTCAAAATGTATTAAGGATCTATGTGAGACCCGAAACCATAAAATCCTAGAGAACACAGGCAGTGACCTCCTTGACATCAGCCATAGCAACTTCTTACTAGAGATGTCTTCTGAGGCAAGAGAAACAAAGGCAAAACTAAACTATTGGGACTTCATCAAAATAAAAAGCTTCTGCACAGCAAAGGAAACAATCAACAAAAAATAAAAGGCAACCCACAGAACAGGAGAAGATATTTGCAAATGACATATCTGGTTATGGGGGGTTGGGTGAGCCTGGTGGTGGGTATTATGGAGGACATGTATTGGATGGAGCACTGGGTATGGTGCATAAACAATGAATTCTGATACACTGAAAAGAAATTTTTAAAAAATTTTTAAATGACATATCTGATGAAGAGTTAGTATCCAAAATATACATAGAACTTATTAAACTACCCAAAAAACAAATAATCAAGTTAAGAAATTGGCAGAAGACATGAATAGACATTTTTCCAAAGAAGACATTCAGTTGGCTGACAGACACATGAAAAGATGCTCAACATCACTCATCATCAGGGAGATACGAATCAGAACTATAATGAGATATTATCTCAAACCTGCCAGAATGGCTAAAATTAACAACCCAAGAAACAACACGCATTGGCGAGGACGTGGAGAAAGGGGGACCCTCCTGAACTGTTGGTGAGAATGCAAACTGGTACAGCCTCTCTGGAAAACAGTATGGAGGTTCCTTGGAAAGCTAAAAATAGAGCTACCTTATGATCCAGCAATTACACTACTAGGTATTTACCCAAAGGATGTAAAAATAATGATTTGAAGGGATATATGTACCCTGATGTTTTTAGCAGCGTTATCTACAATGCCAAATTATGGCAATTATCGCCCAAGTGTCCTTTGATTGATGAATAAAGAAGTTTATTACTCAGCCATAAAAAGAATGAAATCTTGCCAGTTGCAGTAACATGGATCCATAGAGAGTATCGTGCTTAGCAAAGTCAGTCAGTCAGAGGAAGACAAATACCATATGATTTCACTCATAGGTGGAATTTAAGAAACAAAACAAAAGGGAAAAGGGGGGGGAGATAAGAGAGGTAGAGACAAACCAAGAAACAGAGTCTTAACTATAGAGAACAAATTGAATAGTTACCAGAGAGGAGGTTGGAGGGATGGGTTAAATAGGTGGTGGGGATTAAGGTGGGCACCTGTGATGAGGACCAGGTGTTGTATGGAAGTGTTGAATCACTATATTGTACACCTGAAACTCATATTACGGCATGTGTTAACTAACTGGAATTTAAATAAAAACTTAAAAAAATATCTTCTTACAAATGAATTTTGAATTCCTCCTAAGTAAGGATTAGTTTTAGCCATTGGAAAACATCTATCTTTCTACTGCATTTCCCCACCCTAGTTCATCTAGTTCCCCACCCTTGTTGTTCATCTGGAGCAGGTGATGTCATGAACTTTGTGAATGCAGCACACCGTAATCATCCAGCAGGCTCACTCGAGTCAGCAGTAGGATTCAGAGCTTAGCTCCCAGCTGTGTAAAATTGGGCAAGTCCTACAACCTCTCTAACCTTCAGCTCTCTTATCTATAAAATGAGGATATTTAACCCTACCTTCATTGTTGTGAGAATTAAAAATGCATGTATGCATAAATATTCTCAGCCCAGTGTCTGGCACCATTCAATAAATGGTACACACCATTACCACCACCACCACCACCACCATCATTGTTGTGATTATATCACTGTGTTACTATTATACCAGGAACACAAAACATGAAGGTGAGGACGCTTGCCATTTTTTATTATATATTTGTGTGCTATTCCAAAGGGAGGTACTCAGATTTTCAATCCTGTGAAAAATGACTCATATTGTTCTTTCTCAAAAACATCTGAACCAAAGAGTGGGAATTCGGAACAATAGTGTGCTTTATGTTAAAACACCATGTACCAAAGAAAGAGAGTTATTTATCACAAGTGCAAACTCAGAAATTTGAATACAATGTTTTGCATTAATCCATGTGGCAGGGATGAGAGAGGAGCCTTAGTTACTAGGGAGAATCGTCTCGAACACAGAAGAACAGTGACTCATCAGAGTAGCCCTGCTCACATAGATCCACCATTATGAACCTTTGGCATAGGCTCCTACAACAGACACTGTAGATCCAACTGCATTCTTCCCTTCTTCATCACTACTGGAATGTCAGATGTGTTCAAGTACCAGACAGCAATATGCTCAAGGAAGGTGGAGTCTGCCTCCAGGAATGAATCATAAGCAGCCAAAGCCAATCGTGGTTATTTCCATTTCCCTTTACTTACATTGGCTTAAGGATGAGAGTGTAACCCAACGGGGGTCAGTTAATTGTGAGGAAAAATCAGCTGGGTGGGGGCACCTAGGTGGCTCAGTGGGTTAAGCCTCTGCCTTCGGCTCAAGTCATGATCTCAGGGTCCTGGGATTGAGCCCCGCATCGGGCTCTCTGCTTAGCGGGGAGCCTACTTCCCCCTCTCTCTCTGCCTGCCTCTCTACTTACTTGTGATCTCTCTCTCAGTCAAATAAATAAATAAAATCTTTTTTAAAAATCAGCTGGGAGTTAGTAAAAAGAATTTATTTCCTGATAAAAGAGAAAGTCACATGAGAAGAAAACCCTTTCCTTTCTAAGTATTATCAGATGAGGGCAGAACATTAAGAACAGTGGCAGCTATCATGTGACCATGAGGAGAAAGCCAAGAGGACTGCAGCCTCTCTGACCTCAAGCATCCTTAAGCATTCTGAGACCTCCCACTTCTAAACTTCTTTTTATGCTTGATAAAAGACCCCTATTGTTTAGCCATGGCTAGTCAGATAATCTGTTACTTACAACCACCTAATTAATCCAAGCCAAAATCCACTTGGTTCTAAGCTAAACCCATTTCGTGTGAAATTATCTCTCTATGTAAAGGAGATGTTACAGGGGAATAAGCAGTACACAATCTAACTAGGCTCTTCCCAACATTATATTGTCATATAATCCCAAATTCCCTCATATATTAGCATGAAAAAAGGATAAAAAGAAGATGCACTCCCTTCCTTGTCCTCAGCTCCCTCTCTCTCTGTCTATCCCTCATCAATTTAGAGATAATCTTACCAAAATCCTTCATTTTTACATGCAATGCCATTTATGGCTGGAGGTATTCCCAGCCCTTCCTGCCACCTTCCTGGCCAAGAGAAGCTCGGAGCCCTCTCCAGGATTTCAATGACTTTCCACCTCAGGACCACATGGGTCCAGTCTCCAGTGGCCTCTTGAGCTGCTCCCACCCCAGACCTTGTTACCTCTCATGTCAAACCCGTAACCTTCTTTAGGTTCCACAACATCAAAACCAAAATCACACACATATAATGTTTCAGAATACAGTAGATTCCACCTAAGATTTTAGGGGAGACAGGGCGAGCTTACGCTTAAGTAACCTAGGCACTTCATTTTTTTTTTAAGGCACTTCATTCTTTTTTTTTTTTTAAAGATTTTATTTATTTGACAGAGAGAGATCACAAGTAGGCAGAGAGGCAGGCAGAGAGAGTGGGGGAAGCAGGCTCCCCACTGAGCAGAGAGCCCGATGTGGGGCTCGATCCCAGGACCCTGAGATCATGACCTGAGCCGAAGGCAGAGGCTTGACCCACTGAGCCACCCAGGTGCCCCAAGGCACTTCATTCTTAAGAGACTCCTGGGTTAGGCTTCTACCATGGACTTCTGCTGGCTTTGCCTAATTCTGGCCTCTCTTTTTCTTGCTACCTCCTTTCTCCACTTTCTTACCTTTCTGTCCCCTTCCCTGTCCTTCCCCTCGTGTGATAGATCTTACCCCTAGCCCCAAATCTTAACCACAGCCCACATCTAAACCCTCACCAGGACTTACCTTCTCTCCCAAATGTGGCAGACACACTCTATCTATCATAAAGCTGTGGCCAGGACTTGGGAAAAGCAACAGAGCCAGTATCCATGGAAAAGTTTTCCCATCCAGGCTCCGAGGGAGAGAGAAAAGGGAGCAGTTACTAAAACCAGAGGCCTCTGTGGAAAGGACTACCAGTAGGCTTTGGACACTTGGGGCGGAAGGGGCTAGAGGAATAAATACCCTGACCTCACCGTCCTCCTCCCTATCTCCAGCCAGTGTCCTGTTTTTGCTGAATTCAACAAAAGCCAGAGAGAAAGGGAGCCCTTTCTAGGGCAGTTCATCCAGGCTAGCCTCCCAATGCAGGGAGCAGGAGAGAAGAGAGTAGAAAGTAAATCAGTAGAGGACATTCAAAGAAATCTGACCCAGGGGCTTACCCAGGGAGGAGGTGACAGAAATGGGACAAAGACCTGTGCCTCTGGCCTCAAGCCCCATCTTCCCTGGCCAAAAGCAGAAGAGAAACAATGGAGATGATGGGAACACCAGGGAAAGAAATATTTACTAATCGTAGACAGTGCTCCTTCTCCTAAGCAGTGTTTGGTACGTAGTGAATACTCAGTGCAGTTTTACCAAATAAAGGGAATAAGTGAATTAGAAAGAAGTCTGACCAACTCACCTCCTACCAGGATTCAGCCAGGCAAGCTCACAGGCCCCACTGCCCTCCACAGCCATGAACTTCCCTAAGCCTGCCCACCCGTCCGCTCTGAGCCGGCCAGCAGCCTCGGGGAAGGCCAGGCCACTAAGTCTCCAGCTATTCCGTTCTGACTCCACCTCGCAGTACTGGATGGATAACCCCAGGATCTACCCACCCCGATTTGCCCTCAGGCATACTATGGCCCTAAAACAAGCTCTGGTCACCAAAAGTGCACAAGAACGTTAAAAGCTGCAACCAGCTCTGGTTCTAAGTTCTGTATAAACTGTGCATCCAGATCCCGGCAAGCACAAAGAACACTAGGTTAGAAGTAGGCTGAGCAACGTCCCATTGCCTTCTCTGCCCTATGTCATACATTTGTTTATCCTCTCTAATAACCTCTCCTGTATCTAGCATTGTGCAATGTGCTGGGATTCCGATGATTTTTAAGACTCTGTATCAATCTTCAAAGAGTTTATACTAACCAGCTGGTGGGCCCTGGACAACTCACTCAACTTCAGCTTTCTCATCTGAAAGCACCTGGGTGGCTCAGTCAGTTGAGTGTCCAACTCTTGATTTTGGCACAGGTCATGATCTCAAGGTCCTGGGATCAAGCCCTGCATCAGGCTCCACTCAACAGGGAGTCTTCTTGTCCTCCCTCCCTCCTGCCCTCCCCCCATTTGCATGTGTGCTTACACGTGCTCTCAAATAAATAAATAAATAAATATCTTTCAAAAGTTTTTTTCCAAATATAAAATTACAACATTTGTTGAATAATACAGAGTCCATGGAGAAAAACCCTTCTCGGGCAATAAAGGAATATTCTCTCTCTCTCTCTCTCTCTCTCTCTCTCTCAGATCTTAAGTAATCCAACTCAGTGAAATATCTAAACCCTGAACTCTCATCTAATTGAGAACGTCTCCAGTCCCTCCTTTCAGCTCAGGTGGAATTAGCATCAGGACCTTCAGGGCTGCTGCCTCAGTTTCCCTTCTCTGTCTAGGTAATCCTTTCCTGCATTTGCTGGCTGCTGTTCACCGCCCCATACAGTACAGGTATGGAGCCGGGGGTACAGAGCAAGATAAGGGGCAGAAATGGTCCCACCTGGCCAAACGAGTTATAATCTGAACGTGCTAGTTTCCGAATGCATGCTCTTTGTCTCTGGGATACTATGTTGAGTCCTTTGGTGAAGCTCCAGCCCTTATCCTCTCTGCACCTTCCTACCTCTGGGATCAGTGGTCTCCATTTCCCTTGATACCTCCTCAGATTACCTGCCTCCACTGCCAGGGTCATCTGTAGCTTCTTCCTGCTGTGGTTGCCTTGCCCTTATCAGGAGGCCTTTGGGGGCATATAGTCCATTTCAAGATAAAAATGTAACCCACATGCAAGTTTAATCTGCAGGGCCCATCCTGGCCCAGAGGAAATATGCTGTATTCTTGACCAACTGAGGCACTTTCTACCCTGTCAGACCCAGGCCCAGCCTCTCAGCTACAGACTGTTCAGCTGTGAGTCCAACATCAACCTTACGTCCTTCCAACCCCAACATGACGAGTGCTACAAATGGCTCCACTGAAGCTTATTTCACCTAGCTTCAGATGAAAGTTGAGTCTGTCCCTTCTGCATCCTCCTTTCTTGGAGGCAAGAAGAAGAAATGCATAGCATCCTGCCCCTCTTTCCAAGTATCCTCAAACTTGAATGCTTCTCATGTTCTGAAATAGTCTGGGAGTGGGCCATGAGCTGATGGCAGCAGAATAAGGCCATCCTGAGGTAGCCTAGCCTTTTCTTTAAGGTGTGAGAGCACTTGGTATCATATTCTTTTTTGGCCTTTGAAGCTTCTGCTGAAACTCCAAGATAATACGAAAATTTCACTTACTATCCAATTCCCAAAGTATACGAGAATATTAAATAAGTTTCAAAAATTAATACCTTCTCTCAGAGACTCTTAAATACCCTTTCTGGGGGTCTACCCATCTAATTGAGGAAGATCACTATTTTATACATTAAAAAAATATTAAGTTTTCTTGAGGTTCTTCTTGGGGCTTCAGGCATCATTGAATCCACTTAAATTCAGTGCCTGGAATCAAAGATCAGTAGGGACCTCTTCCCAGATATAATAAAATATCTAACTTTGGTGAGCTGTAAATGGTGGTTGAATTTCACAAAGTTTACAGCAAAAACTGGAAATACTGAGACTCTTAGGCCCTACTACTATTAGGGTACCTTAGGTTCGTAGGACTGGACAAAATCCATCTACAGGATTAGTTAAGACCTGAGCTTTGAGACATCATTCCAATCACTTGTTTGCTTTCCCAACTTGGGGTTGGGATGCTCATATAAGGCCATGAGGTAGGCTCAAGATAACTGTATCCTGGAGATCTGAACACGCAACTTCAGTCTCACTGCCCTTGTGCTCATGCCAACTGGGTTCCTATTGCAGAGAGTAGTAATACGATAGTGGTCCCTAGAGTGTTGTTTCTCTCTTTGTCCAAGAATGGTTCTAAAATACTTGCAGCTTTTCTGTTGACTGGATAATCAATCTCAGAGTCCAGATTTTCCTGTAAAGTGTATACCAATATGATTCTGTGTTTTAAAAGGATTTTAAAGGCCCCGGGAGATAGCTGAGAGAGATACTGTCTTCTACTAAGACACTTGTAACTCTCAGAGTATCACTCCACAGGGTATGATGCTATCAAAGTGTCTTGCTATCAGGGTGTCTGTTAGCCTGGGTGCAAATCCACTTATAGAAGAGAAGGAGATGTGGTGTTTCCTTCTCATTGGAGATATCAGTTCATCTCCCAGATCTTAGCAAATCCTGGTGGAGTTGGGGATTGTAGTGAAATCTCCTCCAAGAGATTCTACAGAACTCTACTCTGGATAGGATTGGAGAAGCTGAATGATACCTACGAAGCATTTTCTATTTCTTAAAAGCTCTGAAGAACAAGGGCAGCATTAATTCTGTGATGTATGGCTCCTGCTAGAATAGTAGGGGGCCGCCCACCAAGGGAAGAGTTAGGATCTCCTTCAGAGGTGCTTAATGCCACAGAGCAGCAGTTCATTGTACCAATGTTGCATATCCCAGGGTCTGGCCACAGAGAGAGGGAACAGGTAATCATGACAATGCAAATGAGACTTCCTTTGATCAGAGATTAAGGGTGAGTGATAGACATGACAAGGATTTCTATAGTCTAACCTATAATGACAGGTGATTTTGAAAGGAGCGATTTATTTTTCTTTCTTATTAAATAATTATCATCATCCCCTCACTGCCCCCCCAGTCCCCAAACTACACACGTACAAAAAGCTAATGACTGTTTACAAGTGAGTATCAACCTTCACATCATATATACTCTAGATTCCTCTCTACCATGTTGCCTAAGAAGATAATAGATCTAAAAGTGGAAACAGATCTGATTTCCTAAAATATTACTCAACTTGAGCCCTGACAAATACTAAGTGTCAGGGCAACAGCAGGACTTTGAAACATCCACATGCTTTTCCCTTTTGCTTTTCCTAGTCATGACTTTCTCTTGAACAAGCTAAAAGCATCCAACTGGGTGCCTGTTGTGGGGAGGACAGTAATTATGAAGGAAAGAAGTAACAGTCAGCTTCTGATATGTAAGCTAGGGTTTTGCAATGAGAAATTGTCAAGGTGAAAGAGATTTTCTGCATCTCTTTGGCTCCACTTAACTTGTTAAAAACGAGATGTGGCACACCAAATCATAGAGCTTTTCCTCTTTTGTCTAGAAAACTATGCCAAGGAACTTCCTACTCTGTGGTAGATAAAGAATGTGATACAGGAGAAGTTAGAAATAAGCCTTTCTCTTGTGATCCAGGGTATCATGAGAAAGAAAAGAGGAGTCAGAGGGAGGGAAAGGTGAAACTCATGAAACTTACTTTCTCATGAAAGTGAGAAACTCATGTTCCAAGGTGGTCATCTTACCTGTGAGGTATTCTGGAGGAGCTACATTGACTGACTTCCTCTCAGCATGAGATCCCCCAGCATGATTAGGAAATTGGAGTGCTGGAGTCCCTGGGAGAAGTGGGGAGGTGGGAGAAGAGAACCTAATTCATACTCCAAAGCCTGCCTTGGTGACATGGACACCGAGGTGAGACTCTGCAGCCTGCTTTGGGACTGTTGTGGCAGTGGGAGAGATGATCCCACAGTAGAAGTATTCAGGATGGACAGCCTGTCCAGGTGCTGGATGGGAGGAGACTTAGAAAGGTCTACAGCCAGAGAGAGCTGAAATGGGGCCAAGCCAATGACAAGGATAATGAGGCCTGACTGAACCAGGAAAAGGGAGACAACTTGAGCAGCTACTGAAGTTTTTAGCTAAAACTTGAATGAACTGACCAGTACACAATCAAGAACCAGGACAAGGTCATAGTGACCCCCCTCCCTATCCATACTGTAAGAATACAGTAAGCTATACTCTTTCCCCGTGTGCTTTCAGAGAAGAGGCCCAATGTACACTGATAAAAGATCAGTGAGGAGTAAAAACGTGAGAAATATGAGAATCTGAGAATCACCTAATGAAGTAGCTTAAACTACTAGATCACAATACACTCTAAACCAGATTAAACTGAATTTGTTTGGTTTTGTTTTATCTTTCCTGCCACCTACCAGGCCACAAGACCAAATCATTATAGACAGAATAAAGAAACTAGATCTCAGGACGCCTGGGTGGCTCAGTTGGTTAAGCCGCTGCCTTCGGCTCAGGTCATGATCCCAGCATCCTGGGATCGAGTCCCACATCCTGCTCCTTGCTCGGCAGGGAGCCTGCTTCTCCCTCTGCCTCCGCCTGCCACTCTGTCTGCCTGTGCTCGTGCTCTCTCCCTCTCTCTCTGACAAATAAATAAGTTAAAAAAAAAATTTTTTTTTAAAGAAGCTAGATCTCTTCTAAATTTCTATGTCATGAGTAATTTTGCAATCCTGCGTCAAAAACACTAAGATCAAATAATGTTAAGGTCACATCATATTGCATTTGACCCAGTAAAAATAAATGATTATTCACTACCCAGAACTTTGTTGTAGCTAAAGTCTTTTATTTATGAGAGGCTTTTGTGCATGGAAAGTGATAACTACTATTTTGGCTCATATCCAATATTTTGATTTAATATATACATTAAGTGTGATTACATTATTTGCTCAGAATTTTCCTGCCCTCTCTCTTTTGACACAGTTTACTGTAGGCACAGCGTTCTTCCCTACCTCTTTGATATTGGCCTTGGCCCTGTGACTTGCTTTAGATGATGGAATGTGGACAGAAAAGAGAGCCTGTCAGTTCTGAGCCAAGGAATTAAAGTAGTCACATGTTTCCTCTCTCCTCTCTTGGACTTCTGCCATCTGCCTTAAGAAAAGCCCTGAGTAGCTACTGGTGCCACAATAGAAACACATGGAACATGCCTAAACTCAACTCACAATCTGAAGGAGAGCCACACACAGCCCACCTGAAGGCCATGAATATGAAATAAGTGATTGGGGGGTTACATTTTATACAACAGAACTGCAAGAGAAAACTGACTGATGCATTGCATTAAGCAATTATCATTTATTTATTTTGTTTTAAAGATTTTATTTATTTATTTGAGAGAGAAAGAGAGCACAAGCAGAGGGAAGGGGCAGAGGGTGAGGGAGAAGCAGGCTCCCTGCTGAGCAGGGAGCCCAACACAGGGCTACATCCCAAGACCCTGAGATCATGACCTGAGCTGAAGGTAGACACTGTAACTGAGACACTCAGACGCCCCTTAGCATTTCTTTAAATACTAAGTGACTAATGTTATCCTAAACATTTACACACTATTCATAGAACTGATAAACCAAATGACAGATATAAGAAGTTAAAATTTCCCAGATATTCCAACTTTGATTATAAACTTATTGAAGTATACTCTCTAAATAATTACTTAAAATCACAAATTTTACATATCAATTCATATATGTGTTTTAAACAACTTAGAAACAAAACACACCCATAATATATTGATTACCAGCACTGCATGTTTTGGGTAGTCAAGTGATCACTTCTCAACTGGATTTGGAATCTGATCACACAGTCCAGATTATTCTACCCCAAAGACTAGTTATTAAATTAAATCTCTATTATACAGATCTTCTTCAACTTACAGTGGGGTTACATCTTAAAATAGCAAAAATAAAAAATGCATGTAATACACTAGCCTACCAAACATCATACCTTAGCCTAGCCTACTTTAAACGTACTCCGAACAGGGGTGCCTGCATGGTGCCATTGTTTAGGCTTCTGACTCTTGGTTTCAGCTCAGGTTGTGATTTCAAGATTGTGATCACGGGATCCTGAGATCGAGCTGGCATCAGGCTCCGTGCTCAATGTGGAGTCATGGAGTCTGCTTCAGATTCTCTTTCCCTCTGCCCCTCCCACTAGAGATCTCTCTCTCTCTCTCTATCTCAAAGAAATAAATGAATCTTTCAAAAAAATAATCGTACTTAGGACACCTGAGTGGCTCAGTAAGTTAAGCATCTGCCATCGGCTTAGGTCATGATCCCAGCCTGTGTGATCGGGTGGCTGACTGCCGGCATCGGGCTCCTTGCTCAGCAAGGAGTCTTCTTCTCCCTCCAGCCTTCACCCTGTTCATACTCTCTCTCTCTCTTTCGTGCTCTCTTTCAAATAAATAAGTAAAATCTTTGACAAAAAAAAATTTTTTTTTAAGGATTTTATTTATTTATGAGAGAGACAGCAAGAGCGAGAACACAAGCATGGAGGAGCTGGAGAGGGAGAAGCAGGGAGCCCGAAGCAGGGCTCAATCCCAGGACGCTGGGATCATGACCTGAGCCAAAGGCAGACGCTTAATGACTCAGCCACCCAGGTGCCCCAAGATTCTGCATTTCTAATAATCTTACAAGTGATGCTGATGCTATTGGCCCTTGAACCATATTTTGCATAGCAAGGATGTAGAGTTATCTTCTTCTGGGTGGTGAGGGATTAAGCCTACATAGTTAATTCTCTTCTTTGGGATAATTTTACTCCTTTATTTTCTTGGAATATGTTATCCTCCTGCATGGCTGTGGTGTATGCTGAATAAATGTCAGATCTCTATTCTGCTGCTACTCCATGTAACTGGTGGTTTGGGTCAGTTTTTCTCTTTCTAGGAATAATACCTACCTCCTCTGATGTTCTGTGCATACATTCTTTTCTGTATACTATGTGAAAATTAGTCATGGGAAACCTCACTAAAATAGAAGGAGCAAAAAAATAAAATAAAACATTAAAATAAAATAAAATAGAATCAGGAGCTTCCGCAAGGGAGCGCTCCTGTCCTACCACTAGTAGTCAATTGCAACTCCTTACAAGCCAGTGCTACTTTACTATCCCAGCAGGAGGAAAAAAGGCTTTCCTCCTCAGCCCAGTAGCCCAGCCAATGAGAGACAGCCACAGCTCACAGCTCAGCCAATGAAAAGGCACTATACTTCAAACTCCTAATTTACTCAGATGGACTTTTTGTTTATAACAGCCCTCTGAACTTCCCTCTTTCTCCCATAAAAGAGTATACTTCTTTGTTTGGCATGCCTGACAATGGTTCTTGCCATAGCTTGCTTGTCCTGGATAGCAGTTCTCTGCTTTTCCCAAATAAACCCATTTTTCCTGGAAAATAACTGACAGTTTTATTTTTAAGGCTAACAGTAGACATAGAAAAAAGGACATTTGTATACTTTCTAAACAGACTGTCAGGAAAAAATGTAAAACACTTTGAAATAGGCAAAAAATAAAAATTAATGGCTCTCCTGTCCAGCAACTTTTCCAAGTTTCATTGTCTTTGAACTTGATGGGGCCCAGGACACACTACCCCAAAATAGGGCATCTTGACATATGCAATATTTTAAGCTGGAGGAATTTGAGCAATGGCGTGTGTAGGAAGGACTATCTGACCTTCTCCTGAAGCAAGTCATAAAATCTTCATGTAAGAGGTTATTCCCTGCCCCCCCCATACAGTGAGGAAAAGAACATCCTTATATCCAAGACTCCAAGAAGAATCTGAACAAACAAGTCTTCCTGTTTACCACAGTTTACTTTACTAAGCTCATGCCCTTTTTTTGTCCTACCACATTTTTCTACTTCTCTCACTCTTCATCAACCCAGCACTAAAACCCTCAGGTATAACCATTTCTTCAGGTCTTCTTTTTCTTATGAAGTCTCTCTTGTCACAAAGAATTTGTCAATAAACTCTTGTCAATGTCTTTTGTTCCAGAGGTCTTAGAACTTAGAGAGAACTTAGAAAGATAGAAGAATAAGAATATTTTTCCTCCACTGCAAACTATTTTACAACTCTGTAAATTGCAGTGAACTAATAATAGTACAAATAATTTTTGTCTGTGTAAATGCAAATTAACAGTTGAAGGAAATTTACTATATTACCTCTAAATAGACCCATTGTGCATCTCTGTAAATGCATTTCAGCTTTCCTTATTGCCTATAATATGTGGTTCTTCGCATTCTCCTTTGACCAAGTAGTAACATGGGGCTGGTTCTCTAATTAATTAGTTAAATAATTCTTTCTCATAGACTTATGTATATCTACATGAGAAAATCATAGATATAGTGCCCTCTTTTAAACCTTATCTTTTAGGGGCACCTGGGTGGCTCAGTGGGTTAAGCATCTGCCTTTGGCTCAGATTATGGTCTCCGGGTCCTGGGATCAAGCCCCGCAACAGGCTCTCTGTTCAGTGGGGAACCCACTTCCCCCTCTCCCTCTGCCTGCCTCTCTGCTTACTTGTAATCTCTCTCTGTGTCATAAAAATAAGTAAAATCTTAAAAAAAATAAAGATTATCTTTTACCAAGACAGAAATTGAAAGAAAAAACTACCAATTAATTTTTTACCAATTAATTTTTACCAATTAACTTCCAATTTACCAATTTTAAAAAGTAAAAATTGAACAAATCTATTCATCTTTACCATTCTTTTATTCACCTTTTTTATTTTTATTTTTTTAAGATTTTATTTATTTGTTTGACAGAGAGAGATAGTGAGAGAGGGAACACAAGCAGGGGGAGTGTGAGAGGGAGAAGCAGGCTTCCCACTGAGCAGGGAGCCCAATGTGGGATTTGATCTCAGGATCCTGTGATCATGACCTGAGCTGAAGGCAGACGCTTGACGACTGAGCCACCCAGGCACCCCTTATTCACCTTTTTTAATATTTACTTTAACCTTCTTTTAAGTATTATTATGAACTTACTAAAAATAATAATTTAATTTTTAATTTTTCAACATTTAGTCAGTGGAACACCTTTAATTTGGCTCCTTTGCCCTTTTGACACCAGAGCTATGTGTTTTTTGTTTTGTTTTTTTTTAAAGATTTTATTTATGTATTTGACAGGCAGAGATCACAAGTAGGCAAAGAGGCAGACAGAGAGAGAGAGAGGTAGAAGCAGGCTCCCTGCGGAGCAGAGAGCCCGATGCGGGGCTAGATCCCAGGACCCTGGGATCATGACTGAGATGAAGGCAGAGGCTTTAACCCACTGAGCCACTCGGGCGCTCCGCGCTATGTGTTTTTAAAGAATCCTTGTTTTCTGGCAATAGAAGGATATTTCCTGATCCATTTAAATCCCGCCTCCCTCCCTCCCCTCCTTCCCACTCCCCACACCCCGCCCCAGTCTTGGAAACTGCCACAGTCTAAGGAGTCTAGGCTCCTTCAGTGGAGAAAAGTATCGAAGACGCAAATCTGAGCATTTAAACAGAGGAGAGTTGGTGAGGAGCAAACACCACCGTCAGCTGGGGCATTTGAGAAGTTGCAGAGTTGAAAATACAAAGCTCTTTAAAGTCTTGAATTCAGGGAAACTGGGTGGCTCAGTCGGTTAGGCATCTCCCTTGGGCTAAAGTCATTATCTCAGAGTCCTGGGATAGAGCCCTGCCTTGGGCTCTCGGCTCAGTGAGGAGTCTGCTTCTCCCTTTCAGTCTCCCTCTGTGCTTTCTCCCCACACTCTCAAGTAAATATATAAAATCTTAAAAAAAAAAAAAAGTCTTGAGTTCATACTGATTTTTCCAAGTATATTAAGTTACTATGTCCCACTTTTCTTACAGGCCATGGTTTTACTGACCTCTGAGACATTCTACCATGGTTCTGCTAAGGAAAAAATGTTAAACCCATAGAAACATACAGAAACATAGGTTTCCAGATACAAAGAAGAAGGGTTTGGGGGATGGCTGCAAAACAAAGGTTTGTATTTTAATTGCTATTTATTTCCTTGCTCTACTCTTGTATGGATAGTTACTTACATAGAACCAGAGAAGGGAAAACAGTTTGGGAAAATTGCTTTAGAGACAAAATGAGGACAAGATATGAGCCATGAGCAAGAACTCAAATACTCTGTCTCAAACAATCTCCATTCCTCTGGGTTCAAATTGGGTCCCCAAACTAGATGAAGTATATGTTCATTTTAACCTTCTCCTTAACAACAACAGAGAAATCAGTGTTCTCCAAGGACACTGTAACTGTGGCTTCCAAACCCCTAGAGCTTTCTCTCAAGCAGGAAATACAATTTTTTTACACCGCTGGGGTGGGGGAGAAAGAAGGGGGGATTCCGCTTGCCTACAAAAATCAGGTATCACTTGATTCTAAAGAGTTTTCATCTTACCAGCTTAATTCCCCACTGAGTTTCCTCCTCTTAGGTGCAGATATCATCAGAACAAATTGTATCCTGCCTCACCCAGAGGGCTAGGAACCATGACTAATGTGAGATTGTGGGATCTAAGCATCAAATACAGCCACATCTGAGTTAGAGGGCTCAGCATCCTCCCAGTTCTCTTGGAAGGCAGCCAGAGGGTGGAGATTAGGGCTCTGCTACCATGGATTGATTTTGCCTTAGCACAGAGCTCATGTAACCTTAGCCAACCTTTCTCTAAAAATCTAGATTTTTCCTCAAACAGAAACAATCAAACCAAACATTTAAGTGCTCACTCTCTCTCCCTCACAGACACGAGTCTGTGTGTGTGCAAACACACAAACTAAGAAAATGTTGTTGCATTACAATAAGATTCTTCCTAAGACTGTGTCACAGATTACCCAATAAAGAATAAATTCAAATGATTTTTACAAACTTTGTGAGAATACTATAGGGTCTATGACTGATATTATATTTCACTCTTGAAAAGGGCTTCCTCCCTGCTTGTCTGGAGCAATTTGCAATAAATACCAAGCAAGTATAAAGCAACAAATTGCTAGGTTCATACCTGATCACTGAGAAGTTAATATTACCCCTAAGGAAGAGAGTTATCCTCTAAAAACCACAAAAGAACAAAATTTGGAAACATATTCAAATTACTCTCTCTTCTAAAACATTTATAAGGACAAAATTTTGAGGTATTTAGCCTGACAAATGCATGAGGATGAATGTATAAGAGATTTTTCATAAGAAGGGTGAGGTTACTAGGATGGACACCTGGCTGCCTTCCTTTCTGAAAAGATATTGAAATTTGAACAGGTAATTCACAAACTCCATTTATCCAATTTCATCACATTCCAGTATTGGATAAAGTTCATGGAGAGATCATTAATCATAGTCTACTTAAGTTTGTATATGCTACTTCATTTATTGAATGTCTACTATGTGCCAGACCCTATGTTAGGAATAGGGATATAGGGGTAAGGAAGGGGGGTGCCTGGGTGGCTCAGCCAGTTGGGGACTTGGGTGGTAATCTCAGGATTGTGCAAAGAGCCCCACATTGGGCTCTGCACTCAACGTGGAGTCTGCTTGGGATTCTCCCTCTCCTTTTGCCCCTTCCCTTGCTCATGCTCATGCTCTCTCTTTCTCTCTCTCTCTCAAATAAAGAAATAATTTTTTTTTTAAAGTAAAGAGGATGGGGCGCCTTCCTGGGTGGCTCAGTGGGTTAAGCCTCTGCCTTTGGCTCAGGTCATGATCTCAGGGTCCTGGGATCAAGTCCCACATCGGGCTCTCTGCTCAGCAGGAAGCCTGCTTCCCCCCCACCCACCACCTGCCTCTCTGCCTACGTGTGGTCTCTCTCTCTGTCAAATAAATAAATGAAATCTTTTTAAAAATAATTTTAAAAAAAGTAAAGAGGAAAAATAAATCTCTGCCGCCACAATCTCTCTTGGTCCTGGTTTTACAAACAGTCCTCTGGCTCTTGCACTGGAGAGAGGCAGCATTGGCCGTAAAGGCACCTAGAAAGGGAACAGTCATTTTGCCTAAATAGACCTCAGTGAGGAATTAGTTGGTGAGCAAAAAGAGGTTTCTGAGCAGCCAAAACTGATTTCACACATTCCAAATAGTGGAAGTCATGAGTGGAATCCCTAAACACGGCTCCTCCTATGAATCCTTTACACACAAGTCGAGCAAAGATAGTGATGAGGGAGCAGAAGGCAAGCTGAGGACAAAGCTTAACTTGACACCCTACATCTGCCTCCCCCCATGGGACCTGTGTGACTTTCCTCAGACCCTCCTAACTGCCCTGAAATGAAGGGAAGGAAAGGACAAATGATTAATGAATAGAGACCACAGTTCTATGGGACATGAGTCTCCATTAGTTTACCAGTGTCTTAGTGATTAAAAGGAAAATGCATTCTTATCAATAGCCTCTCAGAGACCTATAACTCCTTATCCTGGAGCTCTAACATCACCCTCCCTTTGAGAGATGTGAGAAACAGAAAAATTGGGAAAGTAAACAAAGTTAAGTTTCTTTACCACTTGCAGCCTATTGACAAGGGCTTGTAATGGAAAGAGTATAACATTCCTCCAGAAATCTCCCAACTGTCTTAATGTTATTGCCTTACTAGAAGAAAAACAATGTGAACTGGGCAATAGCCAGGCCTCCAGTATCCTGTAAATCTTCTTTAGCACATGAAGGTCCTTTTGAACATCTCTGATTTTCCTTACCTCCCCCAGCCTTCAAGTATGTAATCAGCCATTCCTAACAACCCCAGTGCAGCAGCTCTTTCTGCCCTAGAGTCCTATCCCTATGCTTTAATAAAATCAACTTTTTGCACCAAAGACATCTCAAGAATTCTTTCTTCGCTGTCGGCTCCAGACCTCACCAACATTCCAAAACTCTATCATTGGTATTGGAAAATACTGGCTCCTTTACAAAGTAAATATTGAGAACTTTCACAGATAATACTAAAAGGAGACTCTCCAGAGGGAAGGCAGAGGGAAACCATGCAGTCCTGGCTTACCCTCAGCTGATTATGATGGCCATTGTAAATTTGTTTTCAAAGTATATTTGACTAACAACTCACAACAGATAAAAGGGCAGATAGTGTTACAGCCCTTGAAAGTTAGAGGTTACCTGTGAAGGACTTGATAAGATGTTATAATTTGATAGCCTTTAGAGAAATTAAACCTGAAGCTGTTATGATTTTATTGCCATATAGAATGTTAACCAGTTTTGTGCCTCAATCAGTAATGCCTTCTTTTGCTAACCGTGCAAGCGTTTGTGTGTGTGTGAGAAAGCATTAATGGAAATGAGCTCTTTTGTCTAATTGTCTAATTCCTAGTTCCCTCATTAATAATTTAAATTAAAATTAGATACATTTTGGGGTGCCTGCGTGGCTCAGTTGGTTAAGTGTCTGCCTTTGGCTCAGGTTCTGATCTCAGGGTCCTGGGATAGAGCCCCACATTGGGGTCCCTGCTCAGTGGAGAGCCTGCTTCTCCCTCTCCCTCTGGTCCTCTCTCCACTCATGTGCAGTCTCTCTCTCTCTGTCTCTCAAATAAATAAATAAATAGATAAAATCTTACCAAAAAAATAAAAATAAAGGTAGACACACTCTGATAAACAACTGTTCAAGAATTTTGCTTTTAAAGCTCTGTATTGTTCCACACATTATCTGACATATTTACCTGCTTTTCTGGACTGATAGAGGGTCCCCTGAGTAGCTCAGTCAGGTAACCATCTGATTCTTGGTTTTAGCTCAGGCCATGATCTCAGGGATGCGGGATCGAGCCCCACATTGGGCCTCATGCTCCTCAGGGAGTCTGCTTAAGATTCTCTCTCTCCGGGGCGCCTGGGTGGCTCAGTGGGTTAAGCCTCTGCCTTCAGTTCAGGTCATGATCCTGGGGTCCTGGGATCGAACCCCACATCGGGCTCTCTGCTCAGCGGGGAGCCTGTTTCCCTTCCTCTCTCTCTCTGCCTGCCTCTCTGCCTACTTGTGATCTCTCTGTCAAATAAATCTTTAAAAAAAAAAAAAGATTCTCTCTCTCCATCTCTCTCTGCCCCTCCCCCTTCCTGTTCTCTCTCTTTAAGATAAACAAATCTCTTTTTTTTTAATGATTTATTTATTTGACAGAGAGAGAGAGCGCAGGATCACAAGCAAGGGAGGTGGGTGAGGGAGAAGCAGGTTTCCTGCTGAGCAGGGAGCCCACTGTGGGGCTCAATTCCAGGAGCCTGGGATCATGACCTGACCCAAAGGCAGACGCTTAATGACTGAGCCATCTAGGCGCCCATAAAATCAATAAATCTTTAAAAAAAAAAAAAAAAAAAGGCTGATAGAGGTTCACAGGTTCCTGACCTATGTCATTTTTTTCTTAGCTCCCACCCTGTCTATGAAGAAGGGAACCATCTTAACATTCACCCCAGAGTACTGCTTTTTTGATAGTGTTGATGCCCTTGCAGTTGTGCCCAAAAGAGATAAAGTTTTTGCTCACACCAGCTCCCTGGACCTCTCCTTGCCGGCATCTCATCAGCTGACTGCCACCATGAAGGACTTGACCTGGACTATTTAGATAACCAGTATAACCATCACACTATAATAAATACCAAAGTCTTATTAAAATAAAATACCAAAGCTCTGTGCCAAGAGAAATGGGCCCAGGGGCCTTTTCTGAAAGAACATTGGAATATTTGCAACTTCCTTGTATTTCCTATTTCTGTTATTACTTATTTGTTTTCCTAAAAGTGGTAAAACTTAAAATAAGAGGAGCCAACACTGAGGAGTTATGAGAGTATTATTTTTTCCTTTTTTATTTCTTTTCAATTATCTCTCATCCCCTTTATTTAAGTGTTTGAGCAGTTTGGTTTATCATTTGGTTTCCAGACAGATTTCCTATGTATTTTCAGTATGTCCTGCTCGCTTGCCATATCAAGAGGCTGTCTTTTTGAACCATTTCCTCACAATAATGAAAGATTTTCCCAACAGACTTTGAATGTTGGTACAGCAATGCAGTACTTGGGGATTGTATTCAAACTATTTGGGGATTTAGAAAATCATTGTAATTTTCCCATTTGTTGTGACTATTATTGGAAATTCTTGTGGAATATGGGGAAAGGTAGATGACATATAGAAGGGAAGAGGATAGAAAATAAGCCTAGAGAAGCTGGAAAGGGTTACCTTAAAGTCTGGTCTACAGGCCCAGTGAGAAGGGAGTTGGGGGGCAGAATTCCAACTGACTTTACAGGGCCACTCTCCTTTGTGTTTGTGAGATAGAAGGGAGGGCAATGAGGAAGAATGAAGATAACTCTATGTGCCCGAGAACAACTGTCCTTGAGGGGGCAGGTGATGTGTGCATTGGGAGAAAGAGGCAGCAGACCTATATTCAAAATAAGCCAGACAAAGATGTTGAAGCTCTGTAGTAAGGAATTCAGAAGCATGTGTTTCTTCCACCCACTTGACCTGAGTTCTGAGACAGAATCAAGTGCCTTAGGCTGAAATCCTTTCACAGAAGGATTCATTGTCATGTTGTCTTCTTAACTAAAACAACATTTCAATTACAAGCTAAGGTTACAGTGAATTAGAGTGTGATCCACAGGCAAAACAGTCAATTAAGCAATTATAAGAAACGTACCAATCTCCCTGGGTTTCTTCTGTGTTCCAAATAATTTCTTGAGTGTATTTGAGATATTTTCTTTCATCCCCATGTCTTTTTTACTAGAGCACCTATATTTAAATTTCATATTTTTTAAACCGAGGACGTGACTAAATTATACCTTTTCTCCCCCTCATGTAGTTTGAAGACTAAATATGTTTGGAACTTTAATTGAAAAAAAGAACCACTATATTACTGGACATGGCCACTTGAATTAACATATTGGTATGTGAATTGAAGACCACCACCTTGTTCTTTTCCCATCATGTTTGAAAGAAAATTGACTTTAATTATACTTCCAGTATCGAATTTTCTCTTTGAGATTTAGACCCAAAATAAAGGGTTTTGAAAGACATTTTCTAGCCTTCTTGTCTAGATCTTGATTTGAGAAACAAAAGCAAAAGAAAAATTACTTAATTTCCTAACTACTTATAGGCCATTGACAAGTCCTTGAAACAGGCAAAGTGACATTCCTCTGAGACTCAGCTGCCTTGATGTTAATACTTCACTACGTGCAAAAGGCATTCTTAGCCCAACCCTCAGGATCCTGTAAGTCTACTTTAATGTATAAAAATTCCCTTGGAACCTTCCTTTATCTCTACTCCCCAAGAGATATGTTGGCAATCATCCCCCAAGCATATGGCCCACTGATATCCAACTGAAGGGTCTCATGACTTAAGGTTTTATTAGACAGTAATTAATGACCTTTTCTTAACAATAGTTAAGCCCCTCAAGGTCCTGGAAACCTTGCTTCCAAAATTTCTTGGAAACTTAAGTCATCCCTAACCCCCTCCCAACTTGAAAGTATATAATCGGCCACTCCTCATGACCCCAGTGCAACTCTTTCTGCCCATGGGTCCTGTCCCTGCACTTGAATAAAATCACCTTTGTGCACCAAAGGCATCTCAAGAATTCTTTCTTGGGGGGTGCCTGGGTGGCTCAGTGGGTTAAAGCCTCTGTCTTCGGCTCAGGTCATGATCTCAGGGTCCTGGGATAGAGCCCCACATCAGGCTCTCTGCTCAGCAGTGAGCCTGCTTTCCCCTCTTTCTCTCTGCCTGCCTCTCTGCCTACTTGTGATCTCTGTCTGTCAAATAAATAAATAAATAAAATCTTTAAAAAAAAAGAATTCTTTCATTGGCTTCGAATCCTAGCATCTCTTCTACATCAGATATAAATTTTTTTTTTGAAATATAACATCAGGAAAGTCAAGGTACCCAGAAAACTTCAAATCTGAGATATGAAAAAAGAAAATAGGGGCTCCTGGATGGCTCAGTGGGTTAAAGCCTCTGCCTTCGGCTTAGGTCATGATCCCAGGGTTCTGGGATCAGCCCCACATTGGGCTCTCTCCTCAGCGGGGAGTTGCTTCCTCCTCTCTCTCTCTGCCTGCCTCTCTGCCTACTTGTGATCTCTGTCTGTCAAATAAATAAATAAAATCTTAAAAAAAAAAAAAGAAAACAGTGCTTGACAATTGAATTACTCGGTTAAGAACTCAGAGCAGAGCCCCATTCTTCTGGCTTGTTCTTTCATGTTCAAGGCTCTTTTTGATCAGGTCTTAGCAAGAAGAGAGAATAAGTAGATATGTAAGAAATCTGGGAAATAAGTACCCACTCCTCCAAAGCAAAGATCTTTTTTGCAATTGACAAAGTAATAATAACACAAATGCTTTTGATTACTTACTATGTGCCAAACACCATACAAGGTGCTCTAATTCCCACAACAATGCTGTAAGACATGAATTTTCATCCCCACTTTCTAGCTGAAGAACCTCAGGTTCAGGGAGGTTAAGGAACATACTTAGGATTACACAGCTAGTAAGAAGTGAAGGTTGGGATGGAATCAGATTGGCTTGATGCCATTATGCCGCTTTGCTTCCTAAAAGTTACACAACAAAAAGGTTTCGCCAGAGAATCAGAGATAGATCCAGGTTTTATTTATTTTTATTTTCTTTTAATTAATTTCTTTTCATCATAACATAATTCATTGTTTATGCACCACACCCAGTGTTCCATGCCATACATGCCATACATAATACCCACCACCTGGCTCCCCCAACCTCCTACACCCCCCCCCCTCAAAACCCTCAGATTGTTTTTCAGAGTCTATACTCTCTCCTGGTTCATCTCCCCTTCAAATTTTCCTCAACTCCCTTCTCCTCTCCATCTCCTTATGTCCTCCATGTTATTTGTTATGCTCCACAAATAAGTGAAACCATATGATAATTGACTCTCTCTGCTTGACTTATTTCATTCAGCATAATCTCTTCCACTCCTGTCCATGTTGATACAAAAGTTGGGTATTCATCCTTTCTGATGGAGGCATAATACTCCATAGTGTATATGGACCACATCTTCCTTATCCATTCGTCCGTTGAAGGGCATCTTGGTTCTTTCCACAGTTTGGCGACCCTGGCCATTGCTGCTATAAACATTGGGGTACAGATGGCCCTTCTTTTCACTACATCTCTATCTTTGGGGTAAAAAACCAGTAGTGCAATTGTGGGGTCATAGGGAAGCTCTATTTTTAATTTCTTAAGGAATCTCCACACTGTTCTCCAAAGTGGCCGCACCAACTTGCATTCCCACCAACAGTGTAAGATTCTCCACATCCTCTCCAACACACGTTGTTTCCTGTCTTGCTAATTTTGGCCGTTCTAACTGGTGTAAGGTGGTATCTCAATGTGGTTTTAATTTGAATCTCCCTGATGGCTAGTGATGATGAACATTTTTTCATGTGTCTGATAGCCATTTGTATGTCTTCATTGGAAAAGTGTCTGTTCATGTCTTCTGCCCATTTTTTGACATGATTATCTGTTTTGTGTGTGTTGAGTTTGAGAAGATCTTTATAGATCCTGGATATCAACCTTTTGTCTGTACTGTCATTTGCAAATATCTTCTCCCATTCCGTGGGTTCCTCTTTGTTTTGTTGACTTTTTCCATTGCTGTGCAGAAGCTTTCGATCTTGATGAAGTCCCAAAAGTTCATTTTCGCTTTTGTTTCCTTTGCCTTTGGAGACATATCTTGAAAGAAGTTACTGTGCTGATATTGAAGAGGTTACTGCCTATGTTCTCCTCTAGGATTCTGATGGATTCCTGTCTCACGTTGAGATCTTTAATCCATTTTGAGTTTATCTTTGTGTATGGCGTAAGAGAATGGTTGAGTTTCATCTTCTACATATAGCTCTCCAATTCTCCCAGCACCATTTATTGAAGAGACTGTCTTTTTTTCCACTGTATATTTTTTCCTGCTTTGTCAAAAATTATTTGACCATAGAGTTGAGGGTCCATATCTGGGCTCTCTACTCTGTTCCACTGGTCTGTGTGTCTGTTTTTATGCCAGTACCATGCTGTCTTGGTGATCACAGCTTTGTAGTAAAGCTTGAAATCAGGTAACGTGATGCCCCCAGTTTTGTCTTTCTTTTTCAACATTTCCTTAGCGATTCGGGGTCTCTTCTGCTTCCATACAAATTTTAGGATTATTTGCTCCAGCTCTTTGAAAAATACTGGTGGAATTTTGATCAGAATGGCATTAAGAGTATAGATTGCTCTAGGCAATATAGACATTTTAACAATGTTTATTCTACCGATCCAAGAGCATGGAACGGTCTTCCATCTTTTTGTGTCTTCTTCAATTTCATTCATGAGTGTTTTGTAGTTCCTCGAGTACAGATCCTTTACCTCTTTGGTTAGGTTTATTCCCAGGTGTCTTATGGTTCTTGTTGCTATAGTAAATGGAATCGATTCTCTAATTTCCCTTTCTGTATTTTCATTGTTAGTGTATAAGAAAGCCACTGATTTCTGTACATTGGCTTTGTATCCTGCCACGTTACTGAATTGCTGTATGAGTTCTAGTAGTTTGGGGGTGGAGTCTTTTGGGTTTTCCATATAAAGTATCATGTCATCTGCGAAGAGAGAGAATTTGACTTCTTCATTGCCAATTTGGATACCTTTTATTTCTCTTTGTTGTCTGATTGCTGTTGCTAGGACTTCTAATACTATGTTGAACAA
>PISX010001592.1:0-189621 GCA_004024625.1 Mellivora capensis | reverse complement strand
GGGGGGGTGGAGGGTGGGACTCAGACAACTTGAACTTTCTTTCTTGGTTGCTCTTTGTGCTTGGTCAGGTAGGGACAAGGGAGCTGGAAGCTGCAGTTTTAGTTAAACACAGTGAAAAGGCTTCCCCGGGAAAATCTTGGAAGACCTCCTGCTCTTTTCTAGGAGTTTAAAAAGTCACGCCAAGGAGGACACTACAAGGCGCGTTGTGGCTTCAAAAACCAGTGTTCTGTTTCGATCCCCGAGCCCTGGATGCCTAAGAATTATGGCGTCAGCATTTTGATGGCCATAGATGATCTTCTGTGCTGCTTTAATTCTTGTGTTTTTCTCTGTGTTCTGTGGTTTCATCGAGGCAAAGAGTTGAATCGAATGTCATTTAAGAGAGCGCATGTGTCTGAAGGCTCACTTTCGTTTGTTAGCTTGAGAAGGGCCAGGACGAGGACCAGCAGCCGGCTGAAGGCGGGTTCGAGCCCCAGGCAGGAGAGCAGCTCTTCCTCGTGGAGGCGACGCCGGGAGATGAAGGAGGAGACGAAATCGTGCTGACCGTTTCAAACTTAAACGTGGAAGAACAGGAAGTTAGGCCCGCATCCGGTCAAGGACACGCTGACAGAGCCGACTCGCCAAAAAATACGAAAAAGGCGAAGGGTAGGCCAGTTCGTAGCCCAGGAGCTGGTGGACACGAGGGGGCCGCCGTTTTTCTTTAGGGGCGCGAGGTGGTGGTTGAGATTTTCTGTGGTTGACTTTTAGTTGCTTTCAGGCTGCCAGAAAATGGGAGAAATGTTGAAGTAATGTCCCATGTCGTGAATCCAGTCCCAAAGAGCTGGCGTCTTGGACACGAATGTTTTTAGAGCAGAGTAAAGATGCTCCTGCAATGTTCTGTGTAGACACAGAGAAGGGGGGCCCTGATCTGCCCCCGGTTTGCAGCCCCGGGTTGGGGGGAGTGGCGCGGGCCTGATGGAGGCGAGGACGGGGGCCTCGGGGCCAGAAGAAGGAGTGACGTCCAGAAGGCAGCAGAGGCACCTTGTAGGGAGAGGATGTTTAGGTGAGGAGAGAGAAGAGGACTCAGAAGCCATTAAGACCGGGGATCCCCGCTCCGGGCAGCTGGAAGCGGTCTGTGGGCAGCTCCGGAAGCGCGAGGGTGGGCAGCTCCACAGGTGGGTGCTCCAAGACGGAGATTAGGACAGGTTAGGAAGGACCTTGAAGCTTAATTCAAGTCATACTAAAACTAAGATTGTGTGGCAGCAGCCCACAGCATGACAACCCTCAAAAATTACTTTTTTCTTAGCTTTTTAGAAAATACTAGTTTCTCTCTTATTTAAAGCAAGAGAGCTCACCCCCCATATCTCGGTTTCTAACTCATTTGTACAAAGTCATCTCTGGCCACACGTGGCTGTTTCCCCCCAGCAACGGGTGTCCAGGGCCGGGAGGGGACTCCCGTTTCGAAAGTCATGCTGCTGCTGCTTCCTCCCTGTAGTTCAAGTCATTCATTCAGGTTCATGGCCTCTGGCTTCAGTAGGCAGCTGAGTTTGCCGTCTTTGCTGTAATATATATACATTTATATCGTCCTTCGTGCATATTTAAATCAAGAGATCGTACCCCCGAATTCCCAATCCCCAGCTCGTTTTATTTTTCATCTCACAATTGTGTGCAACCATCCCCAATACTTCCAGTCGCTTTTCATCCCCCAAAGAAAAGTGAGCCGCAGGGACACTTGGGTGGCTCAGTGGGTTAAGCATCTGCCTTTGATTCAGGTCATGATTCCCGGGGTGCTGGGATCGAGCCCCATGTCGGGCTCCCTGCTCCGAGGGGAGTCTGCTTCTCCCTCTGCCCCTTCCGCCTGCTCATGACCTCCCCAAATAAGTCAACAAATAAAATCTAAAGAAAAACAGTAAGAGACATGTACCCACTTAGCAGTCATCTCTGGATGCTTCATTTAAACGGACTTGGACACACAGAGTTCGTGGTCTTGGACACACAGAGTACGTGGTCTCGGAAACACACATACGTGGTCTTCTGCGTCCGGATCTCTTCACTGAGCGTTACCGCGCTTCCGTCCTTCGTCCCCAAGTGGTCGTGGGTCGTGGGGACACTGCGGGTTTTGTGTATGCTTCCATCCATCCATCACGATTTGGGCTGTGTCTACATCTTAGCGTGAGTGGGGCTGCTGGGAGCAACCACGAACGCGTCGTTGTTTGCACACGATCTTCCTGTTCTTTGGGGCGTGTACGGAGGAATGGAATGGAATTGCTGGGTCGTATGATCAGTCTATATTTCAGTCTCTGTTTCAGTTTTTAAGGACTTCCCGGTTCCCCCAGCAGCTGCACCGACTTACACTCCCCCCAGGAGTGCGGGAGGGTTCCCGGGTCTCTCCACCCTTGCCAGCACTTCTTTCCCATTAAAAAGAAAAAGAAAAAAAAAAAAAAAAAGAGCGGTCCTAGTGGCCATAAAGAGCGACCCCATTGTGGCTTTGATTTGCGTTTCCCTGGTGCTAATCGTGTAGGAAGGCGGTGAGAAGTTAACTTGAAGGTGTTCTATTTTTATGTGCTTCTGAGCCATTATGGGTTTTCTCTGGAGAAAGGTCTACGGAAATCCTTTGCCCATTTTTCAGTTTTGCTTCCTTTCACCGCTGCCACAAACACCCTGGATTGGGTGACTTAGAGGATAGACTTCACGGTCTCAAAGGGTGGAAGTCTGGGATCACGGTGTTGGAAGGCTCTAGGAAGGAATGTGTTCCAGGCTTTCTCTTGGTTTCTGGCATTGTCACAATCACGCATTTTTTTAGCTTATAGATGTGTCACTGGACTCTGCCTCTTTTGTCACGTAAAATCCTCCCTCCCCCTGTGTGTCTCCACCTGGGTTTCTTCTTTTCTTCTAAGGGCACCAGTCATACCCACCCTCATAAGCTTGATGACATCTGCAGAGACCCTGTTTGCAAGTAAGGTCACCGTTTCGGTTATTTGCCATTAGGATTTCAGTGTATCTTCGGGGGGATCCCAACTCAACCCATTAACCTTCTATTTCAAGTTTGTTGGGTGTTGTATCCTGAAGGCTGCTGGAATTTGCGAAATGCTTTTTCTGAATCTGTTGAGATGATGGTGTTTTTCTTCCCCTTCTTTTTGTTAATATGGTGTGTTGTGCTGATGGGTTGTCGTGTGTCGAACCATCCTTCCATTCCTGGGATAAAATTCCACTTGGTCCCAGTGTATAATCCTTTTAATAAACTGCTGGGTCTGGTTTATAGTGTTCTATCAGAGATTTTTTCATTTATATTTATAAGCCTTATTGGTCCATAGTTTTCCTTTGCTGACTTTGGCTTCAGTATCTGAGTAACACTGTCCTCATGGGATGAATTAGAAAGTGCCCTACTTTTTCATGTGTGAACTTTGAAAAGGATTGATGTTAATTCTTTAAGCATCTGGTAGAATTCTCCAATGGAGCCTCCTGGTGCTGGGGATTTCTTTGTGGGTAGTTTTTTTATTAATGACTCAATCTTTTCATTTGCTATACATCTATTCAGATTTTCTATTTCTTCTTAAGTCAATGTCGGTAGTTTGTGTGTTTCCAGGAATTTTCCATTTCATTGGGTTATCCGGTTCGTTGGCATACAGTCATTCAAAGTACTCTCTTATAACTGCTCTCCCTCCATACAGTTGATAGTCCTGTCTCTACTTCCCTTCCTGATTTTGCTTATTTGACTTTTCTCTTTTGTTGGTTGCAAGTCTAGGTAAAGATTTGTCAGTGGTGATCTTTTAAATGAACCCACTTCTGCTGCCATTGGTTCTGTTGTTTTCCTGTTTTCTACCTCATTTACGTCCACTCCAGTCCTCATGATTCCCTTCCTGCTGCTAGCTTTCGGTTTGGATTTCTCTTATTTGTCTAGTTCCTCCAGGTGTAACGTTAGGTTATTGATCTGAAATGATTTTTCTTTCTCAGTGTAGGCGTTTACAGCTAAAAATTTCCCTCTGAGCGCTGCTTTGGCTGCACTCTGTAGGCTTTGGTATGTGCTGTTTCTCTTCCATTCGGCTGAGTATTCCACAGTGTCTTTGTGATTCCCCCTTTACCCACTGGTCACTTGTGAGTACGTTGTTTAATTTCCACATGTTTATGAATTTTCCAAATTTTCTTCTTTTATTGATTCTTGATTTGTCATTGTGGTCAGAAAGCATATGATTTCTATGCTTTTTTAATTTATTGACTTTAGAAAAGATTTTATTTGAGGGAGAGAGAGAGCAGGAGCAGGGGGCAGGGAGAAGGAGAAACAGACTCCCCGCTGAGGGGAGCCTGAGGTGGGGCTCAATCCCAGGACCCTGACATGGGGCTCGATCTCAGGACCCTGAGACCATGACCAAGCCGAAGACAGACAGATGTGCAACCGACTGAGCCACCCAGGCGCCCTTAATTTATCAGTATTTGTTCTGTGGCCTAAAACATGGTTTTTCCTGAGAAATGTTCTGTATGTACCTGCAAAGAATGTCCGTCAGGCTGTTGTTGAGTCAAGTGTTCTGTCGATGTCTGTCATATCTGGTTGATAGCGTTGAATCTTCTGTTTCCTTGCTGACACTCTTAATTGTCCTCTCATTGTTGAAGTCTCCCACTGTTACTGAACTGCTTCTTTCTACCCTCAGCTCTGTCCATTTTTGCCTCAGGTGTTTTGGGGCTGTGTTATTCGGCACATATATGTTTATAATTGTTCTACCTTTGTGATGGATTGGGTTTGTTATTGTTGTATAATATCCTCATTTGTCTCTTGTAACAGATTTTGTCTTAAGGTTGCTTTGTCTATTAACTAGAGTTGTCCCAGGTCTTCTGCGTATCCTTTGCATGGAATGTGTTTGTTGAGTTACCCCATGATGCTTAAAAAAGGATGTGCCAAGTTACTTCCGTGTGTTTCAATGAAATTTGAACGTCTCAAGGAAGATTTCTACAAATACATAAACTCTTTCTCTCTTCTTCTTGCAGAAGTCAAGCGAACCTTCCACTGTGATAGCTGCATGTTCACCTCTTCCAGAATTTCGAGTTTTAATCGTCATATGAAAACCCACAGCCCTGAAAAGCCGCATATATGTCACCTTTGTCTGAAAGCTTTCCGCACCGTCACTCTTCTGCGGAATCATGTCAATACCCACACAGGTAAACCAGAGGAGAAGGAGATTTCCCATCAAGGAAAAGTGTTAACGTTTATGTATGAATGCAAAATCTACCTGTCGGCATATCAAAATAACATGTTTGGTTTAATATGTTAACATGTTTAACATTTCGTTTTTCTTCAGTTATGCCTAAAAACATTGAATGTTACAAAGATTTTTCTCCTAAATATCTGGGGTATTTGTGATTTAAAGGGCCTCTTCTTGATTTTTAAGGCATTCTGAAACTGAGTCTAATTTAGGTTATAAGTTCCTCGGAGAACATGTGGTTGCATCTTGTTTAATAGGATAAACTGGGATTTTGCAGGAACCAGGCCCTACAAGTGCGGCGACTGCGACATGGCATTTGTCACCAGCGGAGAACTGGTCCGACACAGACGCTACAAACACACTCATGAGAAGCCCTTCAAATGTTCCATGTGCAAGTACGCCAGCGTGGAAGTAAGTTCATTCACATACTTGAAGTTTCAAAGCGCTCTTAGTAAGAAGTGGACGTGAAATATAAGTTCACGTTAATAGAAGCTCTTACAAAAGTAAGTTTCCCTAAAGATGTTATTCATACAAAATCTATGCAGTAAGTAATACTCATTCTATTTTCTGAATGTAACATAGAAAGTTGGAGGCGCACCTGGGTGCCTCTGTAGGTCAAGCCTCTGACTCTTGGTATTGGCTCAGGTCACTATCTCTTAGTTGTGCAATGGAGCCCTGCTGGGTGTGGAGTCTGCTTAAGATTCTCTGTCTCCCTCTCCACCCATCCCCTGCTTGCGAGTCCTGCGCAATCGCGCTCTCTCTCAAAAAAAAAAAAAAAAAGATGAAAGAAAATTGAATGTTTTCTTTGATTACCGATTAACAAAAGTACAGTAAAAGTGTACAAATTTACAAATGAAATTTCTTATACTTGAGAAATGTTTCTCAAATGTGTTAGAAAGTCCTGTCTGGTGTTTTATGGAGTTTACTCTGTTCTACAAAATCCAAGGGTATTTGCTCTAATGGAACACAGAACCAATCAGTTTTCACTGCAACTTTGGGCCCTTCCTCAGTGGAACCCGGGCAGATACAAGGCAACTTGCGGGAAGAATCAGATGTGGCCCATTTCCCCCCTCAGGCACAGGGAGACCCCCTTCCTGAAACATCGGTGGTGTGTTAGGGTCACTTCAACCAGATCGTTTTATTTATACCTTCTGGATGGCTAAGCCACGCTCCAAACGAAATGACATGCAACACCTACTTTGCCAAGCCAGTTCCCTGCGAGGAACCGTGAAGGGCTGCGTGGCTCTCCGTTCCGTGCACGCTGGGTCCTGAGTCCGAGCCCAGCTGGGGACGGATCACACACTTGCGAGGAACGGAGTTAAAGGGGAGGGCTGGAATTTAATACGTGACACAGCCCCATTTCGTAAACAAGGGAAGCTCACGGACGGGGTCAGGATTTGGTTCCAAGAATTTTTTTCCCACTATTACTATTTTTAAAAATTATTTGTCATTGGAGTGAAAGGTGGTGGCTGTGTATGAAACACGCAATGAAGGTTTCAAAGCACAAAGCCCTCCCAGACTCCGAGACTCGAACGGCCCCCTTGTTGGTGCCCTGCGGGTTCTCAGCACAAGCTTGCGTGTCGGCAGAGGATTTTTTTCTTTTGCCTTCTCATATACTCGAAGACATCCACTTTGCTTCTAAAATTCTCAGCTGAAGTTTTCCGTTCGGACCTTGTTTTCCATTCTGAGTCTTCTGTGGTTCTCAAAAAGTTCTCCAGGCTTATGCATGCTTGTCCCATACCGGGAAACAGACCAGGCAGAGCTTTCCCGAAATGGCAGGCAGGGTTGACACCAGCTCTCGGGACAGCAGTCGCCCAAGGGCGTGTTCAGCTGAAGGCAGGTAAGGGCCCGCAGTAAAAGCGTACAGGAGAACAGTTCTAAAAGGTGATCAAATAGACAAAAAAAAAATGATTAAACCGGAGGGAATATGCGGTTTGCCTTTTAATTAATTGCCTGGCGTGTATAATCAATCAAATTAGAAGTTGCTTCCTTTTACTTAAAAGTTTCTTCTTGGGGCGCCTGGGTGGCTCAGTGGGTTAAGCCTCTGCCTTCGGCTCAGGTCATGATCCCAGGGTCCTGAGATCAAGCCCCGCATGGGGCTCTCTGCTTGGCAGGGAGCCTGCTTCCCCTCCTCTCTCTGCCTGCCTCTCTGCCTACTTGTGATCTCTGTCAAAAAAAAAAAAAGTTTCTTCTTATAAAGAAACACTAGTACTCATGTGCCATTTAGGGCCCACACAGCCTGTCTCTGGGGATGTTGTGGTCCATCAAAGACCCTGTTTCAAGGCTCCCGCGTTATTTACGCGAACATTCGTCTTCCGGCCTCTGCGCGTGGATCTAAACTTGCCTCCGAGACGAAAACCCCAGACTTCGGCCTTCCCTTTGTAACGTGCCATTGGGTCTGAGAGTTTCTCGAAGTTACTGCTCCTCGCCCACCCAGGACCGCAGACGCGCACGTCAGACGGAAAACATCACCCCGGGTGGGGGGACGTAAAGTCACGGCCGGTTCACCGGGTCGGGCGCGTGCAGTCCGCACTGACCTTACCGTCCGAGCCATTTCCAGATCTCCCGTGACGCTGACTCACGGGAGGCGCTCACATCTCGGAAGTGTTGACCGCCCCGTCCCCCTCGTTGTCTCCCAGGCCAGCAAGCTGAAGCGTCACATCCGCTCGCACACGGGGGAGCGTCCCTTCCAGTGCCTTCTGTGCAGCTACGCCAGCAAGGACACCTACAAGCTGAAGAGGCACATGAGGACGCACTCAGGTAGCGCGAGCGGGTTCGGCCCGGCGTCCCCGTGGCAAAGGGAGCCGGGACAGAAGGATCCTGGCGGCCCGCGGGGGGCGCAGACGTCAGAGCGGACGTCTCCATCCTTTCCGGGAAGCTGAGCGGCCCCTCTGCGTGCGCTTAGCCCTGGGGGGCCCACGGGGAGGAAGCAGACCACCATCCAGTGTCTGCCTCCGGGGCTGTGTCGAGGATTTCCGTCCCTGCTTCACTGACCCTCCCGTTTCAAGGCAGAACGGAAAGCGTGCTGGTTTCCTCATGCACTTTACTTTTTAGTTCTTTTTCATGGGCCTGTAGGGGACACACACACTTGTTTCAGGGGTACAACAGAGGGACTGTCTGGTCATACACTTTACTCATTGCTCATCGTAAGTCCCCTTCTGCTGCCGCACAAGCTGACACGCACCACGTGAATACGGGACCGCCGACCACACGCCCCGGGCTGAGCTCTTCATCCCCGTGACTGTTTATTTTGTAATTGAAATTTCATACCTCTTAATCCCCTTCCCCTGTCGGCTGGTCCCTCAACCCCGCTCTCCTGGGCCACCCCCAGTGGCCCCAGACTCTGCATCGATGAGTCGGTGTTGTCCATTTTGTTCCGTAGAGCCCACATCTAGGAGAAATCCAACGGTGTCTTAATCTGCCTGAATTTTTCACTTAGTGTGACCCCCACTAGGTCCACCCGTGTCATTGCAAATGGCAAGATCTCGTTCTTTTCTGGTGGCTGAGCGATAGCCCACTTTATATATGAGTACCTATACATGCGCACCACTTCTTGACCCGTTCATCTCTCAGGTAGTCAGGCCGCTTCCGTATTTGAACTGTTGTCGGGAACATTGCAGGAAACCCAGGGGGCCATGTTCTTTCCAAATCGCTAAATACCCAGAAGTGGGACTAGTGGATAAGGTGGTCTTTGTAGCACTTTACGTATATTCTTTGTACGAAGACTGTGTTTACGTGTATGTCTCAGTTCTGCAGACCAGGGTGGGAACGGGGCAGCTGGCGGGGACCAGTAGCTCCCAGATGGTGGGGGAGCCGCCTGTCTGAGCCCCTGTCCACACAGCTGTGCTTGACGTAATGTTGTTCAGGCTCCAATCGTGGGGCTAAATGTCCAAGGAAGGGGTTGAGACGGGGGCCTCGGGGATGAAAGAAAGGCTTTCAGCTCCAGGGACCTCTGGAGGGGATCCCGGTTTGCTGGGCGAAGCCCCCCGTGCAGAGGGTCACTTTTGTCGTCCGTGTCACAGGCGAGAAGCCGTACGAATGCCACGTGTGCCACGCTCGCTTCACCCAGAGCGGCACCTTGAAAATACACATCGTACAGAAGCACAGCGAGAACGTCCCCAAGTACCAGTGTCCGCACTGCGCCACCGTCATCGCGAGGAAGAGTGACCTGCGTGAGTGTCTGGCTTCATGAACTTCCTTCAGGGACGGTACTGGTGGGCTCTTAGGGGGCACAGCCTGGAAACCCGAGGAGCCCCGGGCCTGATGACAGGCAGGCTCCTGGTCTGCAGGACCCGCTGCTGGAGAGGGTTTTTCCCCAGCGGTCCTGTGGTGCCATCTAGTGGCGAAATGGCAGAAGTGCAGTTTCGTGGCTTGTTTCTCGTGGCTCTAAGCCCGTTCACTTCGGGGTACCCCAGCTAAGCAGTCAGTCACACGTATGTTAGCTCTTGAAGGACTTCCACGTACGGTTTTGTTCCACATCGAGCCTGGCTTTACAGATGATGGAGGGGCTTTGGTGATGGAGGGGCTTAGAGACACAGCGTGAACTGCCCCACGGTCCCCTAAGCTCGGAGGGGCCCGGGTGCCCGGAGGTGGCCTGACCCTTAAAGTTCTCATCAGTGATACTGTGCGGACCTTCCTCAGACCCCTCCTGTGATCCTAAAACGTTCCGGGGGCTGAGGTTGCAAAAGGGAGAACCCAAACAGCCCTCCCGTTAGGGGACTCACTTCAATAAAAGGGGCCAGCCTGTGCCCCGACATCCTTGTTGTGACATGGGACGCCCTCCTCATGGCACGAGACAGCACAGAGCGAGGAAGGAACGCACCGTGAGAGACACTGAATGCCAGGTTTAGGAGTCGGGGTTTGATCCTGCCCACACGGAAAACCGGGCAGGATTTAGCAGGGGAGCGATGGTGAGTGATGAGCCTCTCCCCTTTGTTTCGGGGCTCCTGGGCTTCCCGCTCTCCGTGATCGCACTTCTCTTGCCAAAGCGTGTAACACCGCGATACTCAGAACACGTTAGCACACGTACAAGTCACGGATTCGCCTGGAGAACGTCTGGAGATGAGGCGCACAGTTTGAGAACATTTCTGGAAGAGTGAGCATGGTTTTTTGGAGGCTTAACCTTTTTTTAAAAAATCTGGAAGATTCTGTCAATGTTAGTATGGTTACCAGCATGCCACAAAACACAGCCTCGTGGGGCTTTTTAGGGCACAAGGGCCACAAGTCTGTTCCCAGCATGACAAAATGATGTAGGTTACGCCTCATCTCGGTAGGGGCCCCCACTCTGCGGACCCCGGAAGTCTTCCTGCCTGCCCCTGCCGGGGAGGTCAGGCTCCTCAGTGACTGGGTCAGCACATCACGGGTGGGCCCCCTCCAGCTGTCTGTTGGGGTTTGGCCTCTCCCCCGAAGGACCACAGACCACCATGTGTGAGACTCAGTTCAGTAGAAATTATTCTAAAGTACGTCCAATCAGACCTCACCGCACGTCCTAGGTCAGTGACGACAGAGGAAGAAAACAGGGCGTCGACTTCCAACAGAACATCTCGACTTTTTTTTAAGTTAGGATAGAGAGGTCCTATCTTTGTTATGCAAAACTGCCTTAACATTATCCTGAAAACTCGCCTACACAGTGATCAGGTTCTCAGGGCGCTTGGTTCAATGACCACGTTGGGTCCGCTGTGCCGCAGCTTCCGCGGGACCTCGCTGCCTAGTGCAGGGGTGTTCCGTGGACCCGCCAGGACAAGGTGCCTTCTGAGCAGCGTCCAGCATGGAAGGATTTCGTTCCCTGGGAGGCAGTTGGCAATATCTGGAGGCCTTCTGGCTGTCACAACTGGGGGAAAAGGATGCTGCTGAAATCTACTGGGTGGAGGCCAGGGACGGCCCTGAACTCCCCACAGTGCCCAGGACAGCTCCCCCGAGAAGAAACCAGCTCCCGGGGCCAGCAGCGCTGCGACCGAGAAGCGCCGCGCGGGGCTCGGGAGAGCAGCCAGCAGAAATCATAGCGTTTCAGCGCCCGCCCTTCTGTTTCAGGCGTCCACCTGCACAACCTGCACACGTACAAGGCCACGGAGATGAAGTGTCGCTGCTGCTCTGCGGCCTTCCATGAACGCTATGCCCTCATTCAGCACCAGAAGACCCACAAGAACGAGAAGAGGTTCAAGTGTGAACACTGCAGTTATGCCTGCAAGCAGGTACGAGGTTCCGGGCGATTCGGGGAGGCGGAGGGAGGCCGCAGTGTGTGCAAGACGGGAGCATTGCAGGCGCTCCTCTGTCGCCTTGAAAATACTGAACAGCCATGCTTTCAGGATAACCAGAAAGCAGCCGTGGGCCAACATGTCAAAGCCACGGTTCTTAAAAGTATGGTTGACAGGGGCGCCTGGGTGGCTCAGTCAGTGAGGCGTCCGACTCTTGGCTTCAGCTCAGGTCGTGATCTCAGGGTTGTGGGATCGAGCCCCAAGTCAGGCTCCACGCTCAGCGAGCAGTCTGCTCGAGAAATCTCTCTTCCTCTGCCTCTCCGTCCCCTTGCATGCTTTCTTGCTTGCTCGGTCTCTTTCCACTCTAAAATAAATAAAATCTAAAAAAGAAAAAGTGTCGCTTACAGACCTCTGCACGTCCTTAAAACCATTCAGGGCCATAAGATCAAGGTGATCATTAACAAATTAATTAAGACCAACACAGTCTTTGCCCTTTTCACTACACCGATATGGCCGTGTTGGCACCAAGGCCGCTGAACTGTGTGAGAACCAAGCAGGATGGGTCTCTGCTGTCTTCCTCACCGTCCTGCACTGGCAACAAAGAGGGCATTTTTACTAAGACTATTCTTTTTTTCTTTTTTTTGAAGATTTTATTTATGTGACGGAGAGAGATACAAGTAGGCAGAGAGGCAGGCAGAGAGAGAGGAGGAAGCAGGCTCCCCGCTGAGCAGAGAGCCTGATGCGGGGCTCGATCCCAGGACCCTGGGATCATGACCTGAGCCGAAGGCAGAGGCCTTAACCCGCTGAGCCACCCAAGCGCCTCTACTAAGACTGTTCTTGAGGAGGCAGTGACAGTCACTGGCTTTGTTCAGTCTTGACCCTGAATACGTGCACTGACGAGACGTTGCGGTCTCCCGAAACCCAGCGGCGGTCGGGAGGAAAGCACCCAGCGGGTTGTCCGAGTTGCCAGCTCAACTAGCCTGGACCACTTCTTCCCTGGACCGCTGTTCCCACTTGAAAACACGAGCGACAAACTCTGCCTCTTCCGTCTCAGACGTTTGGCAACACTCTGCCCTTTTTCTGAAAGTAAATAAAATGAGTCCGTCACTTCCAGGAAAATGTGTTGCCAAAGATATGATTTCAGCTGTCAAGAGGAAATACACAATTAGAAATTTGTATTTCCACCACTGTGAGCTTGATAGCTTGCTAACACTAAAGACTTTTCTAACGAGACTGGAGCAATTTTAAGGAAGCATTTCTTCCTAGAGTTTCATGAAATGTGTCAACAGAAGCTTTGCATAACTCAGTACACTGAGATTTGCCAGGTGACCAATCAGTCCATTATTTTATAAAATCATTCATGTAGGTAAAAGATTCCCTCAAAGTATAAGATAGGTCAGCAGACTGGGCTGAAATGGAATACAAAAAGGACCGTCTTCCCCATTCGCCCTTCCTCTCACCCTCCTGCCAGGACAGGGTCGCTCCGTCCCACCAGGGCCACACTGCCTGGGAAGGAGGGTGGGAGGGAAGGCATGGGGGGAACAGAGTACTCATAAGAGAGAGCCTTGGGGAAACACAGTTCAGTTTCAAACAGGAACCTAGAAGTGGGCATGTGTCTTTCTGCGAGACCATAGCATTTTAAATAAAACAAATAAAATGGGTGCTTTTGCTTGACTTTATATGTATTTGTGTCCTGCTTCTCCCAATTATATACTCATCTAAATCTTAGTTAAAATTTCTGGTTATTTCCTCACTGAGAACAGTTTTGGTCACTTTTATGCTTTTAAATAAATATTAAGATTTGTCCTAGTGATTATCATTTCACTCCCCAAGGGCTGTTCCACCACAGGCCACAAGGGGCTGTGGGACCTGCTGCGAGCTCGCCGGTGGCCTGGCAGTGGGGATGCGGGCAAGTTGGGTTCCTGGTGGGGCAGACTGTGCTCGACTCTAGGAAAGCCGCCCTGACAGTGTGTGCTGCCATTTTTCCTCACCATGCACTCCTCACTGGGGAGGCAGGGAAAGTATAAAATCAAGGACGAAAAAAATCTCCGTGAGTTGCTCAGCGGCTTGTCTCCCTTGCCTTCCCTCCTAGGAACGTCATATGACCGTTCACATCCGCACCCACACGGGGGAGAAGCCATTCACCTGCCTCTCGTGCAGTAAATGTTTCCGGCAGAAGCAGTTGCTAAACGCGCACTTCAAGAAATACCACGATGCCAGTTTCATCCCGGCCGTTTACGGATGCCCCAAGTGCGGCAAAGGCTTCTCCCGCTGGGTAAGCTTACTTAAGTCTCAGTAAATCCTCCTCGAAGAGGTTCCTCTGTTTCACAGGCGCGAACTTGGGGAGTTTAAACCCAGTTATAGAAACTTGCCAGGGCTGAAGGCAGCATCTGTCCTGCGGGAGGGAAGTGGTTCTTAGCTTTTCGGAGTCACCAAGCTCTTGAAAATCTTATGGAAGTGTGGTCTCCCCTTCCGAGAAAAAAAAAGCTCTGCAAAGAAAATCTTGCAGATCGCTTTAGGGAATTCTCATACTCCCCAGAATCTGCAAGGACGTCCGCTTTCGGCATAACATTTTAACGTTGTTCCTGTGAGTTAGATTTAGGCTGCTTCACAGAGAGGACGCAGTTTTCAGCACATCTCAGAGACGTTCTTAGAAAAGTGTTGTTGGTACTCTGTTAAGAAATACCTTTGGTCTTCCATGTTATTTATTTGTTTTTTAGGCGCTGTGTTCATTATCTGTCGCCATCTAACAAGTTATCTCAAAACTTAGTGGCTTAAAAAACAACAGACATGTACTACCGCACATTTTCTGTGGGGCAGGAATCTGAGAGGGGCTTGGCTGGGTGGGTCTGGCTCAGCATCTCTCATGAGGTTACAGTCTGGTTTTTGTCCACTCCGGGCCTCGCCGTCCAAGGCCTGGCGGGCCTGGAGCCTCTACTTCCAAGATGGCGCCCTCCCATGGCGGTTGGTTCCTCACCACATGGACCTCTCCATTGGGCTGTTCCTCACAACCCAGAGCACGGGGGAGAGAGCAAGCGGGAAGCCACTGGGCCCTTTGTCAGCTAGTTTTAAAAGTGACCCATTACCTGTATTCATTAGAAACAAATCAGTAAGTCCAGCCCACATTCAGGAGTGCGGGATGGGGTTCCTTTTTGAAAGGAAGAGTGTGGAAGAATTTGTGGCCTTTGAAAGACCAGCACCGATGATGAACCAGATCCCTAGACAATGTATGTGCTCCCGGCTAGCTTTTGTAAAAGTGTTTGAATTATCTGAAGTTGACCCTGTTCATGGGAAGAAAGCTTTATCTTTTCCCTTTGTGTTTTTCTGGGTAATTCTGGAGCGTTAATACTCAAGTTTAAAATTTCAAATACAAGTAGTGGCAACACTCCAAACACAGCCGTGTTCATACCAAGTTAGCATTGTAAAGAGCCAGCAATGTAAAGATTCTGCCCTTCAGTGTGAAGAACCAGGAAACAGAGAAAGAATGAGTCCGCCTCATAGAATTCCTTGGAAAATACAACCAGAAGTTTTGAAAATTCTTCTTGCATTCAAGAAAGTGCATTTGGACTTGCTTCTAGAATACAGGCATGCCTTGGAGATAGGGCAGGCTTCGGTTCCACAGCAGAGCACGTGTCACGATAAAGTGAGCTGAAGGAACGTTTGGTTTCCTGTTGCGTGTGAAAGTTAACGTTGGTGCTGTGCTTTGGTCCGTTAAGTATGCAGTGGCATTATGTCTAAAAAAAAAAAGCATAGACCTTAATTTAAAAAGACTTTACAGCTAAAAAATGTGAACCACCCTTTGAGCTTTCGGCAAGTTGTAATCACTGATCCCAGATCACATAACAAACACAGTAACGATGAAAATTTTGAAATATCATGAGAATCACCAAAGTGTAAACAGCATCAGTAGACTTGCTCGGTGCAAGACTGCTACGGACTTTCCACTTATAAAAAAATGCGGTTCCTAAAAGTGCAGTAAAGCAGAGTACGGTAAACTGAGGTGTGCCTACATATAAGACCTCTTACAGCTTAAAGATGAAGAGACAAATACCCAGTGAAAAATTAGCAAAGGGTCTAAACAGACATTTCTTCAAACAAGACCTACAAATGGCTCCTGAGCATATGAAATGTTGCTTAGTGCTGTTCGTTGCTCGGGAAATGCAAAGCAGAATCACAGTGGGAACACATACTGCCGGCCTTGAGGGTGGCTACAGTCAAAGGAGACAGATGACAAAAGGTGTGAAAAAATCGGATCCCTCTTATAGCCCCGGTGGGATTTGAAAATGGTGACGCCACCTGGGAAGACAGTTGCCGTTTCCCAAAAAGTGAAACATAAAGTTAGCATACAATTCAGCTGTTCCACTCCTAAGCGTATGCTAAAAAGAACTGAAAACACAGGACCACACAGAAACTTGTACACAAAATTCATAGCCTTATCATTCACAAACAACCCCCAAAAGTGGAAGCTACCGGCATGTGCATCAACTGATGAATGGACAGAACACTGTACATCCATACAGCGGAATATTACACAGCCCTGAAAAGGAATGAGGTCCGTATGCACGTGACAACATGGTGAACCTTAAAAGAAGCCATATATTCTATGATTCCCTTTCTAGGAAATGTCCAGAATATTCAGAGACAGAAAATAGCTTAGTGTTGCCAAGGGCTGGGAGAGGGAACACAGAGAGTGACCCCTAAGGGCTTAGGGTTTCTTTCAGAAATGTTCTCAGATTGATGGTGGTGATGGTTTCACAACGCTAGGAATAAACCACTGAATTATACAATTTAAGTAGATGAATTGTATGGTAGATGAATTAAATCTCAATAAAACTTAAAAAAATTAAACAATCCATTTCGGTTCCATTTGGAAGTTCCCACTCTGTCCTGACAACAAGTAAACACCTGAACAGATTGAAAAATCAACTCTTGTAGGATCTGTAGGAGAGGGGAGGACACGGGGCCCAGCGCCAGCCCGGAGAATGGAGACGGACAGGTGAACACAGTCGAGGCTGCCCAGAGCGGAGACTCGCAGGCAGAGGCCTCCACGGGAACTAACGCAGGGGCAGGGAGACCTGAACGGTGATTGAGGACTTGCTGGGGGCTCAGGGGGACCACCTGACAGTTGGAAACTGCAGCCCCGCTCACAGGGGCCCCACAGTCCTGCAAGTCTTACCGCCAGGACCCCGACCAGGTTCCCGCAGTAAACATCAGAAAAAGAATCCCCTTCTGCTTCCTTCCAGCAGCAGGAAGAGGAGGGGACCTGAATCACCCCAGAACATTCTGTTCTCCTTACCAAGGTCTCCCTCTGGGGAAACCAGCTCACCAGAGCCTAACCCGCTGGGATATCACCAGAGCTAAGTGCCCCGGCAGAAGGGAGATCCCCGACTCTAGCCCACGAGAGCCATCGGGTCGCACCTGAGGTGGAAAATAAAGCCAAGAAACTCTCATGAGGTTCATGGTCTGGAGGCACGGTTCACAGACACAGTGAGACCCGCTCACGGGCTACAGAATACGCTCCCTCCCCCCACCTCCCCTCTGCTTACCAAAGCCCTGTTTACAGCAGCTCCTTTCCCCCGGGGGGTCAAGTCCAGCTATCAGGAAAGCATTACAAGGCATCCCAAAAGACAAAGTCGCAATCTGGAGAGACAGAACAGCGAAATTGGGCATGGCAGGGGCGTCGGAAACATCCAGAATTTAAAACAGCCCTGATTTACACGCTGAGGGCGCTCATGGATAAAGTCGACAGCACACGAGACCAGGTGAGCAACGAGAGGTGAGCAGAGAGAGAAATTCTATGAAAGAACCATGAAGAATTGCTACAATGGAAAAGAAAAATGCTCTGATGAATGAGATCAAAGAAAGACCTTGTAAATGGAGAAGAACGGTCCATGTTTATGGATAAGAAAACAATGTCGAAGTGTAGTAAAAACCCCTGCGTATTAGGGACGCCCAGTGGCTCAGTCGGGTGAGCGGCTCTTGACGTTGGCTCGGGTCATGATCTCAGGGTCGCGGGAATCCGCGCTCAGCAGGGAGCCTGCTTGAGAGTCTCCCCCCTGCCCCTCCCGTGCCCTCCCAAAATAAATAAATCTAAAAAACAAATCTCAGCACATTATTTTGCCAATACCGACAGAATGGTTTTAGAGTTACGCGGGGAGACAAAAAACCGAGCATCGCCAACAGAGTACGGAAGGAGAACAAAGCTGCAGGACTGATCTGCCCGCCTTCGAGATCACTGTGAAGCCGGAGTGATCACGGCAGCGTGTGCCGGTGACAGAACAGACACACACGTCCGTGGGACAGAGAGCCCAGACACAGACCCACACCTCCCGTCCGCTGATCTCCGACAAAGGAGCAAAGACAGCGCCGTGGAGAAAATACCGTCTTTTCAGCTGATGGTGCAGGAAGAACTCGAATCCGCATGAAAAAAAAAATCCAGAAAGAGACCTGACCCCCCTCCCTAAAATGAATTCAAAATGGATCACAGACCGAATGTCAAATGCAAAACTATAAAACTCCTGAAGATAACAAGAGACAATCAGGGGTAGGGCGGGGACTTTTCAGAGACAACACCAAGGCGCCGTCCAGGACAGAAATCTTCCGGAAGCCGGCCTTCACTAAGATGCACGACCTCTGACTTAGGGAGACCAGCTCCAGACGGGGAGGAAAGATGGGCAGAACTCACATCTGATACAGGACGGTGATCCAGAAAGCACAAAGAACTCTTAAAACACAACCCTAAGAAAACACACAACCCGATTAAAAAATGGGCAAGTACTTTTACAGACGCTTCCCAGAGATCTTATGGGTGTGAAGTAAGTGCACGAGACATGCTCCACGTCATACGTCATCCGGAAATGCACACAAAACAAGACCCCACCACACACCTATCAAAAATGGCCCAAATCCAGAGCGCTGAGGACACCGGCGGCCGGCCCGGACGGGGTGGGCGGGGGGGAGGGGGCAGCAGGTGGGCGTGGGCGTTGCCGGTGGGCGTGCAAAATGGTGTGGCCATGTTGGAAGACAGTTTGGTGATTTCTTATAAATTTTAACAAACTCTTACCATACAGTGCAGCAGTCACACTCCTATTCGCCCAAAGGAGTAGAAAACTTACATCCACATAAAAACTTGTTCCCGGATGTCTATAGCCGCTTTATTCATAATCGCCCAAACTTGGAAGCAACCAGGGTGTTCTTCAGCAGGTGAGTGGATAAACGGGTCCGTCCAGACAATGGAAAAGTATTCAGGCTGCAAAGAAATGAGCCATCAAGCCATGCAGACATGGAGAAAACTTAAATGCTTATTACTAAGGGAAAAGGGCTCACACTATACGGTTCCAACTGTAGGGCATTCTGGAAAAGGCAGAACCACGGACACAGTAACAAGATGGTGGTTTCCACGGGTTGGGAAGAAGGAATGAGCCGGTGGAACACGGGGGAGTTTGAGGGCAGTGAAGCTAATCTGTGTGATTGCAGAATGATGGATATGGTCATCATACATTTTCCGCACCCATGGAACGAACAACACCAAGAGTGAACCCCGGTGTAAACCGCGGGCTTTGGGTGACTGTGATGTGTGCACGTAGGTTCATCGGTTGTAACAAAAGTACCCCCCAATCTGCTGGGGGCGCAGATCATGGGGGAGGCTGTGCATGTGTGGGGGCAGGGAGCATAAGGGAAATCTTATTATGTCTCCCTCTCAATTACGCTCTGAACCTAAAACTGCCCTAAAATATGAGGTCTTTAAAAATAAAGAAATATGTGCATATCTGGATACTTGAATCCAATTTAATTTTCAGCAAGTACATCGTTCGCCAGCTGCCACTCCATCACACGGTGGTTTCCACGCCAGAATATGTCACAGGGCTGTGGGCGTCCTTCCTCCCCAGTGAGGACCCCTGCTCTGGACTCCGAATGCCGGGTCCCTCCTCTCTTGAGAAACAGCCCTCTGACATGGCTGTCTGTCCTATCACTCTGCCCCGAGTCCTAAATAATCTCGTTGTCCTCTCCGTTTACTTAAAATCTTAACGCACTCACTTTGCGAAGGCTGGGTGTGTTTTGGGTTGTTTATTACTCCAAAGCTGACGTCCAGAGCCACTAGCCATGAGCTTCGTGAATTGGGAGGGAGACTGTGTGTGTGGGGGCACAAGTATGGGCTTTGCTGGGAAGAGGACACTGTGATTGTCATATCCTCCAGAGAATCCTTGGTCCCGGAAGGCTTCGTTTGTGCAGAATCAGCATCTAAATCAGGGACTGGCAAACTTTCTCCCATACGGGCCAGGAAGTAATGTCTTTAGCTTCGCAGACCAGTTTCCGGCCCAGCTGCCGCTGTAACAGAAGAGCATCCACAGATGGACAGCTCATAAACAAACAGACATGGCAGTGTTCCAGAAAATGTCATATATACGTATATTTTATTTATTTATTTGAGAGCAAGAGAGTGAGAGAGCACAAGCGGGGGGAGCAGCAGAGGCAGAGGCGGAAGCGGACTCCCCGCTGAGCAGGGAGCCCAATTCGGGACTTGGTCCCAGGACCCCGGGATCATGACCTGAGCCAAAGGCGACACTTAACCCACTGAGCCACCCAGGCGCCCCCAGAAAACTTGTTTTTCAAAAACAGTTGGCCGACTGGATTTGGCCCTTGGGCCGTCGTCTCCCAACCCAAAATGGAAGAAGTTTCAATAACCCGTACCATCCCCTCCACTTGCACGTGAATCCTTCCCCTTCAACCCATAAAAACCGGGACAGTCCGGCAGAGCGCCACACTGAAGCCGGAGGGGAGGTTAGGTGGGAGGTGCTATTTCACCGGCAGGTGGACTGACCCGTCACCAGGGTCTCACTTTCCGTGTGAACTTCCCAAACAGTGAAACACCTCTAGCTACGTCATTGTGCGCGGGTGTTGCTGTGTAAGAATGCACTGTTAAGTCTTGGCCGGCAAGCCTGCGACTTCCCTCTTAATTCTGAGTGTTGTGTGTACGTTCAGTAACTCCACGCACGGTAGGTCTGGACGAAAGCCTGGCGGGGCTGTGACACTCACATGGTCTGTGATGGATTTTCTTAAAACTGACAGTCTGTTAAGTTTCTGGTTCCACATCAAGCCTCATTTGGGAGAGTAGACAGATTCCAGAAGAATAAATGTCTTTTCACAGACTTCTGTGTATATTTATAAATATATAGATTTTATAAATATATATATATTAAATAAGCTCACTTTTGGCTAGACCTAAACACAACAGGGGGGTCCCCTTTTTTAAAAGCCACCTTTTTTTCTACAAGAATATACCAGGCATTGGGCACCTGGTGGCTCAGTTAAGCTTCCCACTCTTGATTTTGGCTCACGTCGTGATCCCAGGGTCACGGGATCGAGTCCTGTGCCATGTCTGCTTGTCCCTCTCTCTCTACTCCTCTCCCCACTTGCACGCACTCACTCACTCTCTCAATTTAGAATAAATAAATACCAAGAAAGAAAGGAGGGAAGGAAGGAAGAATGAATGAATGAATATACCAGGCACACATTTCCCTGCGCTTTCCAATGGCTGGGACTTTACCCGTGGGATTCTAAATGGCATTCTGTCCGTGCTGCTGACCCCCTGTGTGCCCCGTATCATTCCTCCAACAGAGTAACATGCAGAGACACGCGGTGAAGTGTGGCGCGGGGCCAGGAAAGCCTGCTGCCTCGGGAAAAGTGAGAAGAACCAAGAGAAAGCTGGCCGTCCGAAAAGAGGCAGTCCAGGAAGACGGTAACTCTTTTTCAACAATCTGGGTTCTAATCTGAGAGTGATTTTCTTGAGATCACGGCCTGGGCGCTGAGTGTTACCGTGCAGGGGACGCACCAGTGTGTGTTGGGCCCACTCTGTGGCCTCCCCCGCCAGGGGTGGGAGTGGTCCCTGGCCCAGTGGGCGCCGTGGCTTCTGCACCTGTCTGAGCTGCAGAGCGCCCCCTGGTGGATTCCACACACCCGTCACGGGGGCTCCTGGCGAGACTGGCTCATGAGGCGGAAGCCAGTGGGCTGTTGCCTGTACCTGGCAGGTGCTGTGTAAAGGTCCTGGGGCTGCTGCGGCGGTGGCCACAAACTGAGTGGCTTTAGAGCCACGGAGGCTCACTCTCTCTTAGCTCTGAGGCCCGGAAGTCCTAACTCAAGGTGTCAGAAGAGCTTGTGCTTCCTCTGAAGGTTCTGGGGAGATGCTCTCCTGCCTCTTCCTGCTGGTGGCTCCAGGCTTCTCTTGGCTTGTGGACACCTCACTCCAGCGTTCCTCCCTTTCTGTCTCCTCTTCTTTCCAAGGATGCTTGTCCCTGGATGTAGCGCCTGAAAAATCTGGGATGATCTCATCTTGAGACCCTTAACCTAATTAGATCATCACAGACCTTTGTTTCGCATGAAGTTACGGTCACAGGTTTGGGGGGGTTAGGCTGTGGACCCCTGTCCTCTGGGGCCACTGTGGGCATCACAGTCTTTATCGCCGGCCTCAGGGGAGCAGATGTGGGTTCCCAGGTTAGAGCAAAAAGGGTCTGTGGCCCGTCTTCCCTGTGAAAGGGTCTGTTCCATGAGGGAACAGACCTAACTCTTACGGTTGCGATCTCTTACATTCTCCATTCCTGTCCTACGAGAGTCTTTGAACTGAAGAGCGTGGCCGGAAACCACATGACCTTACGGCGAAAATGAATGGAAAATGTTTGGCCTGCATCCTCATTCTTAAATCCCCTATATCTGGGTCCCAGCCCCAGTCCTTGACTGTGAATGCTCCTCTGGGTGGCAGCAAGCCTATTCCCTGCTTCTGAGCTGCCAGATAAAATAGTGGCTGCCCAGCTAACTTTGAATTTCAGATGAGCAACGGATACTTGTTTAGGGTGAGTATATCCCACGGGGTATCTGAGATCTGCTCGTACTGACCAGTCCCCGTGCTTGGCAAGCAGGTGGTCGGACTGGAGTTCTTCCGAACGGGGCACTACGAGCTGTTCAGACCTTCCTCCACATTTCCGCGTCTTGCCACCCGGAATGGAGCTGGGACCGGAGTTCCGGCCGTCCTCTCCCAGCTCCCAGGCTTCTCCGTCCGCAGGCACAGGCCGGCCCGCCGTGCTTGCAGGGTATACTCAGAAGAGAGATGAGCGCCCCAGTACGGATATAAAAACGATGGGACCAGCCTGGACCAGATTTGTCTTTTCACTGACGATGCCATAAAACACCACTTTCCATGGTTTTCCAGAGGAGGCCCCCCGGGCCCCCCCCACTGGCCCCGTCTGAGGTCTGAGCCCCCATGGGGACTCTGCCTGCCACCCGCCTCCATGTTCTACCTCCTCGTGTCCCCTCCCCCTCCCCTCAGCCTGTCGCTCACACCCAGCCTGCCCCCACCTGCCGGTCTTAAGCACACTCAGATGTCCTAAGGAAAAATGAACCCCCGCACGACGCCCACCCTCCCTGGCCCATGAAACTCCTATCACATTCACGGCGGGCTCACTCCTGCCCCTCCCAGGCCCCTGCATCTGCCTTCTGCCCCTCACGCCACAGAGGTCCCCTGAGGCTCCTTGTTCCCACATCCACCGGCCTCTCCCTGCTCTGCTGCCATGGCACCACTGACTGGTCACCCTCTTCTTGACCCGGTCCCCTCCTGCTTGCTCCACATGCCTTCGTCCTCCTGGTGTGTTCCCGCTCCCCAGCCACCTCCGCTTCTCTCCTCCTCCTACCCACCCCTGCTCCCACCTCGCCTCGAGTCCGCAGCTGCATCACTGCCACACCTCTGTCACTTCCGCACCTGCACTCGTGTCTGCACCTGCGCCCCCTCCCCCACCCGTGTGCACAACCCTCACCCTCTCCCTCGGCAAGTTCCTGGTGAGCTGGAACTGCAGCCCCTGTGCAGCCTCCACAGGCCGGGAGCAAATATTCCGTTGTCTGGCGAGCATCCCCTCTCTGTGGTCTCCAGGTGGGTCGCTGTCCCTCGTACCCTCAGCCTCGTTCTCTCCTGCCACCCTGATCTGTGCTGGTGTTTGAGGCCGTGACACACTGGCAGCGCCTTCGCCCACTTCTCAAGGCCACAGACGTGGGACCGGGTCCACCCTCTCTCCCCAAGATGTCCAGGACCCCATCTCAGTGACTCTCCCCTCTGTCCCTGCTACCCATCATCAACCACCTCAACCCCTTCCCTGTGCAGTCAGCGTTCTGAAGACCGGGACTCCGGGCCTGGCTTGCGGCTCCCACCGTCTAGGGCCCCCAACCAAACTGCTCCCCCAATTCCAGCCAGGCCAGACTCCCCCTTTCCTTTGCCTGGAATTCCTGCTGACTCCCCCCATGGATCCCCAAGTTCTCACCTTTGGATCCCGGAGATCTCAGTTCTGACCACGACCAGGTCAGCCCCACCCCACATACAGCCCAGGGCTGTGCCCCTGCTTTGCACATCCCCACCTGGTACTCGGCATCACGTCTATCTGATTGTTCACCAAGCGCCAGCTCTCACCTGCGCTGAGCTCCCCAAAGGCAGCCTGGCCCATGAGCCCACACCAGGCCTGGCATTGGCAGGGCTCATTCATTCCCACTTAACCAAACAGGCAAATACCGAACACAGAAGAGGAACAGGTGAGGCCCAACTCAAATCTTTCGACCACTTTAAAGAGATCCAGGGGCCAGGCTTCCGGGATCCACACTCTAACTGTGTTGGACCCCAGATCGTCCATATAAATGTGTGACTTCTTGGCTAGACACCTGCTGGCTCTCTTGACACCTAAATGCAGTATTTTCTTTGGATTATCTATTCAACCCTCTAAAAACCTTTGGCCAACTTCTCTCTTCACCAGAAGACCAAATGATTGGGGACAGAAGGGTGGGTTGAAAACGTCACCCTTGGTTGGTGACCTGTTGGCCATGAAGCAGAGTTCAAGTGCACCTGCTTCCACGCTGGCTGTGGCCTTTGTGGCTGAGTGGCAGCACCTTGCCCGTGTCAACGCTGAGCTTCCTGGATGCTGACCCTGAACTAAATGAAGAACAAAATCAGAGGGATGAGAAGTGGGTCCACACTGACAGCCTCTCCCGCTGGGCCTTATGCTGGTGTTTGAAACAGGAGCATCACCCGGACCTGGTCGTGAAGGGCACGCGGAACACTGCCCGCCCTGAACACTCGCCTTCCAGAAGGACAGAAATGGGAAGGCCCTCATAGGTTTAAAAAGGGACAGTGATAAAAATGGGCATATTAAAACATGTCTCGTATTTTGGATGGTCAGCTCCCTAAGCAAAGGATGAATGGAAACAAGTAACCCAGTTTATAGTAGCAAAAAATACTTGATTTGCATTCCAGGGGTTTTTAACCTGTTTTATCTGGATAGTGGTCTGGCTTCTACTTTGCCATGCTGGTGGGTCAGCTGTAGATCACCCAGCCTTTCGGGGTAGGTCTCTACAAGTCCAAGTTCCTTTGCATACGCAAGACCCGGTCTGAGTGCTCTCCCCGCCCTCCCCCCAGAATGCTTCAGGAAACCCCAAGCAAACCCACCTTCAGACAGCCTTGAACCAACAGGCGAAGCCCTGGTGAGCGTGGGTTCTGTGTCCGCCCTTCTCATGGGCAGGAGGAAAGTTCCCTGGGTGTCCTCGGGGAGTCATTTGGGAACTGGGTAGAGGCAGGACTATGATCGGATTTACAGCCATCTATTTTCAAGTTCAAAGTTGTGCCGACAAGAATCCACTGGAGGGTGGGAGGGGATGGTTACGGATCCCGGCGTGGCCCGCGTGGGGGCCCAGCACCATGTGTGACCCTGAGCCGACTCTGTGTGGGTTCGCCGCCAGCAGGGATAGGGATAAACGCCCCGTGAGCACCTGGGTTTTCTCATTCTGGTGGCGTCATCCCCTGAGCGCTGAAACAAGACAGGTGAGTGGCTCGGGAGCTCTGTGGGACCTGCATTCAGCAGAGAGCCCCAGTTCTCAGCCGGGGTGAGCCTGCTTCCCAGTAAACATGCGGCAGCGCCTGGAAACGTTCTTGGTTGTCACGAGTGAGGAGGAACATTCTGGTATCCAGTGGGCAGAGACCAGGGCTGCTCCAAACACTGCACAACACATGGGACAGCCCCCCGCGGAGAATCATCCATCCTTAAAAGCATAGACTGCCCTGGAGCTCACAGGTGCCGTCCGAATATTTATACAAGTGTCTTCTAAATGGGGAAAAAAATCATTATCTAAAATGTTTGCTATGTTAAACATTGAGGGATTATTTCCAAAAGGTATGTGCACTGATTTCTTGTCTTTATTTTAAATTTGCCCAAACCCTGTGCCTTTTCCCCCAAGAAGTTGCCGCTAAGAAGGTGTCCACTGTGAGGCTGGAGCAGTGCCCGGGAGAGATGGCTCCTGTCCCCTACGGAGGCGTCGCGCCTGAAGGAGTAACCTGTGACGGCTAAGCAGGGGGATTGAGAGCTCCCATTTGCAGCGGTTACCTGCTCAGCGAGTTAGAAGTCTGCGGAGTCTTCTTTGAAACAACTAAGTTCATGACATTGGAGGGTCTCGATTTTTCCAAAGTTTGGGGTTAGTGCCAGGAATTGTTTGCCTTTCTTTCTTTCTTTCTTTTTTTTTTTTTTTTTTTTTTTTGGTCCTGGATAGTTCAAAAAGCATTGCTGGTCTTTTATAAGAGGATAAAACCTCAAACCTATGAATTCATTCCCTTGATATCGGCAGGGCGGCCTGCCATGAATGGGCAATGATCTGGGGGGGACACTGCTTATCTCAGCTGTAAGTACAGACTATTTAGTCCTTCAGCCAACAGCCAAAGCTAAGATACCTTATGTTAAATTGTACACACCCTTTCTATTTCTAATACGATTTTTTAAACCTTTTAAAAACTAATTTTATATCATTTTTGAATATAGATGAATTTTCCATAAAAATTTAAAGTTACCGTAATATTCTTAATTAGTTCTAAATTCAGCAAAAAAAAGATCGTAATATTGTGGGGGGAAAAATGCTGAGTAGAAGATGAAAACCTTTCGATTAGACTAGATGGTGATGCGTAATTATTTTACTTTGGTCTATGAGCAAGGTTCACTTTTAGAGTTTATAGTCTTCCTAAATTATGTTTTCTGGCAGGTATGAAATTTCCCTGGTGACATTCCATTGTCACCGTCCAGGATAGAGTTCATCACCCTCTTCTTTTACGAAAACTACTTTGTTGATTTTGCTTATATAAGTGGCAGAGTGAGAAGAAACACAATGAAATGTTACTGGTAATGAAATGTTTACTCATGAAGAAATTGTACTTAGCATGTCATGCCCTATAATTGGTATTTCTCCTTTGCCAGTTGGAGAGACTTTGCTCAGCTTCGAGCAGCAAAATGCCTCAAGTACTTAAAATTAACTAGTATGCATCTTTATAATGATATATTTTTTCCATCCTTTTCTTCTTAGGGAAGCAGTTGTGTTTGTTCTGAACATCTCTCCCCCTAGTTTAAAATCATCCACAGGTCCCCAATTCTGGTTTTTTGCCTTTACTGAGATGTTATTGGCAAATAAAGTTGTGAGACATAAACACGTGCGTCAAGATGATTTGCTACACAGGTGCATTGTGTAAGGACTCCCCCTCCCCCAATCCGGTTAACTAAACTCAAATTCTTAAAATGCTGATCTGCTGATCTTCAAAGTCCAGCAGCCCCATGTAAAGTGAACACGAACAGGCATATTCTTTTCATCAGAGCCAATTAACTGAGTTCACATAGTGAGGCTTAAATTCTATAGTTTATTGTATGCTATTGTGATGGTTGGACTTTTTGTAACACCGTCTTTGTTGTTTGAAGCTGTTTTGCATAACTCAATAAAATGAAATGACTTAAATTGCGGTCTTTGTTTTCTGTGAATGATGGGTCTAAAAAATGTCCCCTTTGCCTGGTAAGGAGGTGGAGAATTTGGAGCCTTGGGCGCTGTGGGTGGGACTGGAAAATGGTGCAGCCACTGCGGAGAACAGTGGGGATCGTCAAAAAATTACAAATCGAAATTACCATCTGAGCCGGCAATCTGGTTGTGTACCCATAAGAACTGAAAGCAGGGTCTCAGGGGGAGACTTGTACACCCGTGGGCTCAGCAGAATGACCCACAATGCAGAATGACAGCCAGAAGGTGGAAACAACCCGGAGTATTGTCCATCATCAGTGGACGAGTAGATAAATAAAATGTGAGCTATCCACACGGGAGAACATAATTCAGCCTTAAAAAGGAAGGAAACTCTGGCCCCAGCTACAACAGGGATGAACCTTAAGGACACGATGCGCGGTGAGATAAGCCGGCATGGTGGCTCCAGGGGGCCGGAGCGAGGGAACTGGGAGTCAGCGTGTCATGGGGATAGAGTTACCGTTTTACAAGACAGTAAGAGATCTGGAGACTTCTTGCAAAACAATGTTATGTACTCAACACGACTGGACTGCACACAGAAATGGCCAAAAGAGCCCTTTTTTTTTTTTTTACTGTGTATGTTACTACAATTAAATTTGTTTCATTTAGAAAGAAACATGGTCAAAAACGCAAGCCCGGTTCGTATCTGAACACCATCAAACACTTCAATGGTCCCTTCTAGGTCATTCGTGGTGTTTTGCATGCAGCACGCCTGGATGAGATAGAGATCACGCGGGGCTGCGTGTGCACGCTTGGCTTTGACTGGGTTATGTGCCCAGACTCCCACCAGACACCCAGACAGGAGGAGAAGCTCACGTGGCCCTAAGTGCACCACGAGTGCTCTGCGGCCGGAGCAGGGACAGTCGTCCCCACAAGAGGGCAGGCATTTCTTTCTTTTCCGGCATCGGGACAGACTCTTCCGCTATTGGAGACTGGTAAGGACACGGAGGTGGAACAAAGCCTTGGCGGTTAGTTTGATGGATTTTGTCCCATACAGAACGATGACCCAAAAGCAGGTCTGACTTCCAGGGGAGCGCGAGGATCTCTTGCCCTCGAGGTGGCTGAGAAGGGGCCTTTACAAAAGTCGCGCCGGAGGCCACTTTGCTGGGCTCTGCGTTTTTGGAACGCCTTACAACGGTCTTGCGATCCAGCAGGAAACCGTTCTGGAATGCCCACCTCTTGCACAATTTAACGTCTCTGTTTGGGGGGAAGGGTGTGTGGATTACGACAGTGTTTGACAACAGCATTACGTACGAAGGCCTGACGGATGCCGCAGACTGTCCCAGGTCAGTCACCGTGGGGTTTGGGGAGCCGGGAGCAGATCATACTCCAAAGTGCCCACCTTTTGAAAATGGCAAGAAGCTCTTCTTTTCCAGATGTTGTTTTCTTTTAGAAATGTTAACGCTTTTTGATAACCATTGAGAAGCTCACCGACCAGCCCCGTGGATGCCTTCTGTAGGGCGGCCCAGCGTTAACGGGCAGCACTGTTAGGTCCGGTCAGAGCCTCGCAGAATCGACTGTCTCCCCTGACCCCATCTCCTTGTGGCAGCTGGTTTTTAATTGAGTGTGTCCGGCAAAACACGGACTTGAAGCGGCAGCCTGAAAGTTCATGATGCTATTTTAGCAGCTTTTGTATCATTTCCAAGGCACGGCTGTGATTAGGGCCTCGTTTCCATCCGTCCTTGTATTAGAGCGTGCACGGTTTGGGATTTCCAAAGACACACATGCTGATTCTTCTGTGCATTTGCAGAGAGAGTCCCACACGGGACACTCGCCACGCTCACAGGGACCAAAAACTGGTAAAAAAAACAAAAAAACAAAATAAGCCCTCTTAACTGAGCCACGGCGGCTGGAAGCCAGCCTCAGGAGACCATAGAGGATGACTGCAAATAGCCCTTTCCGTGCAATATTCCCCATCGGAACAAGCAAATGAGCTGAAACAGCATGGGGCTGTCACTTCCTGCTAATGAAATATGACAGTTTGTATATGAGTCCAAAGGTCGCTGATTAAAAGACTTACCCTGATAGTTACTATAATCACATCCTAAGGCCTCAGCTATCAGAATCGGCCCAGTGATAACAGAAAGATGATGCTAGACAATGCATTGCTTTAAGTCAATCAGCCATCAGTCGCTATATGGGTAGGAAAGGCTGTGTTTTCCCGAGGCAGCCCTGTTCCTTAATGGCCACCTGGAAACTGGAAACTGGAAACTGGAAACACGCATTTGCTGGTGGGGAGAAGCTCAGCTAGTAATTCAGAGCCTGAGAACTTCTTTCCCCCCCCCAAAATGAGTGTCAGGTGCTTGCAGTGCTGAAATTATATGGGAATACTGGAAAAATACTTTTAAAAGGGATTCTAGGATTTTTCCCTTCGATAAAAACAGCTGTTATCAGTTAAATAATTTGTCATGGGGTGGGGGGGAGAAGTTGCCTTACAATGGCTTGCCCAGCTTTGCTGCTGGTACAGAGGGATTTAAATACAGCAGCCGCCAGGAGTTCAAAAATTGATTTTAAAGGAAATCCAGGAATGAACAGCCTTGTTCTGTCCCCGCCCTGGAGCATCATTAAACTGGCCCAGAGTTCGGAAGCCAGCTCCTTTGAAACTAGTACTTGAAAGTAGGACACTTTGGGAGGAGGTGGAGAAAACTAGACTTCCCCGATGCATGTGTCCCACCTAGCAGTGAGACCCCTGGAGCATGGACCCCCAGGACGAACCTTGGAGAGACCACAGGGTCAGCCCCCGCCGCCCCCCATGACTTCCCCTAGAAAGGGGCCACGATGGCTGACCTTGATCTTTGTTGACTTCGTCAGCCTGGAATTTAGAACATGATCCTGAGGATGTGGATACACGATCCCGTATGAACGATCCATGTGCTGACGACAGGACGTCCAGTCCCTCAGAAGAGCCAAATCTAAATGCACGTAATTTTTAAGAAATTGAAAAGAGCCCTGTTCTTCCCCAGCAGCTGGGTTGCAGCCTGGAGAGTTTGCCGGAGGAGCTGAGAGAATGGAGTCTGCAGGGAGGGGAAGGAGTGGCAGGAGCCGCTGTCCCCGCCTGCAGCAGGGGCCAGAGGGCGGCAGTCCCACGTGGTCTTCCAGGGACTGCCCCCGCGGCCACCTGTACCGAGCGCCAGCGTCCTGCTCCGAGCAGCGTCGCCTGGCATTCGAGTAGGTGCTTGTCACTGTGCCGATCACCTGGTCACTCCATCTGCCTTGGCGAGCAGGTCTCCTGAATCTCGCCTCTGCGTGTGTCTGGCCACACAACACACCGGAGCTTCCTCTGATCCCATCAACCTTGGGGGAATTTCCAGCTCCCCCAAGGCCCTCCACAATGGTGGTTCAGAAACCCCCGGGTGTGAGGATGATCTCCGGGGCTTGGGAAAGATACAGACTCCCGGACCGGACCCCTGCAGGCCCGCAGAATTCGATAGACTCTTGGGGGATGGGAAGGGGCCGAGGGCAGCTGCTCTCTAGGCTGATGTCTTCCCTGTTCTCACAAATGTTGGAAAAACTGAAGGTGCTTTCAGTAGCCAGGCCCTAAGCATCTCTTTCTAGGTGGTTCTACCCAGAGAGAGCGACTCAGCATCTCTCTGGTGACCTGTCGACTGGTTTTTGTTCCAGAAGGAATGGAAGAAGGTGGAGCTCTGGGAGGGACCCGAGACCCGTGTTGTGGAATTTGCTGGGCCTCCTCTGTGCTTTAGCACTGAGATCACACACTCAGGTGACCGGGGAGCGAATGTGACAGTGTTTGACAGTGACAGAGCAGGGCTTGTGGGAAGGGGAGGGAGATGGCCAGAAGATTGGGGCTCTGCCTGCGGCCCAGGAGTGACCCTTCCCAGCCGACAGGACATGGATCACGCAGCGCGCGCCCGAGACGGACTGACGGCTGGAAAGTGCACTAGTGTGACCCCGCAAACTGTTCTGTGCTGTGTTGAGGCAAAGTTCCACTTTGAGTCGCCCAGACCCATTTCAGAAAGAGAGGAGCTGGGTCTTCTTAAAAATTACTCCTACCTTTAAAAAAAAAAAAAAAAAAATTACTCCTACCTTTGAGGGGTGCCTGGGGGCTTAGTAGGTAAAGCATCTGCCTTGGGCTCAGGTCATGATCTCAGGGTCCTGGGATCAAGCCCTGCATTGGGCTCCCTGCTCAGCGGGGAATCTCCTTGTCCCTCTCCCTCTGCCCCTCCCTGTCCCCTCCCTGCTGGTGCTCTCCGCGCTCTCTCCTCCTCTCTCACTCAAATAAATCAATAAGATCTTTTTAAAAAATGATTCCTATCTTTCATTTTGACAGGTAGGAGGATCTCAGCGTGGAGCGCTGGATGTGTCCAGATAGGTAACGCGCTCATACTTTTCAAATTTTTCTGTTTTAAAAAATTTCCATGAGAAAACGAAAATTAGTCGTGAGAAGGTGAGGCCTTCAAATGGTGGTGAGCTGCAAATTAGTTAACTAATCATATTTTTTATCTAAGTGAATTGGTTACCAGAAACCTTCTTAGTGCCATTTAAAAGAAACCTTATTTTTCTTTTTCTTACCTTTTTTTTGGAAAACATTTTTTTTCAAAAAAAATTATTTTTCAATTTTTTTCAAAAAAAATTTTTTTTCAAAAAAATTACAGCATAATTCCCCCGTTGTATGCAATTCTATGAGTTTTGACAGAGGCATGGTCATGTAACCATCACCAGGGTCAAGACTCAGAGCATGTCGCCACTCCGTCTGGCTTTGGAGCCAGCCATCCCTTATTCCCCGCCCCGGCAACTATTGATCTCTTTATGTCCTCCTTGTCACTACCAGTGTGTCGCAGAGAAGGAATCATACATTGTGTGTTTGGGTCTCGCTTCTCTTATTCCACAGAACGCCTCCAAGATTCAACCCTGCTCTCATATGGATCACTAGCTCCTTCCTTTTCATTTCTGGGTCAGATTCCATAGTGCAATATTCTACACTTGGCTTATCATTGCACACCTCAAGGACGTGCGAGTTGTCCCTAGTTCAGGAAGATTATGGATGGAGCCATCATCAACACTAGTGCACCAACACACATTTTCATTTCTCTCGAGGTGAAAATCCGGAGTCTCCAGGCAGCTGTATGTCTAATTTCAAAGATTTTATTTTATTTATTTGTCAGAGAGAGAGAGCGAGCACAGGCAGACAGAAGCAGAGGGAGAAGCAGGCTCCCTGCTGAGCAAGGAGCCCGATGCGGGACTCGATCCCAGAACGCTGGGATCATGACCCGAGCCGAAGGCAGCCGCTTAACCAACTGAGCCACCCAGGCGTCCCTGTATGTCTAATTTCATAAGAAACTGCCGACCTGTTTCCCGAAGTGGATGCACTGTTCCACCTGCCGCAGATGAGCCTTCCAGTTTCTCCACGGCCTCACCATCACTTGTTTTTGTCAGGGTGTGCCCTGTTTTGTTTTTAGCCATCCTCATTGGTATGCCATGGTATCTCATGGTGGTTTTAATTTGCATTTCACTAACAACTTCCGATTTTGCAAATCCTCCCATGGGCTTCTTTGTCATCTGTATATCTTCTTTGGTAAAATGGTCAGATCTTTAAACTCCTTTTTAAAATTGGGTTGTTGGAGGGCTATTTATGGACTCTGGACACAAGTTCTTTATCAGACATATGTTTTGCACATATTTTCTCATGGTGCATGTCTTGCCTTTTCCTTCTCTTAATGGTGTTGTCAAAAGAGCAGATTTTTTTACAAGTTTTCATGAAATCAAATTTATCCTATCTTTGATGAATCCTCTTGTTAGTGGCACAGATAATCTCTGTATAACTCAAGGTCATAGGATATTTTCCATAGGTCTATTTCGTCTTGTAATTTTATGCTTTGCAATCAAGTCTGTGATCCATTTGGAGTCAAGTTTGCAAGGTGTGGATTAAGCTTCCTTTTTTCACTGAGGATGACCAATTGTTTCAGTGCCCCTTGCTGGAAAAAACTATCCTTTGTCCATTGAATTCCCCTGGCAGCTGTGTCGAAAGCAGATTGTTCACACATGTGGGGATCTATTTCTGGACTCCGTTCTTTTCCACCGATCCAGCCTTCTTTCATCAGTTCCAGGCTGCCTTGATTACTATAACTTTAGAGTAAGTAGCAAAATAGAAAATGTGAGTCCTAACACTCTTCTTCTTTTCCTAAATCGTCTTGGTTATCCAACAACTTTTGCCTCTCCCTATAAACTGACAAATACACTTGTTGATTTGTGCAAGAAAATGTTGCTGAGACTGTGCAGGGTTATACGTTTATAGATCCTTTTGGAAAGAGTTCAGCATTTATCAATGTAGTTTTTCAATCCATGAACATAGTACATCTCTCCATTTAGTTAGGTCTTTGATTTCTTTCATCGTTGTTTGTAGTTTTCAGCATATAGATCTTGAACAGATGTTGGATTTATACCGAGTTTTTCATGGTTTTTTGGTTTGGTCTGTTTTTTGGTACTATTGTAAATTGTACTGTTTCTGAAATTTTGATTTCATTGCCAGTATAGAAACATGCGGTTGAGTTTTGCATATTGACCTTGTATCCTGTAATCTTGCTAAACTCACTTATAAGTTCTACTAGTTTGTTTGTAGATTCCTATTTGTTTTGTGTGTAGATAATCATACCATCTGCAAATAGAGACAATTCTATTTCTCCCTCTCCAATATGTCTCTGTTTTTATTTTCCTGCCATATTACACTGTCTAGGACCTCTAGTATGATGCTGAATAGAAGTGCTGAGAACAGACATCTTTGCCTTGCTCCCAATTTAGGGGAAGAACATTGAGTTTTTTGCCATTAAGCATGATGTTAGCTATAAGTTTTTTGTAAATGCTCTTTATTGGGTTGAGGCCATTTCTTTCCATTACCAGTTTGCTCAAAATTCATCATGAATGAATGTTGCATTTTGTTAAATCCTTTTTCTGCATCAATTAAGATGATTATATGCTTAGTCTATATCTGCTGATATTATGGGTTACATTGTCTGATTTTCTAATGTTGAACCAGCCTTGCATTTCAGGATAAACCTCATTTGGTCATGATGTATTCTTTTTTATATTTTGCCAGAGTTGATTTGATAATATTTTTATTGAGCAGCTTTTTCATTTATGTTCACAAGCAATATTAGTCTACAGTTTTCTCGCAGTATCTTTGGTATTAGGGTAATGCTAGCCTATTTTCTAGAAGAATTTGTGTAGAACTTGGATTATTTCCTCCTTGACTGGTAGTATTTAGTAGTGAAGGCACCTGATCTGGACTTTTCTTTATTAGAAAGTTGTAACTGTGAATTTCATTTCTTTGATAACTATGGGATTATTCCATATTCTTTCTTTTCTTTCTTTACTCCAACCCATCCCCCCACCCACCTCCCCTCTGGCAACCACAGTTTGTTCTCTGTAATTATTGAAGAGTCTGGTGTTTTGGTTTGTCTCTCTTTTGCTTTGTTCATTTTTTCCCCCCTTAAATTCCACAGATGAGTAAAATCGCATGATATTTATCTTTCTCTGTCTGGCTTATTTTGCTTAGCATTACACTCCCTAGATCCATCCATGCCGTCACAAATGGCAAGATGTCATTCTTTTTTATGGCTGCATATTCTTGCCTGAGCAGGCTTGGGTAGTTGACGTCTTTCAGGCATCTGCCCATTTCATCTCAGCTGTCAAATTCTAGGGAATAAAGTTGCTTGTGATATTCCTTTATTATCTTTGTCATGTCTGGAGAGACTACAGCAATTCCTTCCTTCCTTCCTAACGCTGCTAATTCTGTCTTCTCCCTTTCTGCCACAGACCGTTCTGGCTGGAGGCTTGTCCATTTTGTTCATCTTTCCAAAGAACTAGCTTTTTGTTTCATTAATTTCCTCCCTAGTTTCCTGATGTTAAGTCCATTGATTTCTGTTCTTATCTTTATCCCTTCACTCCTTCCGATGAACTTGGTCAGTCTTTTTCTAGTTTCTTAAAGTAGAAGTTTGGGTAATTCATTTGAAACCATTTTTTATTTTCTAACGTAAGCACTTGATGTTATAAAATTCCCTCACAGTACTGCTTTATTTGCATTTTATAAATCTTGATATGTTGTGTTTTATTTTTAGTCAGTTCAAAATATTTTCTACTTTCCCCTGAGATTCCCACTTGGATCCCTGGGTTACTTAGAAGTATGTTTAAGTTTCAAATCTTTGGGATTTCCCAGATACCTTCCTGTTAGTGATTTCCAGATTTATTACATTATGACCAGAGAACACTTTATCTAATGTCGTTTCTCTTCAGTCTGTTAGGATTTGTTTTATTTTCCAGAAAGTTCTACCTTGGTGAATGTTCAGTGTGCACTTGAGAAAAATGTGTGTCCTCCTGTTGGGTGGAATGTTCTAAAATGCCAGTTAGGTCAAGTTGATAGTGCTGTCCGGGTCTTTTGTATCCCTACTGGTTTTCTGTCTTTTTGTTCTTTCAGCAGCTTACACTGGAGAGTGCTGAGGTCTTCAACTAGGACCGTGGCTTTGTCTATTTGTCCTTTTGGTTTCTGCTGCGTGTATTTTTAAAAGCCCCGCCCCCCTCAACTTGGGACTCCGTGTTATTAAATGCTGTGCCCATGCACTTGGTGAGATCACCTTGCAGAGTTGCAAGCTGCCAAGAAACGAATGCTCAAAACAGAGGCCTTGAACATTAGGGCCACTGGGAGGAGCCGCCTCGCCTTCACTGTGGGCCCCAGGGCATTTCAGCCCAGCCTCCCGCAGGGCTTTTGAGTCAGCAGGGGTCAGAGAGCACGGCTCAAAAAAGAACTAACCCCTGGTGAGGCTCAGGATCTGGAGCAGCTGAGCCCACGTCCTCACCCCACCCCAGGCGACCTCCGGCAAAGCCCTTGACTTCTTGGATCCTCATTTCCGAAAGTCAATCGACACGAATAAACGGAGCGTCTCAGGTAGATGCTGGGAAAACTAAATGAGATAAAGGGTGGTTCTTGTCCTGAAGATGCTTGCACACTTTCCTTCCCATTCCTTGGGGTTCCTGAAGAACAGACACGCCCTGCATGTGTTATCCAGTCTCCTCTCGGCTGGTAAGTGTTTAACAATGGATTTGGGTGGGAGAACCCTGCTGGTGGGTTTCCCAGATCCCATGGTGTAAGGACTCCCTCCATGGCAGATTCCAAGCTACCAGCGGGCTCCCTGGATGTGGAGTTGGCATGGGCAACACATGCCCCAGGCACACACCAGTGGGGCATTTCCACTGTAGAGAGACAACTGAGGTAAATCGCCCCCAGGGCATAGATAATAGTCAAGTGTAGTGAATTAAGCCAGGGAGTGATTCGTTCTGGGTATTTACTACCTTTGGTTTTAATATCATTTATTTACTTATAAACTTATGTCATTTAATTTTGATATTGGCCATGCTTAACCTCCGGCATGCAACACTCCTGATCGTTCAGCCATCGGACCTTTGCTCACAGAGACCAATCCCGACTCGGACGAGCGTCAGACAGGCTCCGCCAGCGGGGAATGAATGGGTTCGTGGGACAGAGGGTCCAAAGGGTTTTGGGTTTCGGGATTCCAGCCCTGTCAACAGTCTCCTCCCTGCTAGAGGCCCGCCCCAGCCCTGGAGAGCCAGAGACATGCCGGGCTCTGATTGGCCAGCCGTGGCCACGCCCCTCCCCGGGCTGGGGGTGGGCTTAGCACCCGGGGACCAGAGCCTGCAGCAGGAGCCCCCGGGGCACCTCTGGGTGATTAGGGTGGAGGGCGGCAGTGGACGAGTGGTTGCCAGAAACAGTGAGGGTCTGCTACTCGCAGTCTTGGAAGCCCTTGTTCTAGGGAATTCCTTAGAAAGGTTCAGTTTCAGGCTTTTCAGTCTTGGGATGTTTTTAGACCTTTGGTGCTCAGGGTTTTCAAATTTCAGAAGTAACGCAGACTTGTTTTAACAAAGGAAACGGTAAATATCAACTGCTGATAAGAGCCCACAGGGCTCCTCACGTCCCCAGCCTCCAGCGCCACCCCACCCCCGACCCCACCCGCAATCCCGCTGTCAGCAGCTTGGGCGGAGGGGGCGCCCCCCGCCCCCCCACGCCCCTCTCTGGGCTCTGCAGCCCAGACTCGCTCGCACGTGGGCGGTTGTTGTGCTTTGGCGGAAGTAGCCCCAGACCACACCCGTGATGCAGCTTGCTTTCTCTCCCCGCCAGATGAATCTCGGGCTTCCCGACCAGTCCGCAGAGAGAGCGAGCCCAGCAAACGCTGGCTCTGGCCAGACTGGCATCTGGAGGCCTTTTCATTCATTGCTCCTACTGAGGGCGGAAAAGTGCAAAGACCTCTGGAGATTTCTAAATTTGGTCAGAGTGTAGGAGGCTGTGCAGGGTGCCTGTGTGCTAAAAATACCAGCCCGGTCTAGCCTGGAGGCTGCCCTGGGTGCCAGGGCACCCAGGATTCCGGACAGCTCTGCTTCATCTCCTCCTAGACCCTTGGCACGCCCACAGGAAGCGGTGCCCCAGGCCACACAGATGGCCGCGAGGAGCTGGTCTCCAGGAGACCAGACTACCAGTCCAAAAGCTGCCCCACCCTGAGTTCCTTTCCCCTGGGGTCTCATTACCCCATCCTTCAACAGGACTGCAGATCTTAGACCAGACTGGATACCACTTCCCTGACATTTACTCCTTTTCAACTCGCTTTTAAGAATCGAATACATTAGGGCGCCTGGGTAGCTCCATGGGTTAAAGCCTCGGCCTTCCGCTCAGGTCATGATCCCAGCGTCCTGGGATCAAGCCTGGCATCGGCAGCCTGCTTCCCCCCTCTCTCTGCCTGCCTCTCTGCCTACTTGTGATCTTTGTCAAATAAATAAATAAAATCTTTAAAAAAAAAATCAAATACATTTATTTTTAAATAAAATCTCACAACACGGCAGTAAATGGAAAACCAACATCACCCGTCAGAAATAGTAATTATATGTAGACAGCAATATGTAGCATGATAATAAATAACGTTATTGACATTTTTGAGCATTTATTCTGAACCAGGAGCAGCTCCGGACTCCACAGTATTAACTCACTTAATGAGTTGCCATAACGTGACTCCCTTCCTCTGTTGTCCCTTTCGGTGCGGGTGCAGGTGCAGGAGGCAAGAGGCTCAGAGCGGCGGCCCTGAAAAGAGATGCATCATCACCTAAAACAAAGGCCAGGACAACCTCCAGCACCCAGGGCCCCCAGCTATGCCAGACTCTGATTCTGACTTGCTTTCCGCATTAGCTTCCTCTACTCATCTAATCAACAAGCATTTGCTCACCCCCCATGGTGTGCCCCGGGCTGGGGAGGGGGTGTGGGGGGACTCCGTCCCGGCCCCGGAGAGCTCCCCTGCTCGAAGAGAAGGGTGCATGTGGACAGGCCTGTGGTGGGCGTCTCTGAGCTACAGAGGTGGGAGGGAGAGGGCATCCTCCAGCCTTGACTGGGGGGCAGAGGGGTGATGCTGGGCAAAGTTTCTCCACCTTTAAGGGTGATAGGAGATAGGTGAGTGGAGTCAGGGACGGGGACAGGGGAACAGGGCAATTCAGGTGCATTAAAGAGATGGATTGAAGTAGCTTTCATGTCTTCACTGACACCCCTATTGTTAACACACTAAGAGAACTGGACCTCAGTTTCTTTGTCTGTCAAATGGGAACAATGGAGCCAGCCTCCTAGAGTAACATCCACGAGGAGGGAACATGTCATTCACACTGTAAAGCATTCTGGCAGTTCCTGCTACAGAGTAAGCGCTCAAAATGTCCTTACTAACAATGACAATGGTGATTAGCAATTAACAATAGCAATGGTGATTATTGCTCCCAGCAAGTAATAGTGTTTTCCATATACATAGCGGATGGTAAAGATATTTTTTTTAATGTACTGGATTTTTCAAAGTGAGTTAAGAAGTAGCATGTTCCCAGCAAGTTTAAACTAATATCCGTATCCCCATGTTTGTTCTCATGTGTTCACACCTTGATTCCAATACACAACAAAATTCCCCTGCGATGTCCACGTGTCCCTTTTCTCTCCCTGAGACTGTATTTAGAAAGAAATGGAAATCCAAGGCTATTCTTTTAAACTAATAGAAATTCATTTCCTTGATGGGGAATTGAAATCCCTTACCAAATGGTAAAAGGAACCTAATAATAAGCAATATTTGTAAGTAGTACAACTCCCAGCGTGGGGCTTTCTAAGTCTAATCTAGGCGGGCACAACGTTCATCTTTTACAACCGATGTTTCCCTTTGCAATGCACGGTGGCTCTGCAAGGACATCTATCAGAGTAACCGAGCCCCAGCCTGGAGGCAGTAGCTTTTCCCTCTTCTCTCCCCACGTCCAAATGTGCTCAGCATGGTGTCGAGGAGGAAGATGGTGCTTTGGGGGAAATTAAAAATCTGGAATTACTGTTTAATCAGGTGACGGAAGAAAGAGCGCAGGCTGATTAAGACCAGCCGGGTCTCGGATTCCGGCCACCTCCTCGCATTTGTAAGGGACGCCAGGCTAGTTCCCTCTCTGTAAGACAGGCCCCCCTTGGATTCTTGATTGCGCTTGGCATAGACCCTGGTACCTAGGAAGTGTTAAGTGAGTATCTCCTATTGTCATTACTGTCCATATAGACTGAGGATAAACCCGTCTTTTCTGCAAAGGACTTGGAGGACCCCATGGGATAGCCCTAGACAGCATCTGCCCTTTAGAAACAGCCTTAGAAATTTGGCCAAAATGGTGCCTAGACGCCTCCGGTGCTGAGCAGGGTGAGATCCAAGGTCAAAGCCAAAAGAGAAACAGAATCCCAGGTAAAGAGGGTTAGAGTTGCTGCTTTTAGAACTTTTCTTTACGGGGAGTACAAACCAGGGAGAAACCTGTGCCAGTTCCCTGTCTCCACCCCAAACACCGCGTGCCCCTGCACACATGATGCCCAGACAAAACCTTGGCTGACCCGGGATGCCCACTGAACTCACAGCTGGAGTGCGAGTGGGGAACGTGTGCTGCTCCCATGGCAGTAATCACCGTGGGATTACCAGCCCGTGGCAAACGTTCCAGGCTCTCCCCAGTGCAAGCAGCTGGTGCTGATTATCTCATTTAATCAACCATCCCTTGAGGGAAATGCCATCATTGTTCACCTCTTACAAGAGAGGAAAGCAAGGCACAGAAAAGTCAAGAAACATGCTCCAGGCTCTCTAGGACCCCCAGCTCCCAGGTGGACCCAGGATTTGAACACGGGCCATGTGACTCCAGAGCCCAGGTGCCAAAGGCCCCAAGGCCTGCCTCCCCCACCCACTGCCAGAGCTGGGTGCTGATCTGGGCACCCCGCCACCTGGGCCTCAATGAAATGACCACCCTTGGCCACTTAGTCCTTGACCTTGGAGGCAGAGCTGTCCTCTGGGAGAGCTGGGCCAAGGGTGGGGACAAGAGAGGCTCTCTGTCTTGGGCTCAGCATTTCAGGAGGCATCATCGAATGGGGACGTGTGTTCCAGGAGGAGTGGGCGGGCCTTGGTGAGCTGTGATAGGGAGGCAGGGAATTCCCGAGGCCAGAGTAACAAGGACCCGTCCAGGACAGCTCAGAAGTGGGGAGGAAAGGGACTCCTGGGTGGCTCAGTGGATTGGGGCATCTGCCTTTGGCTCAGGTCATGATCCCAGGGTCCTGGGATCGAGCCCTGCATCGGGCTCTCCGCTCGGCGGGGAGCCCTGCTTCTTCCTCTCTCTCTGCCTGCCTCTCTGCCTACTTGTGATCTCTGTCTGCCAAATAAATAAATAAAATCTTAAAAAAAAAAAAAAAAGAAGAAGTGGGGAGGAAAGGGACACTGCGGTCCCCTGCTCACACCTGAGCTCCGTCCAACTGAGCTCCATCCAAACACCACCGGCTAAACAACTAAACCAGCTAAACCTAATGGCTAAATAACAATTCAGTTTCTGGAAACAAATCCATCCATGACCTCACAGGCACCCAGGACTTGGTTCCTGTGGGAAGCAGACTGCTGCCTTCCCAAGACGTCGGGTCTCCACCCGCCGGGCCCTGGGTTCTGCCAAAACCCAGATGAGCAGGAAAAGGACTATCCCCCAGAGCCTCCAGAAGGAACGCAGCCCCTCGAGGCCCATGCGGGACTCCTGAGCTCCGGATCTGTAAGAGATCCCCCCCAGCGGATGGCCCTTTGTTACATTAGCAGCAGGAGGAAACAGACCCAGTTCTTCTTTTATTTCGGTTAAACTGTTGATCGGCCGGTGGGGCTGGCGTTGGTGCGGGGTGTGCTGGGAACTTGGTAGTCGCCTGGTCCAAAACCTGCATCTGGGTGTGGCCAGGAGGAGGGGGCCAGCCCGGGGCGGCCGGGGGAAGGGGTGGCACAAGGAGCCAGGAAGGCTGCTTCCCTGGGCCCCTCAGGACAGGAGGGCTGGTCAGATGACATCAGAGACACACCACGCATGCTGTGCGCCCGCTTTCTTTGTCTATCACGACATTCTCTGTGTCTAAAAAGGAGACAATCCTTAGATTCGTAGGAGAGGAAGCTGCCAAAAGACACACTAAAGACCATGTTATTCCACTTCAGTTATTTTGAAGGTGAGCAAGAAAGGCCCAGAAGGGCCAAGGGGCTCATCGGAGGCTACACAACCAATCACCTTAAATGGAACAACACTGTTTGGTGGAGCTCCCACCTGCTGTCAGATGGTCCTTCTGAACAGATCGGATTTGGCAGAACATAGCAGAAAATGTGGGTTGTCCCCAGTATCTGTGTTCCTCTCTCGTTCCACTTACAATTTTAGCTGGTCGCAAGACCACCCAGGATAAAGATACATTTTCCTTGCAGTGAGGTATGGCCGTGGGACACAGGGTGTGGAAAGTGTTCTTAAAAGGAGCAGAGGAGGGATGCCTGGGTGGCTCAGTTGGTTAAGCGGCTGCCTTCGGCTCAGGTCATGATCCCAGCATCCTGGGATCAAGTCCCACATCGGGCTCCTTGCTCGGCAGGGAGCCTGCTTCTCCCTCTGCCTCTGCCTGCCACTCTGCCTGCCACTCTGTCTGCCTGTGCTTGCTCGCTCTCTCTCCCTCTCTCTGACAAATAAATAAATTAAAAAAAAAAAAAAAAGGAGCAGAGGACCCCCTTCTGTGTTCCTTCTTCCCAGATGGAAAGGAGATTCGATGGCTGGAGCGCCAGCAACAATTTTGGAGCATGAGGATGGCAGAGTCACAAGTTGAAAAAGGCTAAGACCCCAAAAACTTTGTGAAACCTCCCTAGCCAAAGCTAAGTTAAGCAATAAAGGGGGAAAATTAGCAGGTTTTCTAGGAGATAAAGATAAGAGACTTCCCAGACAGCTTCTTAGTAAAGGCCTTTTATGCCCTCCGTGCCCACTGCCAACCCTTCTCAATTCCCACACTGGGGGGGAGGCTATTGGGTCACTTTCCTGAGGTGATGCTCTGTCTGCAGGGTCCAGGGTGGTTCAGCTTGGTGCACCCCTTGCCTCAAGAGTGCTTCCCATTGGCCTATGCCAGTCACATGACCATAACTAACCCCCCCCCCCCAGGGAGGCTGAGAAATGTAGGTATATCCTGGGCAGCCCCTGCTCACACTCGGGGGCCCGTTATTATGCAGAAAAAGGATGTTAGAGGTTACTAAGGTCCTTGCCACAAGAGGGCCTGACAGCTACTGAGGAAAAACAAATTCAGTAAGGAAGTCCCTTCTTGTCCAACCGGCACAGAGCTGTGTTGTCTGTAACTCGCTCTCTTGGGCAGACAGATACTGAAATCAGGGTTGTCCCAGAGAATCCAGGCTGCGAGACCATGTTCTCCATCCCAGGAGTCAGGCCGCCGGCATTGGGAACGTACCACCATCGCTAACTCAGGTCGGCAGCCTTGTGGGTTTCCTTCGGCTGCTGTACGAGGCACCACAACGTCAGTGTCTTAACACAACACACAATTGTCTCCTTATGGTTCTGGAGGCCGGACCTCTGGAATGGGTCTCCCTGAGGGGCAAAGTGTCGGGAGGGCTGCGCTCTGCCTGGAGGCTCTGGGGAAAAATCTGTTTCCTTGCCTTTCCTGGTCTCTAGCGGCCTCTTCTCCCACCTTCAAAGCGAGGAAAGGCCCGTCTTCGCTTTCTCACACAGACACTGGCCCTCCAGCCTCTCTCTTCCACGTTTAAAAGACCCTTGTGATGACTCTGGGCTCATCCGAATAATCCAGAATAATCTCCCATTCAAAAGTCAGCTGATTAGCAATCCTACTGCCTCTGCGACTTTCATTCCCTGCCATGGAAGGCGGCACCTCAGGGGTTACAGGGACTCGTAGGGGGACATGTTTCGGGGGGCCTTGTTCTGCTCCCACAGCAACCTTGGGAAAACCACTTGTCTGAGTCTTCCCTCGTGTCTGACTCCCACGGAGACTGGCGTGAACAAGAAGCAAAGGCACCAAACTGGCCACCTGCTGGCTTCATCCGACCCCGGGCAGGACCGGCCGTCCCCACCTTCTTTCCTCTGAGTCAGCTGCTGACGTTGTTAAACCGGCCCCTTTCTTGTGAACATGCCCAGGTCCTATTCCTCTTGACCTAAGGGTAGATCCCGCCCCCTGGGCCTGCTCACTAGGATGATGGCAGGGACTGCCCTAAGCCTCAGCGCCCCGCAGGCCCCACTCTTCCCTAGCGCCTGTCACCTGGTCTGCTGCTTCCATCATGTGGCCTGCCTGACCCCGCAGGAGAGCAGTTTGTAACATTTGCCAAAAAACCAAAAACAAACAAAACAAAAATATACATACACAAAGAAATTCCCAAAAATGAAACAAAACAAAACAACAACAACAAAATCCAGTATGTAGAAGGTGTCCGATAAAGGGTAGTTAATATTACCCCTATTGGCAAAGATGTGTTAACACGCTGACTCACTCTTGAGTTGGGTGTGCCTGAGAATTCCCGAGGGAACTTTGAAAACTCTTGGTGTCCAGACCAATCGCACCAGAACCTCCAGGGTGGGGCCCGGCTGAGGATTGCTACAGCTCCCCAGGGACCCCAGCCGGCAGCTGAGGAGTGGGGGGTTGGAAACAGGGCATTTTCAGACCTACACCCGCAGTCAGAGCTTGGGCAACTGCCAGCATTCCTCAGAGCAAACCTCCCACCCCAGCCGTCGCTCTCAGAGAGAGAAAGAGGGCAAATGTGAGCCTTGTGGAACCATTCACCAAATGCCCGTGGCTCTAACAAGCCTTTGCTGCCTGAGTGTCCATTTCCTGCTGCAGACACCTGAAGGCTGGCTGGAAGCTTCTGGAAGCTTCCAACAGTGACCGGTGTGGGCTCCTTGGACCAGTGAGGGACAGATTCCAGACCCCATAGCTCTATTCTGTCCTAATCACAGACCCCTGGGGTTAGAGCCTGGGCGTGGGCCCCTGACACCCCAGGAGGCCCGTTCTGGCTGCTTTCCCAGTGATTTCAGGCCCTTTCTGCTCCTCATTCGAGGCATTCCGAGGATGGGAAACCCAGGAGAAAGAAGCACCCCATTTATGAGCTGTGTTGATTGCACCCGCAAGCATTTATGGAGCTCCTACTGTGTGCAGGGCTCTATTCTAAGTGGGAGGGACAAACCAGGCTGAGATCCGGCCCTTGGCAGAGCTTAGTCTGATGGCAGGAACAGACGCCAAGGAAAGAATCAAGAGGTCTGCTGGACGGGGCCGGCAGAGGGTGGTGGTGTAGGTGTGGTGCCGGGGGCTGGAGGGGAGATAGCACACATGCGGCAGATGGGGAGAAGAGGCCGGACTGAATATGTTTCCCCACTTTCCAAAAAAACATTCTAACATTAGTTCCACGGAGAAAAAGACTTGAGAGAGAGAGTCCATCTGAAGGGAGAGGCACAGAAACAGAAGAGAGAACTCTCAGCTGGGCCTTCGGAAGGAGCCTCGCCATTTTACACACTGGAGTCCCCGCTGGCCTCTGCCACCCCGCTGGCGTGTGACCACGTTCCTGCTCCGTAAGCCCCCCCGGCAGCCACTGGGCCCCCCACGGGATCGAACCCGCCCAGGGCCACAATTTAAACACCTTCCAAGCCGGGCAGGCGACCAGGCTGGGCAGCAGAAAGGGAGACTGCGTTTTCCTGTGAACATGGCCCGTTATTCTTACACGCCGGCCACTCACTTGAAATTTTTAGGAAGATTCCCGTTTGCTAGAAGACGCCATCTGCGCTGACTTTGCCTGTGGACTTCCATCTCCCCTCCTAGTTGGCTGCTCTGGGTTCCTTCGGGTCCTCTTCAGAACACGGTGTCTCCCCGAGGCTTCCCATGACTCAAAATAGTCATAGGCCGGCTATTTTTACGGGACTGTAATGGCACAGGTCTGAGGGGCCAAGAGCCAGGGCGGTGCTGGGACTGGGATCCTTTATTACCCTTTATCATCCAGTACCGCCTGGACTCGGGGCTGGAGGCATTCAGAAGCCCAGGAATGTTCCCACCGGTGACTGCGGCGTGGGGAGTGCAGGCAACCCTGGGGGGCTGTACACGGGACACCCCAACAGGTGGAGCCCGGCGTGCGGGCAGCCAGGGGAAGGAAGGCAGTTTCCTGCCCCACATGCACGCAATCTGGTCCTCTCCCAGGGCCTAGGGGAGACATTTACCTAAACATTTGCAGGGCAGTTGCCTGAGTCCTCAGTCAAAATGCATATGCAAATCCAAGGGCTGTGCCCCAGAGTTCATCCTTGCCAGATGCCCTGAACTGAACTCCAGGGAGAGGGCTTTCTTTCATCCCCCAAATGCATACTAAGCACTGGCTTTGTGCAGGCCATGGGGGGTGGGCAGGGGGGGCGGGCTGGGTTACCAGAGGGAGCAGAACGGCCTGGGCTCGCACGCCCAGGGGGGAGACGGACTCACAGAACCCAGCCCTGCCCCTCGCAGGAACTGGTGTCTGTCAAGTGCGAGGGTAAAATGTGAAGCAGGATTATGCTAGAACAGTCTTTGCGGCTTCATTTACAAGACCCTCAGACTGGAAATGCCCATCGACAGGGGATAGGGAAGTAAAGGGCGTCTTACCTCGATAGGATATTCTAGATTGCTGAGAACAGAGGAGACACCGAGCCACAGGGACGCAGCTCAGCCAGGCCACGAGAGCATACTGTGGACTTCCACACATACAGGCCTCCAGGGCAGGAAAGTTAATGCGTTGGGCTGGGAATAAAGACAGTGGTTAGCCGTTGGGGGGTGGGGCGGGCCGGAGGGGCCAAGGGGCACCCGGATCAGGTTCCATCTCTAGCTCTGGGCGCTGGGTACACGACGTGTATTTGGGAAGTCTCACGTACCAGTCAGTTGGGATTTGCACCCTTTTTTCACGCCTTATCAATAAAAAGTTTACATGAAATAACAAAGCAGGGAGGGAGCTGAGGAGGGGAGGGTGGGCCAGGAAATAGCGCTAAGACACAGGATGCCCAGTTAAATTTGAATTTCAGGTAAACAAGGAATGACTTTTGAGCATAAGTATGTCCTGAATATTGCCAGACCCACGAGGTGGCAAACAGCACATCTGTTCCCCAGAGGGGCCGTGCTGGGGTGCTGCACAGGCCGTGGACCCCAGCGCTTCGGCGACCTCCGGGGCAGCCCGGCTCTGCACGGAGACCTGGGACTTGGGGGCAGGAAGCAGAAAAGCAGAAGCCCTCAGCCGCCCGCAGGACCTCGCAGCCTCCCAAGAAAAACATAAAATGGGGACGACAGCCAGTGTCATCAGAGCCTGATGGATAATGACCACAATAGGTCCTGAGGGTCCACAGCTATTAAGTGCCTCTGTTGTCATCAAAATGCCTGCTGTGTGCCCCCCATGCCAATGGGACCCCAGCCCTTACCCAGAGGAGAGAGACGTTTGGTAAAAACGTCATAGTCACTGAATGAATGAGTTGTTGGTTTGTTACCATAACCCTCGCGGGGGCTGTCACAGCCCCTACATACCACACAAGGGTGGCCTCAGAATCCTCCCCTGAAGCCTTGGTTTCCTCCTCTGCAAAACAGATGACCGCGACCAGCCGACAGAGCACGGGTCTCCGCCTTGCAAACAGCCCTTTGGGCCAGATGACTCTCAGCCGTGGGCTGTCCTGCATCGGTCGCGTGTAGCGGCCTTCCTGGCCTTGACCCCCAGATGCCAGCCACATGCCCCTCCCACCTGCAGCAGCCAACGCGCCAGTCCCGCCAGTCCCAGGACCCCACCAAGCATTCCAGGGGGCAGACTGCCAGGTTGAGGGCCTCTGGGTTGTTATGAAGATGAATGGGGTCAGCTGATGTCGGGGAGGGATGGAGCAGAAGCCCCAGCGCTCACTAGTCGCTGTTGATGGGGCATCTCACGCCAGGGCTGGCTTCTAAGCCTCACTGTGTGCTCGGACACCCAGGGCCCCGCTCTGAAGACAGGCTCTGAGGTGGTGGGTCTGGGCCAGGACACATCTCTAACCTGACTTTGTTTACTGTCTTCTGTTTTTGTATATCATTGGCCGGGAAGGGGAGCTTGGTTTTTTGGCTTTTGGTTTTTTTCGGAGGTTTTTTTTTGCATTTTGATTTTTTTTAAGCTGCCTTCGAATAGTATTTATGTTGAGGATGGCGTTTCCTGTGCCTCCCAGCCTCGCCCTCGGCCCAGCCCTGTGGGAAGGGCTCCAGGAGGGCCCCATCAGCCACGTGGAAAAATGCGCACCCAGAAGCGACACTGTCCTGCATCTAAAGCCCACTGCTGTTTCCTCCTGGCTCTGTGGCTTTGGGCAGCAGCCTGAGCTCTGGGAGCCTCAGTCTTCCCCATTGCAAAATGGGGCCAGTGGTGCTCACGTCCCCCCGCTGGCAGGGGTCTTGTGGGAATTAAATGAGATTATATACACAAAAGCTCTTGAGAAGGCTGAAAAATAACAGTCACTGTCAACTGGAAGGCAAAGTCATGTTGAGATCCATGGTGCGGAGGCCAAGGAGATGCTGGGAAAGCCGGACAGGCCAAGGGGGCTGTTGCTGGCGACTCTGCAGGTGGGTCTGGACGGTAGAGATGGGCTGAGAAAATCCATGATGCTCAGGGGAAGGGGCCCCTGCAGGACGAGGCTTGGAGGAAGGAGCTCTGGGAGCAGACAGGTGCAGACGGCGTGCCGGGGGCAGCCCGGGAGCGGGGAGGCCTGGCTGGAGGGGCCGGTGTGTCTGCCCACCAGCGCTCAGCTGCCCTCTCGACACGCGGGTGGGAGAGGGAAGTCCCAGTTCCCTGCCACCTCCGCAGGTGCCAGACCTGAGTTAGCGGAGAGGGACTCACCGAGCACCACTTCCTCGGTCACCAGCCCCATGTGCCGTTTTGGAGGCTGGTCCGGGCCCAGGGGCAGGCAGCGACTGACCGGGTGGCCTGGATACAGGAGACCGAACTGAAAGTACAGAGCACCATCATTAGCCCCGCTTACGGATGCGTAAGTTGAGGCTCAGAGAGGTGGGTAACCGGCCCGTTGGCCACCAGCTAATACACAGCAGAGGGCACCGACGCCCGGCTCTGTCCCATTCGAGTGCAAACGCCTTCTTCCCCACTGGCCTCTCCCCTCAGAGGACTCATTTTTGGCCCAATTCCTCTCAAAAGATGCTAAACATTCTCCTGCACCATCCGGTTTCTCTGTGAGAGCTGCCTGAGGGGAGACCCAGGACAGAGGCCGCTTGGAATCTGAGCACGAGCACGTTGTCTCCCCCGGGACGACACACCTCCACCAAGCAGCCTCCTGTCCTCGTCAACCTGACCCCGTTCCCTTTCCAAAGAGCCCTGGGGGGAGGGGCGGCCTCCAGGAAGTCCGGCTGCCGGGGCTCCGCGCGGTGCCCAGGTCTGATTTCAGCAAGGAAATTGGCCAAGTCAGATTGCAGATGTCAGAGAAAGTTCCTCAAAAATCGTGTGGCAAGGGAGGCAGAGAGGAGGGTGTCACACACCTCCCACACTTTGGGCTGACATATGCGTCCACCTACCTCAATAGATTTCTCTCCTGCAGCTAACACGCAGGCCTGTTATCTTCCCAGAATGGCTTAAGAGTGAAAACAATGCCGCTGGGATATCACGTCGGCCTGACAGAACGTGCCAAGACCGTTCCGCCTCTGCCGTCTTTTTGCAAAACGCCGCAGCCCTGGTCCAACCATGAAAAAACACCAGGCAGACCCGGATTGGAGGGAGCTTCACAAAAGTCCCGAGCAGTGCTCCCCAGGATGCCCAGATTATCCAAAGCAACGAATAGTGGAGAAAGTGTCGAGACCCAGAGAAACGAGGAATCTCGAACGCGTCCCGGACCGGCCCTGGAGCAGGAAAGGGAGGGGAATATTGGTGAACTCTAAACAAAGTGTAGAATTTAATAGATCATAATGTGCCAGTGTCGGGCTCTCAGCTGGGACAACTGTACCCTGGTCGGGTAGGATGATAACATTACGGGAAGTTCGAACTGAGGGATATATGAGAACTCTCCGTACTGTCTTTGCAACTTTTATTCCAAGTTCAAGGGCACCCTTGAAGTACACAGGGAGCCCCAGGGAGCTTGTATATACAGAACTGTGCAAAGCTAAAAATTCTAACATCCTTTTCAGCCCTTCTGCCCCAAATCCACTCCGCAGTAGCTAAAATGTGATGTGTGGCTTTTCCTTGCCTTGAGGAGTTCTTTCACTTTTTTTTTTTTTTTTTAAGATTTTTTTTATTTATTTGAGAGAGAGACAGAGCACAAGTAGGGAGAGGGGCAGAGGGAGAGAGAGAAGCCAGCTCCCTGCTGAGCTGGGATCCAGACAGGGGGCTCGATTCCAGGACACTGAGATCATGACCTGGGCTGAAGGCCCACGCTTACCCAAATAAAACCACCCAGGTGCCCCAGGAGTTCTTTTAAAAGGATCTTCCAATGCCAGATGACCCATCCTTTCGGAGGAGCCCCGAAGCAGGGTGGGGATGTCTCCGGAAAGGTTCCACTTGGTCTCACTTCAGATAACATAAAGCCCACACGGTCTGAACTTCCACCTGGCACCAGGCCCGCTGCCTCCTCACCTTGTCCCACTGTCGTTAGTCCCATTTTCAAGAGGAGGAGACTGAGGGCCTGAATCACAGCCAATAGGGATGGAGCTGGTATTCAGGCTAAACCTGATGGCAAAGCCCTCACCAGTCACACCACCTCCTGGGGCTTCTCTTCCACTAGGGTACATGCCCCCTCTCCCTCTCCCTGTCCCCACAGACCAGCCACATCAGTGTCACCTGGGGGCTGGCTAGAAGTGCCTCCAGCTGCCCTAGCCTGCTGGGTCAGAATGTGCATTGTAAGGAGCTTCTGGGGCCCCGGTGGGCACATAGAGCCTGAGAAGTCAGCTTGGACCCTCTCCCCTTGTAAGGGACTCCAGCGAGAGGACCCCGGGCCCATTGTGACTCTGGAACCCACGCTGAGAGCGGGGACAGCCAGGCCAGGAGGCACGGTGACGAGGCTCAAGGACATCCGGGTCTCACGCTTCAGCCAGGCACTTAATAGGCATTTTCCTCTTTCTGGCCCAGGAAAACGGCTTTAAAAAGCTCCCTTAGAACGCAGCCCTGGGAACCCTGGCATGGCCAGTCCCTCCAGTCCCTGGGGAGGCCACTCTGCCAGGCCGGGCAAGGCCAGGAGAAGATGCACGGATGCAGAGGTCCGGGCTGGCCCCACACGGGGCTCCCCTACAGCCCCATGCGCAGCTGACCACCCACCCCAAGGATGCAGCCACGGTGCCCACACATTTTGGGGACTTATACCATCTCCCGCACAGAGTATGCCCTGGGGAAGGGAGACAGCTCGAGAGAGGGTATAGATGCAGGACACGCTCTTCTCTCCCCCGACCCCTTCCCTTTGTGGGTTCTGGGGCTCTGCAGACTGGATGTAGGACTGTTTCAGCCACCCACAGCCCGCGGCCTCTGCAAGCTGCTGCACCCACATCCCAGCCTCGACTTCCCCATCTGTAAAATGGAACTCAGGGGTGTCTTTTGAGACGAAGCAAGATGGTACTGTAGAAGAGGGCAGCAAGCCCTGGCTCAGACTCGATGAATGCTAGAAAGGTCAAAAATTGATAAAAAAGTAGGAGGATCAAAATGGGGTGTGGCCGGATACCCAGACAGTGCCCGAGGGGCTCTGAACCCAAGTGAGGGAGCCACGTCAAGGGGATACCACACGGAAGGACACAATCCTTCCTGAATGTGGGCACAAGTGCTCTCCCCATGGTCGGGGCCACCGCAGGGACCCCAGCAGCTCCAAAATCCAAGGGCAGGGCCTGATGACAAATGAAAATTCGGGGCACTTGTTTGAAAAGTTCTGAGAATTTCAAGACAGTGACTTCAGAGCATTAAACCAAGCACGGGGGCCTCAGAGTTCAGGGCCCTGAGGAGCTGACCAGGTCACAGGCCCGGGAAGCCAGCCTTGCCTAGGGGCCTCTCTGCCTCGAGAGTGAAATCTAGAGACCACTGCGAACAGAGGCCTTTACCCTCCCCCACCAGCCGGGCCCCTCCAGCCTCCTCTGGTGGCTCCCCATCGTTCAGAGTGCAAATGGGTCTGGTGGTCGGTCGGTGTGGCCCACACCATTATCAAGAGGGCCAGAGGGAAGAGGGGAGGAGGCTCTGAGAAAACGCAAACTGTCAGCAGACAGCTACAAAAGAGCGAGGCCCTCGGCGTTGGCAGCCAGCAGGCCGCCAGGCACCAATTGATACCAGCGATGGCACTTCTCTCGTTCCTGTGGCCCAAGAGGAAAATCAGCTCGTACAGAAGGACACCATCACCCCCTCTCCCATTCCAGGCAGTGGGCAGGCAGGCCCTCTGAGCCTTCTATACTTCCCTTGGGCACACTGCAGGGGGGAGCCCGGCATCGGGTAGGACCCCGTAGCATTGGGGGACCTTCCCAGAACAGCCCTGGGAGACCTCCAGCCAATGGCAGCCAGAGCGACAGGCCTGGGGCCTACACACTGGGGGAGGCACGCTGGGGAAGGTTCCTGCCTGAGGCCTTAATGCCTCCTGGAGCCCTTCAGCTGGGGGCACCCAAGGGAAGGGAAGGAAAGGAAGCAAAGGGATTCTGGGGGTGCCTGGCTGGCTCCGTCGGTGGAGCATTGCAACTCTTGAACTCAGAGGTGTAGGCTCGAGCCCCGTGGTGCATGTAGAGATTACTTTAAAAAATAATGATAATAAACTCTTTAAAAATAAATAAATAAATAAAGGATTTTGGCAGGGGCATCACCAGAGTGACAGGCAAGGGCCCGTGGGTGGCAAGGCCAGTTGACAGGAGGAGCATGGGAATGCATGGCAGGGGATTGACTCCTCCCCACCAGCAGCGGTGGCCACAGAGACCAGGCCCTGTTCTCAGGGTGCCCAGACTCTGGGGCGACCACAGACAGACAGCACCTCCAGCCAAGCACGCTCCATGCCATGCGTATAAGTTCTCTCTACAGACATGGTGACCAGCGCTGTTCCACACAAGCTCAACTCACCTGGCAACAGTTCCGCGACACACCACCACCAGTCGCTAGAGGAGGAGCCTGACGGTCAGAGAGGAGCCTCCTCTCTGGGCTCACGCAGCGGGTCAATGGCAAAAGCCGGACTTAGCCCAGATTCAAGTCACATTCATTTTCTTCTGCTGTCTCGCTCCTCCTAGTATGCACAAGTGGAATCAGTCTTCTTATTGCAGCCCAGAGAAGGCAGGGGTCCAGGGGGCTTGCCTGGGGTGACAAGGGCACAGCAGTGGGGGCAGGAGGCATCATTTGACCCAATTCTTCTTCTAAGTCAAATGACATTTGATTTTTGGAAGGAAGTCCTGGGCTCCCTCCCCCACCACTGGTGGGCTTCGAAGGAGGGCTTCCCCATGGGGTCCCATGAGTGTGCCCAGAAGGGCCTGTCCTTGGTTAATGGTCTGCTGTCAACATCTGGAAGTTCTTATTATTTTTGAAAACAGGCTTCCATATTCATTTCACATTGGCCCCTACAAATTCTGCTGCTCATCCCATCCCACAGTGCCAGGGGTCATGCAAAGGCAGGGTCTCAGCCCAGGTGGACCATCCCAGGAGCTGGCTGGCCAGACCACATTCATTACCTTGATGTGCTCATTACTGGAGCCCAAACTGCCCCTTATAGGGACAGATCTTCAGTCTTTGGCTGGGCCAGAGCTGGGGAACTTGGCTGCAGCTAGAACACCCCAAGACGGGCAAGGCCTTACCAGATGCCCCAGGAAGATGTTTCCCCTCCCCAGAGATCCTGCTGTCTACCCCTCAACCCCGCACTTCAAGAAATTTGTCAGCCGCTCTCCTCTTCCCAGTCTGGGGCAGCGTTGCTCTCCCAGGAACAGCTGCACCTCCTTCTTCCCAAGAACGGAACCTCCTTCTTCCCCAGGTTCTTCCCTCCATCTCCTCCTCCTGAGCCTGAGCACACATATCCTCAGGCTGTAGACGTTCCCTGCATTGGTTTCCTGCCCCTGGGTGGGGTGGGATGGGAAGGTGTTTATGCCCCTCCATTTGTCTCACCAAATGCAAAGACAGTTGTCACCTTTGCCACCACTCTCACCACCCCCTTCCTATCCCACAGTATGTATTCCCACATCTTCTGGAAGGAGTACTTAGAAAGTTCTTACAGGATGCCCATCCCACTTGAGTCCCTGTGGCTTGGGCAGCAAAAACCCTACTCCCAGAATCCAAGGGTGGCTATGAGGCCCAGGCCTGACCGATCAGCTTATTCCATCCTCTAGGCCTCAGCAACTAGTTCAGGGAGAAGAACGTGACTCAAATTGATATGATCTGAGTTAATTCTATGAAAGTGTTGGGAAGAAAGAACCTGACTTTCTACTGGAAAGGGAAAGTGGGGAGATGTAAACTTTGAGCTGTCAGGGGCCAATGGGAGCGGAAGACAGAGCCAGAGATGGAGAGAAATCAGGTCCTGATGACAGCATTTGAGCTCCTGGATCCAGCCGTGCCTGATCATTTCAGTCACATAAACATTGTCTTTCTGGGGCACCTGGGTGGCTCAGTGGGTTAAAGCCTCTGCCTTTGGCTCAGGTCATGATGCCAGGGTCCTGGGATGGAGCCCCGCATCGGGCTCTCTGCTCAGCGGGGCCACTGCCTCCTCCTTTCTCTCTGCCTGCCTTTCTGCCTACTTGTGATCTCTGTCAAATAAATGAATAAAATCTTTAAAAAATAAAAAACAAAAAACATTGTCTTTCTTACGGCAGTTGAGTCAAGTTTTGTGTCACTCCTGCCAGAAAGAGCCCTGAGCAATGTTCTGTCTCCCTCTGTTGTGAAGGATACAGCTGCGCATGAACAGAACCCACACTCGGCTCTCCAGCTCAGTTGCCCAGGACTTGGAGAAATTACTAAAGCTGGCCAAAGGAAGATTTTGGAAAGCAGCCCGTGCCCTCACACTGGTTTTTCTTTCTAAGGCTCTTTGGCCAGGAGTTCTTCCAAAGAGAGCTCTTGTGCTTTCCTGCAGCACAGAAGAGGTTACATCCCTTGTAGCAGGGAGAATCCTGGTCCCAGTTACAGGGTCCCTGCAGAATTCCCATCCCCCGAATGTGGGCAGGACTGTGACTATGACTAAAGGTCACTCCCGGGATGCCTGGGTGGCTCAGTTGGTTAAGCGGCTGCCTTCGGCTCAGGTCATGATCCCAGCGTCCTGGGATCGAGTCCCACATCGGGCTCCTTGCTCGGCAGGGAGCCTGCTTCTCCCTCTGCCTCTGCCTGCCACTCTGTCTGCCTGTGCTCGCTCTATCACTCTCTCTCTCTCTCTGACAAATAAATAAATAAAATCTTTAAAAAAATAAATAAATAAAGGTCACTCCCATGAGTAAGTTAATGATTCGTTGACTTGGAGTTTACCAAAAAGGAGATTATCCTGGATGGGCCTGACCAAATCAGGTGAGCTCTTAAAAGGAACCAGTCCTTTCTGAAATTAGGGATTGAAAGTGTGAGAGAGCCTAATGAGGGCAGTCACCTGGTAAGACCTATGAGTAGCCTCTAGAAGCTGAGAGCCATCCCTAGCCAACAACGAGTGGGACAATGGGGTCTCGTTCCTGAACTGCCAACAACTTGAGGGAGCTTGGAGGTGGGTCTTTCCCCACTTAAGACTCCAGACGAGAACACAACTCAGCCCAACTTGTCTGTAGCCATGACTGACCCTAAGCTGAGAACCCAGCTAAAATGTGCTGACTCTTGACCCACTCAATTATCCTGAGATAATAAATGGGTGTTGTGGTGTTAAGCCACTGAGTTTGTGGGAATTTGCAGCATTGGGGGTCCCTGGGTGGCCCAGTTGGTTAAGCATCTGACTCTTGGTTTCAGCTCAGGTCATGATCTCAGGGTGGTGAGATGAAGCTTTGTGTGGGACTCCTCACGGGGTGTGGAACCTGCTTAAGATTCTCTAAAAAAGGAAGGAAGGACGTGAGGGGAAGGAAGGGAGAGAGAGAGGAAGGAAAGAAAGAAAAAAGAGAGAGAGGGAAGGAGGGAAGGGGGAGGGAGGAAGAAAGAGAGGAAGAAAGGGAGAAAGGGAAAGGAAAGGGAAGGGGAGGGGAGGGAAGGGAAGGAGAGGAGAGGAGAGGAGAGGAGAGGAGAGGAGAGGAGAGGAAAGAGAAAAAAGAAATATGCAGCATTGAAAATGCACACACCTCTCCCCTGCCTGGCTCACTCTCTCTCCTCACTCAGGTCTCTGCTCAAATGTCCCCTCCCCAGGGGCCTTCCCTGACCGCCCGTTTCAGGCGGGCTCCTGTCCCGTCACCCACCACCCCGTCACCCGTGTTCATAGCCCTGCATCACGTGCTTGCTGATTCAGGGCCAGCTCCCCTTTGGATCTGGAACTCTGGGGAAGAGCCTTGCGCTGTCTGTGCCCCGGGCCCGGGAACTGACCCGTGAGGAGGCCTCCGTTAGCACCAGCTGAACAAATGAGTGAGTGAGTGAATGAACGAATAACGAAGTGAATGAAGAGCCACCAACTTAATTGCCCACGAGTGCTGCCAAGTTGCAGCTCTTGTGGGGAACAGATAAGACTGCGGTTTCCAAAGTTCCGGTTCCTCTTGAGCAGCTGAGACGCTCCCATGACCCCTGTGGCTGGGGCCGTGACTCCCCCTCTCACGGCACGTGTGAACAGGAGGCTCGGCGGCCTTCTCCCCAGAGTCCCCTGGCGAAGGGAGGCTGGCATCCCAGGGCCAGAGCTGCCCCCCAGTCTGTGTGGTCTGGGCCTATTTTCTGACCTCTCCATGCCTTTGTCTTCTTATCTACAAAATGGGTGCGGCAAGAGTTTACCTGGCTCCCGAGACTGCCTGAGGATTAAATAAACACATACACATGCAGGCTGGGAACAGCCCCAGCCAGTGTCCAGTAAGCAGGTGTTAGCACAGAAGCAAATTTGCCGTGCTATGGAGAAGGGTGGTCTTGCTTCAGTCCCTCCCCTTCCCCCCTTCTTGGGGCAAGCTGTGGCACGTGATTGGCCTGATCTGGGGCACGGCCAGGCCAGAACAGGGAACGTGACAGACCAGTAATACGACAATGTCCCACGGCCATGGGTTATGTTGGTAGTTGAGGGAGTGTTTTGCCATGTTGCTCCTTCTGGGGGACTTGCCCGGAAGAAGTCCCAGTGCCCCCCCTTTCCTGTCCCGAGCAGCCCCTGAGTCTCTCCATTCCCACCACCAGCTTCACTCTGGAAGACTCCAGGGACACAGAATGCCCAGCCCCCAGCCAAGAGAGGACACAAAGGCAGCTCTTTGGTGAAGACAAATTGAGGAAGGGGGCTCGGCCTGATGGGCCCCAGGCACTCTGGCTGGATGACCCTGGGGAATGCAAACACCTGCCACGCCCATCGCCAGGCTAGTGTCCAAGCAGGGAGTGCACCGTCCAGGCGTGGGGCTTGGCCAAGAGCCACAGCCTCCCAGGGGGCCAAAGGGAGGAGCATGAGTATTTCTCACACATGGTGAAATACACATTCCCATCTCTGGCTGGCTTCCGCCCCAGGCTCCTCCGTGCCCCCCTTTCCCTCCTCCCTCGAGCTGGGTCCCCAAGTGCAGGGCAGAGCAGAAGTGTCCTGGAAACGTAGTGTCGACAGCACATTGCCCCAGACAGGCCCTGTTGCCTTATCTCACCCCGGCTCCCAGGCCCGGCCGCTGGTGCATTTCATCACCGGCCCCCAAGTGAGCTGCCGGGCCCACGGAAGCTGTGCTCAGCACACATGGAGGGAACATTCCCAGTTGACATGCCAGCAAATTGACTGAGGCCAAGCTCAACTTAGGATCGGGCAACCTTCAAGGAGCTCCCAAGTATGGACACAAGGACATGCTCCTCAAGGGATGCTGTTGTCTCTCTGACGGGCCCCCTAGCCATCCCCACCTGTCTCTGCAGCCAACCTGCCACCCAGAAGGGATGACCCCCGCCCTCGATGGAGCAGGGAGGGTAGACAAGAGAGGCCCATGTTCACTGACAGCCAAGGGCTGGCTGGTCATAAATCAGGCCAGCTCATCGACCACAAGAACCCCAAGCTGGGTCATAGCCACACAGGGTGGGGAAACAGAGGGCCTGTGGGAGGGGAAGGCACACATGTCATCGTAGCTACTGGGCCTCGGTTCCACCCCCTCCCTCTGTGTTTCATCACTCTCTCTCTGACCCTGCCAGAGGGAGCTCCTACCTAGAGTCACCTGGGGAACCTACAAAAATGCAGATGTCTAGGCCCACTCCAGCGATTCCAAGGCAATTGGTCTGGGGTATGACCCAGGCATCAGGATTTTAGAAGCCCTTTGGATGACTCCAAGGGCAGCTGAGGTTGAGAACACAAGCTCTAGGTTCGGAAACAGAGCCATGGCCCACAGGCTTGAAGGCTGGACCCCACCCCACTGCAAAGATCACACAGTCTGAGGTGTGACCAGAGCCCTGGAATTGTGCAGTGCATAACGTGTGCAACTGGACCCAGCAGCCGTGATGGGGGCACAGGAGAAAATGAGTATCCAATCTCCTTTGTTGAGAAATTACTATGTAAATGTGCAGATTTTAATCCTGGTCTCACTGTCTGCTCAGGCAATTTGTGCTCAGTTCCTCCAGCTACCAGTCATGGAGCTGATGGTCTCCGGAGGGACAGAGACAGAAAACAGAGAATCTCACAAATGAATATAAATAACAAATTTGACACAAGCACATGATGGAAAATATCAATAAGGTAAGAGTGGAAGGCCGAATAATGGTGTCTCAAACTCGTCCATGCCCCAATCCCCAGAACCTCTGAACACCCTAGATTATGTGGCATAGGGACTCAGGGCTGCAGATGGAATGAAGGTCACTGAATGGCTGACCTTTTCATTTTTTTCACATATCCACTGGATTTGTTTTCCTTAATTTGAAACACTATGTACAATTGATATATGTGACAATTTCATATGCATAGATAAGGGGGCCTTAAAGCTGTGGGGTCACTTAGGCAGACAACAGGATGCAGAAAGGCATTGGGGATTACAGAGTGGAGTGGGAACATGTAGGCAAATTAGAACAATCCACTTCTAAGGGAACAAGTTAAAGATGGCGTATGTCTTTTTTTGAATTTTAAATTTCTACTCCTTATTTTATTTTACATTTCAGTTTACACTGAGGAAATATTAATTGTTTTAAGTACACTTAATTATTAAAATTATTTATTTATACATTTATGTATGGAGGGATAGTGAACACGTAACATTACGTTAGCTTCAGGTGTGTGCCACGATGATTTGATGTTTGTGTCCACAGCAACATGATCACCGCAACAGTCTAGTTAATGTCCCTTGCTATATATTGTTACAAAAAATTTTCTTTTTTTTCTTGGGGTGCTGAGAACTCTAAAGTCTACTCCCTTAGCAACCTAGCCATATGCAATACAGTATTATTGACTATGATCACCCTGCTGTACCTTCCATCCCCAGGACGGACTTATTTATCTCAACAGCTGACCTAGAGGTGAAGACATTATCCTGGATTGTCTAGATGGGTCTGATGGAACTGCAAAGATCCTTCAAAGTGGAGGATAACACATACTTAATGTTGTATGTCAATTACGCCTCAAGGAAAAAGAAGTGGAAGAGAAAACTAAAAGAGAGAAGCAGTAAGACAGCAGATTGAGGACCTCCTCAATGTGGCTGGCCTGAGGATGGAGGAAGGGGCCACAAATCATGGCACCGCCTCCTGCCAACAACCCAGATGAGCAGGAAACAGGTGCTCCTCGAGCCTCCAGAGGGGGCTCGGTGCAACTGGCCAGCATCTTGCACTTGGCTTTGTGAAACCCTGCACAGAGCTGGGTGAGACCCTGCACCTCTGACACATGTAGAACATGGTAGTAGGAAATGTGTATAGTGTTGTCCGGTTTGGGGGTCAGAGAAGGAGGCTTCCCAGAGAAGTGGAGTTTGAGGTGAGACACACAGGATGAACAAACATCAACCCAGCAAAGGGAAGATTGGCAGAGGTGCAAGGGCCCTGAGGTCAGAGGGGACCTGGTACAAGAAAGGGAGGAAGGGGGACGCCTGGGTGGCTCAGTTGGTTGAGCGGCTGCCTTCGGCTCAGGTCATGATCCCAGCGTCCTGGGATCGAGTCCCACATTGGGCTCCTTGCTCGGCAGGGAGCCTGCTTCTCCCTCTGCCTCTGCCTGCCACTCTGCCTGTGCTCACGCTCTCTCTCTCCCTCTCTGACAAAAATAAAATAAATTTTTAAAAAATTTCTAAAAAAAAAAAAAAGGGAGGAAGAGAATGAAGCCCAGTGTGGCTGGAGCCCCAGATTCCTCACCTGTGAGATGGGATTGTAACAGTGTCCCCTGACTGTGACGAAGTGGGCCCAGGAGCCGTGTAGCAAAGTATCTGAAAGAATGGGTTCTGCAGTCAGATCAGACCTGTGTTCAAACCCTAAGTCTTCTGGTTACAGCCTGGGTGACTTTGGCAGGCTGTTCCCCTCTCTGCACCTCAGTTTCCCCATCTGTCAGGCTGCTGCAAGTTTTAGATAAGAATGTGTCAGGCATGCTCAACAAATGCTGGGTGTCACTGTTAGGAGATGGAGGCCCAGAGCTGAAGAGGAAAGCAGTCAGGTTCAGAGCCTGGTGGCTGAGCTGGGTGGAAATGAGTCTCCTGGCCCTGGCCTTGGACAGGCCCAGCTTCTCTGTTTGCAGGGCCATAACCAACTGAGGCTGAGAAACTCACACCAGGAGAGCTCTATGAGTGTGAATGTGCACATGTGTATGCACATGTGTGTTGCAGAGCATGTGGGTGTGTTACAGAATGCATGCATGCAAATGTACAAATGAGAGTGTGAGTGTGCAGGAGGGTGTGTCTGTGTAAAGGTGTGAAATGCCAGGTGTGTCTGCACATAAACAGGCATGTGTGCTGTGTGTGTGTGTGTGCACCTGTGGATGTGCAGGTGAGTGTGTACATGAATGCACACACATGAATAGGAATGTGCATGTGTGTGTGAATGTACCTGGTGTTGTTGAATAGAAGAGTGAAGACACTTAGTTGGACACTTGGTTGGAGGACAGACAGACAGTGGTCAGTAAGTCCCTATGTCTGATCAATGTCAGTCCAGCCAAACAGGGACAGTGGAAGAAATATTTAACAAAAGGCTCCTGGCCCTGGTGGGTTTCTTGCAACTACAGCCTCTCATTTTGGAGTGTTCTTCCAGAAGGCAGCTCACCCTCAAGGCATGTTTCATGGAGATGGTGGGGGAGGGGTGAGGAGCAATCCTTCCCTTCAAGGGATTTTGTCAGCCCCAGCTCTGGGCACTTACTCTGTACTGGGCACCCCACTAATGACTTCACAAGCATCATCTCATTTAGTTCACCCAACAGCCATGTTGTTTACTTTACAAATGACAAAACTGAGGCTCAAGGAGCTACATAAGACTCAGTGTGATATACTGAGTTTTGAAGACTTTAATTCTCTATCCCTCTCTCTATATAAAACACTTTGCAAATGACTTTGTGGATGCAGCCATCAAAGTTTAGGGGTGCCTGAGTGGCTCAGTTGGTTGAGCAACTGACTCCTGGTTTTGGCTCAGCTCATGATCTCAGGGTCCTGGGATCAACCCCCGTGTCAGGATCCGTGCTCAGCAGGGAGCCTGCTTCGGATTCTCTCTCCCTCTCCTCCTGCCCCTCTCCCCACTTGCATTCTCTCTCTCAAATAAATTTTTTTCTTAAAGGGTAGTGTTTACTTTCCCATCTCTAGAATCTGGGTTGGTCTTGTGATTTGCTTTGGATCCCAGAATTGCTGGAAATGATTTTTTGCCATACCTCGGCTTAGGCTCAAACAGCCTTACATTCTTCTGTGCGCTCTCGCTCTCTCTCTCTCTCTCTTTCTCTCTCTCTCTGTCTTGGACTCCTGTCACCATCAGGAGAACAAGACTGTCAGAGAATGAGAGACACACTACCCAGTTGTCTCCATCACCTGGATGATAGCCAGCTGCTCCCCAGAAACAGTGCTTCTGGCTGACCCAGCAGCTGACCACAAATGCATGAAGGATCCCAGCTCAGACCCAAGGACCATCCAGGGGATGGTTAAGCTAAGTTGCTGAGTCCCCGAATCATGTTGTTTTAAGCAACTAAGTTTAGTGGTCATTTGTCACACAGCGACAGCTAGACGATACACTCATAATCACACAACGCCAGGCTCATTGGACTCCACAACCCGTGCTCTCGACTCCTATATTCAGCTACATCCCAGAAGGAGAATAAGCAACAAAGCCCAAAGCTGCTAAAAATCCCACTCTGGCTTCCGAAATGTCATGTACACCTTCTTTGGAAGATGTCTAATCCCTGCTGTCACCCACCTTGAGACCTCCTGGCTGGGTCTGGCTCTTTTGCCCCCTTCTCTCCCCAGAATCCAGTGGGGATGGGGCACTCGCGTCAGCCTGTGGTTCCCCCGAGCTCCCATTTGATCCACACCAATCCTGCTCATTTGCGAAGTCCATTCAGAGTGCTGGCAAAATGAACCCAGGGTTTCTACACGTACATATCAGCCGCTGTGATAAAAACCAGCTGTAGCCTCTAAAAATAGCCTCCGCGGGCTCCCAGAGAGGCCAGGTTCCCCACTACAGAGAAGAATGAACCCCAAGGTGGGGGCACCATCTTCTGGGGAGATGAACACCTGCTGCACGCCCAGAAAAGTCCTGGGCCAGGCCCAAAACCTGCCTGCAGGCTGGGCTGAGCCTGAGTCCTGGGAGCAAACTCCTCCAGGAGACATAGATGGGGAGCCAGGCCCTCTCCTCGGGGAAGTCGAGGCAGGGCCCGGAGAGTCCTCCAGAGCAGGGATGTCATGTGGCCTTCTTGTCAAGTCCCTCTCTTCCCTTCTGCTTCTCTCTCCCCGCGTCATCACCTTCATAAATAAAAGATCAGGCTGTGGAGGGAAGCTGCCCAGGCTCCGTCCTCAAAAGCTGTGACTTCATCCCATGAGCCTCAGCTGCCTTGGTCACATGGGGCCCGTGCCTCGCCGGGCGGTCCTCAGGGCCCACAGGATGTGTGGGTGCAGAGCTGAGCACAGGGATGGGCCAAGGAGCCAGTGTCCAGCAGCTGCCAATCCTCCCTAGAGAAGGATGGCAGTGACGGCGATCCCTCCTCTCTTCCTCTCCCTCATCCTTCTGGCCCCCAGTCCTCCCCCTGCTCCCCTTGGGCCCCTGGCCTGGCTCCCCAGCAGGTTCAGAACCGGGGCCTGTCTTGCTGAGTTCCACCTGCAGCCTGGCCCCATTGCTGTGACTTGCCCCACATCCGGCTCACAGAGGGAGCCTGGGCAGGCACGCTGTCACCCTCCTACCTCTGTCAACTCTCACAACAAGCCCTGGGGGTTGTTGGCTTCACGGCTGTATCCCAGCTCCTACAATGGTGGGTGGCACATCGTAGGTGCTCAATAAATGTTTGAGGGACCAAAGGAATGAGCAGGCTTCTTATCATTCCCATATTATAGATGAACAACTGAGGCTCCAAGAGGTAGGTTAGCCTTAGCATGTAGCAAAGCACAACCCTCAGAGGCTGAGGGAACCCAGGCTTGGGTGGATGAATGGTCCCAGAGGCAGGGTTTGAACCCAGTTTCTCTGGCACCAAAGCCTGAGTCCTAAACACCGATGACTGCCTATTCTCCCACCTCTCCTAGCTGATCTCTCCAGCTCAACATGCTTGCCATCCAGAGACCGCCATGCACGCACTGTGTGGCCTTAGCTAACACACAACCTCTCTGAGCCTTGGACTCTACCTCTGTAAATTACACAGGAAACCAATCTAGCTGCCCTCGGGCAGAATTTTCCTCAGCTCATTTGTCATCCAGTTTCTCGGTATCTAGCGCTGGCTGTGGCATGCCGTCGGTGTCAAATAAATCTTTGTTGATTAATTAATTGAAAAGACAAGTTTACTTTAGAGCACAGAAGTCTGCCCAGAAGCTCTGGGTCGATTGTCTCCAGGAGCATATCTCTTCTCTCTCCACTTTAAAGAAAGAAACTGCAGAAGGCAAGAGAGCCACCGGGCGCACGGCTCATCCTACATCAAAAAATAGGCAAGTGCATGAGAAGCTTTCCATTAAATGAAACGTGGAAGGAGCAGAAGCCACGTGGGTACGATCCCAGCCTTAGGGGAGGGTGTCCTGGTTCTGTGCTCTTGGCTGAGAAACGTTCCACTTTCCTCCACCCCCACAGGAAGCTGATGGCTCTTCCCTTCTGTGCCAATGCCTTGCCAGGCTCTGAGAGACGCTGGTGAACGAGCCCAGCCCACTCCCTACCCTGAGAGGGCCATCCAGAAGGTTCTGAGTGGAATCCCTGTGGTTCCAACAGAGCAGCCACGAGTTTCCAGTGAGCGCCTTCATGTGGCAGGTGGGTGGGTTCTGGAGATCATAGAGAACTTTCCAGAGTGGTGGGGGTGTCCCCTGTCCCCCCAGGGCCGGCATCAAAGGTGGCAGCCACCAGGGTGGCAAGCCCCAAGCCCCTTGCAGGAGCCTCCAGGGGGCAGCCCCCTTTTCCCGCACCAAGGAGAGGCTCTGGGCTCTCAGGACATCTGGTGCCCTCCTGGCCCTCCACCTCCAGGGCTCCCCAGCTCTGCCAGGCTGCCCCGTCCAGCAGAGCCCCTCCTGGCCGCCCCGGGGGTGAGCAGCTCACAGACCGCCTTGACTGCCGCGTCCCGGCCAGCCCCCGCCAGGCTGGCTCGCAGCAGGAGCCGCACACCCTCGCCTCCAGTCTGTGGGAGCAAAGCTCACTCTGGGCTTGAAGAGAACTGTGGGGAGAGCACGTTTATTTGGGGCGGATCTCCTGCCACGACGGCGGGGACGGGGTCACTGTCACAGACATTACACACCCTTCCTGCTGACCCGACCGCCACAGCTGGGCTGAAGTGTCTGGTGGGCTCGGCCCAGGCCACACACCCAAGCTGCTGGGGAGAGGGAGGGCACAGGGCCCCAGGAATCATGCAGGGCCCCCGGGGTCATGCAGGGTCCCCCATGCTCAGAAGGGCCCCATGCTTGGTTTAATGCTCTGCTGTTGCCATCTTGTAAGTCTTGCTACTCTCTGAATAGTGGCTGCACAGTTTCTGGGCCCCCAATTCTGTAGCCAGTCCTGGAAGAGGGGTTCTGAGGGCCCAGTGAGCCCCAGGCCCCTGAGATGCTCAGGTCCTCCGGAGAGACTTCAGAAACAGGCAGTGGAGAAACGCTCCCTATCCCTGGCCTCCTCGTGGCCACACTAGGGCCCCAGGTGCCCAGCCTTCTGCAGACATCCTTGCTTGCACAGCTGGGCTCATGGAGGCTCACACGCATTCACCTGCACTCATGCGTGCTCACACACGCAGCAGCTGGTCACACCGAGCCACAGGCTTCCTGCTCGGGAGACCTTAAAGGGCCACTCCAGCCCGCCCAGGCTACTGAGAAAGCAGGGATGGCTGCACAAAGCTGGGGAGGGGGCGTCCGGGACAGAGGGAGAGCCCCCACCTCCCCCCATCTCCCCGGAAAGGAGGCGTCCCCTCCCTGGCCCAGGATCCCATTCGAGCCCTCGGCACCTTATCCCATCGAATCCCCACAGCCAACCCACGTCGGGTTTGTATTATTTCATTTTAAGGATGGGACTGAGGTTCCAAGAAGAGAAGTTGCTTGCCAGGAAGACTCGGGGCTCCATGCTCCACGGCGGCTCCTGAAGTACCACGAGCCTCCCGGACCCCTCGCCCGCACCCCCCGCCCCGCCCCCCAGCGGGCTTATCCCTTCTTCCAGGTCCCTGCCTGCAGGGGGCTTGTGGCCCAGGGGACTGCTCAAGCTGGTTCACAGGGATGGAATCCCACCCAGCCCCCCAACGGCTCACACCCCCGCCTCACCACAGGCACAGGTGGGGCAGGGCCCATTTGCTCCAGAGTCCCTAGGCCCCCGCCCCAGCCCCTTGGCTGGCCTCCCCCTTTGACCTCACAGACCAGGCACCAGGAAGGGCTGCAAGATGTGACTGGTGACCCACAGTGGACATGAACCAGCGAACACAGCAGGGGGCCAGGGCAGGGGCACACGTGCACTGCGGGGGGGAAGGCAGCCCAACAGGGGCTCCCGTGGCTGCAGCAGGAATTCAGGGAATCTTGACTCTCAAGATTCTAAATGGGGCACCTGAAGGTTCCAAACAGAACATTCCAAGGATCCCAAACGGAGGCTCCTCTCGCGGGGGTTACTGAATGGCCCACTGGCTCTGCTCTCAGCGGGGCTCTCCTCCAGCCTCAGGCTCAGCAGGCAGGACAGTGGGTGGGAGGAAGCGCGGAGCAGACAAGCCCGCCACCGCCCGTGAGCCTGGCCAGGCCCCGCTGCCCAGGCCTTATTTGGTCAGAGCCCGCGATGGTCCTGCCACTCGGGCTCCAGCTGCCAGGGCACTACCGCCTGCTCCCGCCCACCTGGCCGCCTCCCCAGGCCCCCTGGGCGGGGGAGTGGGCGGTCTGGGACGCACAAGATCCCCAGGGTCCGGCCAGGGCTGTGGCGGCCTCCCTGGGATGGCAGCCCAGAGGATGGGAGAGGGATTCCCCAGCTTTTGCCTATATATGGCCGAGGCGAGGCAGCAGTGCTCGGACGGGCCCACAGGCCCCGGACGTATTGTCTTGAGAGGGTGTTTGGCATGGGGCAGCGAGGCCTTGGATTCTTGTAAAATCCTGGCAGGGAAATTGTTTGACAGCTCCGACAATGTTCTGGAGTCTCCACGAGAAGCCTGTCCCAGAGGGCCGAGGGCACGTGGCGCGTCAGCCGCCCGCCGGGCCGGTGAGCTCAGGCAGCAGGCTTGGGGCTGCCCCCCTCGGGGGCCCCGGGCAGGGAGCACCCCCGCTGGGCCTCTGTCTCCAGAGCAGCAGCGGGTGTGTGCGGCGCGTTGCCCCTGGCCTGAGGCGCAGGGAGGAACATGGGCGCAGAGGGGTGCCCATGAGGTCACCATGGGGAGGCTGCCGGCCTCGGGGTTCTACTGCATGTGGCTGCCGTGGAAGGACAGGTCTGTCTTTGTCACTTCATCCAGGCCTCTCAGGCCCCAAAGGAGCTGGATGCTCCTGGCGTCCCTGCTGACTGATGAGGAAGCCAAGGCTCAGAGGAGGAAAGGGATTTAGGACTCTGGGCTCTTCCTACAACCCTGTGGGGGCCTCCACAGGCCAGTGTGCGTTGTTCACAAGCATGTTCACTCAAAGTTGAGAAGGAGGCAGTCCTGGGAAAAACAGAGGTGGTGTTGCAGGCAGAGGAAATAGCATGTGCAAATGCCCTGAGGCAGGGAGAAGCACGGTCAGGCCCAGGCCAGCCAAGAGGCCAGCATGGCTGGGGCAGAAGATGCAGGCACAGGTCACGATCCCAGGAGCTTCAAAGATTCATGTCAGGAGCAGGGATGGGTTTTATTCCAAGAGTAGCGAGAAGCTGCATTTTAAGTAGACATCTAATATAATCATATGTGCTGTCATGTATGAGATGTCTACACTTTACCATGTTCATTTTCTCATCTGATTCTCCAGCATCCCTGTGATGGTAGTGGAATCCTTATCCCCATTTTACAGATGAGGAACTGGGGCTCCGAGAGCAGAAATGATGGGCTGTGTCATTAATATGGGATAGGACAGGAATTCCTCCCTCAGCTCTGCCTTATGTCAAAGCCAGTGCCAGTGCAGACTGCCCCCCCTTCCCCCTACCTCACAAGGCACAGGGCCAGAGGGGAGCCATGCAATGTCCTAGGGCGTGGCTGATCCTGTCCCCTTTCCACCTGCCTTCAGACCCACTGCCCCCCACGCACGGCCTCTTGCAGAGCGGGGAACAGTGTGCCCTCTTGTGCCTGGGACTTGCCCTGTCCCTCACCGCAAGTCCTGTTTCCCGGGTAACCCCTCAGTCCAGGCACAAGATGGTCATCACTTGCCCTGCAGGTGGCCCACTCAGGGGCTTGGGTAGCTTGGACTGGGGAGGAGACATCCAGGCCCGCCGCGCCCGCACACCTGGCCCCACGCCCATGTCCACCCGGACCAGGAAGGGGCTGTGGAGAGGAAAGCAAATAGCAACCCGTGTGTTGCCCGCCTCAGCCTCCCACCGGCACCGGGGCAACGCCACCTGCTCCCGGACAGCCGGCGACAGCAGGACAAAGGGAGGGCTGGGGCTGCCTGCCAGGGAAGCAGAGCGCGGGAGCAAGCCCGGGAGCAGGCCAAGCAGGGCGGGCTCGTCTCCGCAGTGGGGAGCTCAGAGTCGCGGAGGCTGCCTTTGAATCTAGCGGCTCTGGGCCTTGAGCCTCTTCTGGACCTCAGTTGGCCCATTGGCCCGTTTATTAAAGGGGAAGGCAAGGATAGCCGGCCATAGCCGGAGGTTTGCTGAATGCTGGGCTCTGAGCCAACGGTCACTGCCTGGAAAGCTAGTGTCATCCTTGGAAGAAAGGGCTGTTAACTCTGTGCAGAGAAGGAGCAGCGCCCAGAGAAACTGAGACAGCCGCCCCAGGTCACACAGCAGAACTGTCGAGCGAGGATTTGAGCCTGGGACCATTTGCTTCCGACTCAGGCCCCGTGCAGGAGAGAGCACTCTGCAGAGGGGGGAGACAAACCCTAGGCCCCAGATAGTGAGGACTGAGGAGACGCCAGGAGGGACCAAGCTGGTGAAACCCACACCCTTGGGGCTGATCTTGCTGGGGGCCAAGAGGGCCCTGGCCTGCAGGTCCCAAACTTGAGACCAGATCTCGGGCTCTGACCACGGCCCTCTGACCTGCCACCTGCTTTGTACTTATGTCTACATTGGCTCATCTTATTTTTTTTTAACCTATATAGGTTTATTTCAAAAGGAAATTCTCTACCAACAATGTCAGTGGGAAACCAGTATCACCTGCCTCTAATAGAGGACAGCCCTGAAAATGAGCACAGTGGAGACCAACCCTGGATAATACTGTTGCCTGCCCACGCCCCTGGGCCTGAGGCTTCTCTGTCTTTGCCATGAAAGGGGCTCGGAAGGGCGGGCCGGCCGCCGAGACACGCCGAGCATCCAGCTGAACTGAGAAGGACAGGAAAGCCGCTGAAAGGGAAGGGCCACCTCCGCGGGCACCTGCCCACCCCACGGCAGCGTGGGGCCTGTGTTTATGACACACCCATCTGCACTGGCCCGTTCTTTAGAGACGGGGAGGCCGGGCCCCAAGAACAGGAGCCACGGTTCCTTGAGAGTCTGAGACACGTCAACCCTCACACCAGCCTCGCAAGTGCCACCAGGCTGAGTCCCCTCTTGTGCCCTGCTCGGGATGGAGGATCTCCCAGCTCTGCCCTGTGCCCTGTCTCTAAAACGTCGTGATCTCCTTGAAGCCAGAGTTGCCCGGACTGTCGCCCTCCGTCCAGCCCCTCCGACCAGGCAGCCGCTGGCGTTCCTGCCCCGGGGGCAGCCCTGAGATGTTCTAGGCTTCAGCTCAGGGCACCGCTCCCATGAAGGCAGCGTGAAGGACGCTGGCTTGGTTCCCAGGGCAAACACACAGTGCATTTGCTGTCCGGCTCTGGGGGCTGGGACTAGCTGTCTCAAGACCGACCACCAACGGCAGGTCTCCGGGAGGGTGGCTCGCCCACATTCCAGAACCACAGGCTGGGGCATGCCTGCCAGGCAGCTGGCTTGCAGTTAGCACCCGGCAAAAGCAGAAAGAAGCCCTTTTATCCTTCGGGTTGCCTCCTGGTGACAGCATACGCCCACGGAGCTGCATGTCACCTTCTCTTAGGTGGAAAAGTCAACCTTCATGCTATAGAACAGGAGTGTGGGGTGGGGCCTCCCCCCTCTGAGTTGCACGAGGCGGGGGGCGGGGGAAGCGCATGGAGTTCACGGGGCAGCCTGCCCTCAAACCTCAGCTCTGCCGCTGAGCACCTGAGTGAGGGCCAGACTCCACGTGCTCCCAGGTCCTCCTCTGCGGTATGGGGGTCAGAAAACACACAGCTCTCCGAGGACTGAAGAACAAATACACGTTCAGCGTTTCTTATAGAGTGAGCACTCCACAAATGTTAGCCCAGGGCATCTGGGGTTTTTGGTCTTTGTTTTTTCTACCCCTCCGCACTTTTATAAAAAAGGCAACTGTAAATGTTTTTGTCCCTGAGGACCGAAACATGTTGCCAAAGGACAAAACGCTGGGTCAGAGGGCCTGTGCGGTTTCTCAGCACTTGTTCCTTGCATGGAGATTGACCTTCCGGATCGGAATGTGTTTACAGCAAAGCTGATGTGTCATTTTCTCCACATCCCTGCCAGCACAGGGTTTTATCACTTTACAACTGTTTCGTAATTTGATCAAAATGGAGAGGGGCTTTGTCTGCATTTCTTTCTTTGCCTACAGGTCTGTGCATTCTTCCCTGTAGCAGCTGGCTGTTAATTCCTCAGGGATGAATTGTGACTTGTCCTTCTGCTAAGTGTTTAGGAGTGAGCCCCGAAAGCTGTAACCTCAAGTCTCAAGTGTGGGTGACCCCCAGGATCCAGGCAGGGGGTCTTCACTCAGCTCAGGCCTCATTGCCAGGTGGGCACGGACTGCAGGGGTGTTCCAGGGCCATCTCCAACAACAATCCCGTGTGGTGACAGGGTGCTGTAACAGCAGTGAAGTTGGGGGGGAAGCAAGGGATGAATGGTTTGATGGCCTCCTTTGGAGGTTTCTCAAGGGGCATCTGTGACTGTTCCTTGTCAGGTCCACATTTGGAAGCATCTGAGGAGCAGGAAAGCGAGAGGGAAGACGTCATAGCTTGGGATGGCAGTGAAAGCCTCTACCCCACCCACACCATCCCGACCTTCCCTTCCCCTGAGTGTCTTCAGAGCCTCCCCACCTGAGGAAATCCCTTCCTGGGACTGGGATTGCAGGCACCGCAGCTGGGGGAGGAAGAAACGGGGGACCAGAAGAATTGACGGCATTCTTAGAGCAACAAGCCGGTCATTGAGGCAGAAGGGTAATAGACTCCATTCCTATAGCTCCGACAAATGCCGTCCTGCACCCCAGCCCCGCTCTCCCAGGAATCCCTGGGTCCCGAGAAGTTTTCCTTCCAAACTGTGGGGTCAGAATAAACCCCTCCACCCAGTCGTGACAAGGTGATGCCTCTCTCTATTCCTTGATCACTTGGGCTCCTGGTGCTATATTAGTAAGACAGCCAGAACTCCTTCTTGGGTGCTCTGCCACCTGGAATCATCCAAGGACCCCCAAATCATCCTCAGCAGTGAGGATGCAGTTGCTTCCCCCCCAACTTCACCGCTGTTACAGCACCCTGTCACCACACGGGGTTGTTGTTGGAGATGGCCCTGGAACACCCCTGCAGTCCGTGCCCACCTGGCAGTGAGGCCTGAGCTGGGTGAAGACCCCCTGCCTGGGTCCTGGGGGTCACCCACACTTGAGACTTGAGGTTACAGCTCTCGGGGCTCACTCCTAAACACTTAGCAGAAGGACAAGTCACATCCCCGACCTACACACATCCTAGGTCCCAATACCGAGGACTGCATTGACCTTGCCCAGAAGCCCCCTGGGGGGATAGAACGGCAGCGTGGACAGAGGAGGAACCGAGGCCCCCAAAGGGTAATTTTTCCAAAGTCACTTGGCCAGTTAGCCCCAATTCAAGCTGAAACCCAGTGTCTGGACTCCCCGTCCAGTGCTCTGAACACCTTTGCATTTAAAGGCTGCCAGGGCAAGTCTTCTTCTGGGCCCATGAAGCCAGGCAGGATGTGACCCCCAGCCCCATCCTACCTCTTCACCCAAAGTCCAAATCCTTTCCCGCCTGCCTGTGCACCTGTCACCATCTCCCGCAGTCTCCCCCTAGGCTCTCCAGGGCGGCCTCTGCTGCCTGTCACCTGCAACCGGGGCCTCTCCCCGCCTCTCCTGGGCTGTTCCCTATGACGTTGCTTCTCAACAGTGTGCTTGTTGCCCGTGTCCTGTCCACTCGGCATTGAGCGTTCACCCCAAATCCCTGCCTCTCTCCTCCTCCACTGCCACCTTAGTCACCACCTCCTTGGCCAGCCCCTGCCACTGACACTTGAGGCCGTTCTGGGCTCCATTGGGGGGTGAGCAGTGTCCCTGACCTTCACCCTCTAGACGCCAGGACCACTCCCACCCTAGCTGGGACACCAAAGACATTTCCAGACTGCCCAGTGTCCCTGGGGAACAGAATCGCCCCCAGCGGAGGAACCCTGCTCTGGGCTCCAGCAAAACAAAGCTGGTATCCGCTGTCTGGTGGCGTCTCCCAATCATTGGAGCCCATAGCACGGGGACCTGCTGGACCTCGGCCACCCCCCTCTCCAGCTTGCCCCGCCTCCAACCCAGGCACCCACTGTCCCCTCTACCGTCCGTCATCCTCCAATCTCTTGTCCCATTCCAGGCCCTTCAATGCCCTTGGGGCCCCTGACCATGCTGCTGGAGTGCCCCCCGCCTGTCACGGAATTAGGAGCTCTCTGAACCTCAGTATTCCCGTCTGCAGGATGGGTCGACCCTTCTCCATCCATCTGCCTAATTTATCAACTTCATTGCCTTTCCCAGAGTCACTCTGGTTCTGTTTCTCGTTTACGGATGCGTTTACTTATGTCTCAGCTCCATGGGGCAGAACAGCCCTGGGCACACAGGAGACAATCTGGAAACCTAAGTTCCACGAGTGAACGAAGGAGATGGGGGTGCTTCTCCCGGCTTCTAGAAATGGATCCTGTCTTCCCTCATGGCTGCGAAGGTAGGGGGAGAGCCTGCCAGGGAAGCCAGAGAGGGTCCCTTCCATGGGCCTCAGCCCTGAGCACACCCTACCCTCGCACACACCCCTGCCCCCAGGCTTTCTGGGGCTCTTGGGGAAGAACGTGGAAACCTGATGGCCGGAAGCAGCCGCAGGCCCGGCCCTCCTCAGCGGGCTCAGATCGTGAGGCCTGGTGTCTAATTATAGAAGGCAGGTCTGAGAGGAAGTAGCAGGTCTGATGAACGCCCTGGGGTTTGTTCACTGAGACCGTCCCCATGGGGAGAGGAAATGTGTGAAATGAATTCAGCCGCCAGGCTGGGGGGCCTCCGGCTCCCGGCTGATGGGTGGCCCGGAGCAGGCTCTGCCTCCCACAGGCATGTCCACATGAGTGAGCCTCACCCTCTCCGCACCTTGCTTTAAGAGAAAGGGACCTGGACCAGATTTGATCTTCCAAGGGGCTGTCACATGGTGGTTCAGGCAGGGGCACCAGAGTCGGGAACTCTCTGAACCTCAGTCTCCCCGTCTGCAGGATGGGCTGATGGGAACCGTGCCCTGCAGAGAGTCTTGGGGGGGGGAATCAGTGGTGGTGAGGCCCATGCCGCCGGCTGGCGGGGGACGGGGTTTGGCACAGGATGGGGCTCGGTTCGTGCTCCATGTTGTCAGATCAGCGAGGGCCAGTCAAAATGAGAATGTGGGGCCCCTTGCTCAAAAGAAGCTAGGAATTTCCAGATGGAGACAGCAGAGCGTTAACCCTGGTGCAGGGCCCCTCTGAGCTCCACGTGACTACCGAGGCCCCCCCACCTGTGACATGGAGGGGATGCACCCCAGGGGGCGGAAGGGGTTGGAGATGGGGTGGGGGTTCCTTACAAGGATGGATCCCTCTCTACAAGCTCAACCTGTGTCAAGAGGAAGACACAACGTCAGAGCAGCACACGCAGCACGCGGAGGCTCACGGGCAAGTCACAGCGGCAGGCACAGAACAAGGTCCTAAGTGGACAGTCAGCATCTGTATCTGGGTGAAGACCAGGGCGGGAGGCTGAGGCCCCCCCACCCTCTCTCCCCACGAGGCTGGCTCTGGGTGAAGACCAGGGCGGGAGGCTGAGGCCCCCCCACCCTCTCTCCCCACGAGGCTGGCTCTGGGTGAAGACCAGGGCGGGAGGCTGAGGCCCCCACCCTCTCTCCCCACGAGGCTGGCTCTGGGTGGGGGGTTAGAGCAGGACTGAGCTGTATCTGTAACCTTTTATTTCTTGAAGAAAAAAAGATTAGCCCCTGATGTGACAAAAATCATAAGAATGGTTAATTCGGGGTTGGCGGTTCTATTGTTTTCAGAAGCATTCCGTACCTTTTAAATTTTGTAAGAGCTCACCACTTTCGAAAGCTTGTAACAAAGCCACCAGATTAGAAAGTACCTATTCTTTACTATCATCCTGTGAGTAAGGTGCCTCAGAAATGCACGAGCATTAATTGAGCACCTACTACATGCCTGGCCCAGGACTGTATTCCGGGGAACCAAGTATTTCCAAGTATTTCCCTTCCAGGAGCCCAGAGCCCAGCAAGGGGGATAGAAATCGGACATGAATGTCCTGTGCCGGGACTCACATGACATAGCCCTGACCCTGGCATGGGGCTGCCACTCGGCCACTTTCACAGGAAAGTGAGATCAGGTGGTTTTTGGCTCCTGCAGAAGGACCCCCAAAGCTTTGTAGGAGTCTGCTGCTAGGTACCCAGGGATGGGGGGTGAGGGGCGTGCGCCACAGCAGACACATTCAGACACAATCACGGGTGGGTGGGGGGGAGCACCCAAGGCTGCCCCAACCCCCGCTGAGCCCTTAGATGAATCAGAGGAATCACCCTGAATCTTCAGCAGTCTTTCTGGCAGTAATGGGGAAACTGACCGCAGGCAGGGCAATCCGCCCCTCTCCCCAGTCCAGGCTTTAATTTTACAGAGGCCTGGGCTGGTGGTCCCTGCTGGGCCAGCAGGACAGGCAGTCCCCTGTCCCTTGCCACACTCTGTCATTTCTGTCTTCTTTGTTTTAGCTTTCTATTTTGAAATAACTTAAACTTGCAGAAAATGTATAAAGAAAATGCATATCCCCGTCCCCCAGCTTCTAATATCAGTGCCCTACCTAATAGCTCAGCTGTCATCCGAGACATCCACGTGGATGCAGTAGCATTAACACAGACTGTTTGGGGTTCACCAATGTCCCCCTCACGTCCCCTTCCTGGTCGGGGATACCCAAGGCTTTGGTGATCATGGCCTCGGTCTCCGGCAGCCTGGGGAGGCTCTCTGCTCCTTTCTGGTCTTTCATGGCCTTGCCATGTCTGAAGAGGGTCACCCCTGTATTGTGTACGTTGTACTTCAATTTGGGTTTATCCGATGTCCTCTCATGTTTTAAAACAAGAGAGAATTCACAGTCCATAAAATGTGCCCTTTTACACACACACAATTCCGTGGCTGGGAGTCTGCACACGGTTGTGCAACTGTCACACGATCAAGTCCCAGAACATCTCTCTCACCCCAGAAGGACGGACCCTGTCCCCCTTCCCATCCCCCACCACGGCACTTTCTCTGGTTCCCTCTCTCTCCGCGACTCTGTTCCTGCTTTTCTTTCGGTTTCTGTTCGTGTCTCTGCCTGTGAGTCAAACTGTCGCTCTCACACATATTCTGTTTTTCTCTACGTGTGCATCTGCCTCCCTCTTTCATTCAGAAAGGGACACAGGCCAATCCAAGAAAATAAATAAAAAGCAACCAGAGGGCATGCTAAGGGCTCTGGAGACAGACAGGGAAGGGATAGAGACTATCTGAGAGTTCCAGCTAGATGGGGCAGCCAGGGGACCCCTCTGAGGAGGTGACAACGAAGCCTATCCTACAGGAGGAAAAGCAGCCACTGCTAGGACACATCCAGGCAAAAGGACAGCATGAGCAAAGGTCCTGGGGTAGGGAAGAACCCCAGGGGACGAGACAGGGGAGCTAGACAGGGGCCTCCCTAGGCACCAGGTTCATGGACCCTGAGGCAGAAGCCCCAGCCAGCCCACTGCGAGTAAGTCACTGACTAACCTCAGAGAACCTTCCAGGATCCCCACTGAGGGCCAGACCCATCCAGCTCTGCCTTGGAAAGAACCTGCAGGGGGAAAGCACAACCTGGGCTGAAAACAAAGTCTGTGGACTGATTTGCCCGATCGTCTCCTTCAGAAACACGGAGCGCTTGCTGCATGCTAGAACCGTAGGGGACTTGAGCAGCGCCCCGACCTCACGGGAGCAGCAGCTCGTCCCCTCCCCCTGACCAGGCAGGAGAGAGAGGCGCGTGCTGACATGGTCGTGGACTCCCCCAGCACTGCATAGCGGACAGGCACAGACGAGCCTCGAGGGGTGGCGCACCTCACAGCGCAGGTTCTGGAGTGGAAGGCCATGGGTTCCCGTCCACGTTCTGCGGGGTATTAGCTGAGCAGCCTTGGGGATACTAATCCCCCTCTCTGAGCCTCAGATCCCTCCTCTGTTAAGAGGCCTAGCTGAGAGCTAAGAGAAAACATGTCGAGTGCTGAGCTCCTCTGACATTGGAGAGCCCTCCTTGGCCGGCGGCTGCGGACAGAGGGCTGGCCAGGGGGATCCTGAGCAAGCTGGAGAGCCCGCGTCTCCTGGAGGGTGCGGTGAGGCAGCTGGGGGAGGGAGCAGTGGAGGCAGCAGCTGGATCCTGGCTCCTGTCCTTAAGTCACTGAGGGCAGCACCAGGCCGGCTGGCTGGAGCCCAACAGCCTGAGTCTCATTTGTGATGCAAATGGCTGGCAGTGGCTTGGGGCCAGGGCACAAGTCCCCAGCCAGGGCCCCAGCTTTTATTCTGAGCGGAGCCTGGGGAAGGAAGGAGGGGAGCCTGCCCAGGCAGCCTCCGGGGAGCTTTCCAGGTGGGTTAGGGGTGAGCAGGGTCCCCAAGGCAGGGGAGACACATTCCTGGAGGCTGACAGGGAAGGCTGAGGCTGGGGCCACCCTCTGCTTAGTCAATGGAAGGAGTGGAAAAGTGGTGGCTGGCACAGGGCTCTGTCCGCCTGGAACCTAAAGGTCACGGGTCCGGGTGATCTCCCTAGGATCCCACAGAAACCAGAGCGCTGCTGTGTCACACCCCGCCGTTTCTTGGCCATGCGTGGTGGCTCAGCAGCCCCTCCTGGATGCCTGGCAAAGCTGTGGCCACGCTGACCTTCTCCCTGTCTTTCTCCGGCTCACAGTCACTGCCGGGCTTCCCACAGGCTGTTTCTTCTGCCTGGAGTACCTTTCCCTTCCCTGACTCTAGTCTAGCTTTGGGTCTCTGGCCCCTCATGCTGTACATGTAATTGTATGTATTTTCATTTTCTTAAAGATGGTCCCACAAAACCTGCCTCTGTCCCCAGTGGGGGGAAAATGTCCCCTGATGCTCTCTCCGCCCGCCCACCCCCCCGTCCCCAATTAGCTGAGTAGGTCATGTTCCCCATTAGGTAATTCATTCTTTCAACATTTACTGAGCAGCTCTTCTGTACCAGGGACTTTTCTAGGCACTGGAGACAGACCAGTGAACAAGACAGACAAAAATGCCTGCCCTGTGGCCCTATACACCCCCAGGGGTACAGGTAATTGACAGACAAGAAATGTTCCAGCAGTAATAACTGGTAAATGTTGGTTTGAGGTGTGACCAGAGCTACAGAGAAAAATGAGCAGGGGAGGGAGACAGAGCATGGGGCTGTGATTTTTAATAGAGCAAGGTAAGAGGAGAGCCTTGTGGGTACCTGGGGATGAGCAGTCCAGGTAAAGGGAACAGCACATGCAAAGGTCCTGAGGCAGAGGCTCACCTGGGAGTGCTCAGCAGTTCTCTGTAGTGTTTATCAGCCTGAAATTAAATAATTATTCCTGTGATGACTTACACAGTTTCAGTCTTACCCACTAGGACCTTGTATTTGGTACTTGTTTACTAAACAAATGGAGAAAGGACTTACCTATGTGTTTATTTGAAGGGAGGGGTTGAACTGGTGAAGTGGTCATGGAGCCTCAACCTCGCCCTAAGGCCCCCGGGCAGCTCCCAGGCCGGAGCCCCTGCAGGCCAAAACCCGGACTGGCTCTGGTGTCTGGGGACAGGGCAGCAGGCAGCTTTTCCCAGGAGCCTGGGCCCGCAGGCATGAGCAGCTGAAGAAGAACAGGGAAGGCTCCACAATCTCTAAGCTTGGTTGGAGGCATACGTGAGCCCCCTGTAGGCACCCCAGAAGGAGCCGGGAAACCACGGGGCTGGGGTGGGGGGTGGGTCAGGTTCCTGCCGAGTCACTGAATTTGGAAAATGAATTTTAAAAATACGGCCCTTCAAGGCATATTTCAGGGAAGGGCACCTCACAGGTTGCGTGGGGGTCCTTGATCTGGGCGAGCATGGAGAGACCAGCGGGCAGAATACAAGTGAGTCCAAACTGGAGGTTCCGGATGCTTCCAAGGAGAAAACTGGGCATGGGGCAGGATGGGACAGACTCGCCTCTGTGACGCCTAGTCGAGACATTGGTGGACAGAAGCTGTGCAAATCTCCCGATGAAAACGCCAACCGCTATTCACAGCAGGGAGGTGACGGCCGGCAGTTGGCCCGGGGTGCAAAGGAGGCTGGGTCGCTGGGGCTCGCCGCTCCTTGAGACCTGTCTGTCCTTCCCACTAAGCCAACCATCCCCGCAGCCCATCCCGGCCAAAGAACAGCAGTGCTTCCTCTCCTCTTCAGGGAGGAAGGGAGGGCGGAGACAGCTGGGGGTGGCAGGTGGGGACCTCGGGGAGGTGTCAAACGCTATTCTGGGCGGCCAGGCAGAAGCAAGAGCGGAAGTCATGCTGGCTACGATCTTGGGCTCCATCACTGCAAACACGGAGGTGCTGGGGGAGCGGCACCCGGGGGAGGGGAGAGAGCAAAGACGCCAGGGAGCACTCCTCGTCAGGCCCCAAGCTCCCAACCCCAACCCATAGGAAGCTGTGCCAAAGCCACACTGGGTGCCCATTTTTGTTTTGGTAGGGGGTTGGGGGGAGCGACTTAATGCATTCATCCCCACCAGGTTCCCTAGCCACTGTGCCAACCTCAGCCTCTGCTCCCAGACCATGCTCTTGCTGTGCAGGCCTCCCTACCCTCCAGCCTGGCTGGGTACATCCAACCTCAGGGCCTTTGCACATGTTGTGACTGCCTCTAGACTGCTCTTCCCACTGTTGCTTCTGTGTATGACCTCTGTCCAGTGAGCTGTCCAGAGAGTCACTCTGTCGACAGTGAGCATCTTTCCAGGACCCACCTCTGACCTGGACCTTCCTGATTCTTCTCCAGCCACTTCCCTGTTTGTTTCCTTCACAAATTTATAACTCAGTGATTTCTTGGCTTGTTTTCCTGATGAGGCGAGCTCCTATCAGGGCAGTAGCCACACCCATCTTTTTACCGCTGCACCCCCAATGCCTGGGCCCGAAGAGTCATGGGCATTTGTAGAAGGGGCAGAAAGATCTGGAACCAGCTGGGGCCCACGGCGGATTCCCCAGAGGAAAGCGAGGGCACAGTTACAGAAAATTGGCAAATGCCCACAGCGGCCTCCGCACGAGGGGGCAGGTGGGGGGTCCGACCTCACAGAGAATTTGTTTTCCTTTCTGGCAGGGAAGTTGGTGCAGAGTGGCCCGGGGGGGTTGGGGGGAAGAGCCCCAGGCCAGCCCGCAAAGGTGATTTAGAACCTCCAGCAAACTTCTCCCCAGCTGAGCCCCATGCTGCTATCTCCTACCCTGGGGGCCGCGTTTCCAAACTTATGCAAGAAAAACAGGGAAGCCTTTCTTTACTCAGAAGCATGCTTAACTGGGACACAGAGTAAATAAACTGATATTTATACCACGGCCCCACCGGGTGGCCACTTGGCTCTGAGGCAAATATGGTCAAAATTGAGTGCGGACGGCCTCGGAGAAGAGCGAGGTTGTCCCCAGAGGAGCTTGGTGGGAGACATCCACATCCCACACTCCCATGGACGCCTCTGATCAGCCAGAAGAGTCTGGAGGCAGGGAAAGGGTCCATTTTCCTCATCCCCGTGGCCCCCAGATGAGGCAGCTCTGCTCCTTTCCCCGGGGTCTGGATTCCTGAGGGCCTTTCGCAGGTCCGCTGCGGGCGGGTCCCGTGCCCGGGGCAGGTACCCATGTCCCCCGTGAACTTTCTCATGAAGATGCGCCCCACGCTGCCTCAGGTGGCTTGTCAGCTTGAAAGATTATTTCCTTTACATTCTTTAGAATCCATACGTTCAGCGAGTATGAGTCCGCCTGCTATGGGCCTGGCCCTGGCACCACGGCCGATTCAGAGATGGGTCAGACACGCTCCTGATCCACCCCAGCGCCCAGTCCAAGATGGGAGACATGTATTAAATGAGCAAACAAAGAAACACACTGAGATGCCCAACCCCGATGGGTGCTTCAGAGGGGGAAGGCAAGAAGGGTGCAGAGTGAGGGGAGGGAGGGGCACAACCCATGAGCCTCTGTGGGAAACACACTCCAGGGCAGAGGAACCTGCCTGTGCAAAGGCCCTGTGATCTCCTTTCTTCCCAGCTCCTCTCTGATTCTGTAATGATCTTGGTTATTGTTTGTCCGTTTGTTTGTTTTCAATTAATGTATTTATTTGAGAGGGAGAGCAGGAGCAGGGAGGAGAGGCAGAGGGAGAAGCAGACTCCATGCTGAGCAGGGAGCCCAACATGGGACTCGATCCCAGGACCCTGACATCATGACTTGAGCCGAAGGCGGACACTCAACTGACTGAGCCACCCAGGCGTGCCCTGGGATGATGTTGGTTCTTTGTTTCCGTGCTGATTGCCCATCTCTCCCAGGCCGCTAGAAACCCCCCGGCGGCAGGAGTCTGTCCACTTGGGTCCCTGCACTATCGGCAGAGCCCAGAATAAAGTCTGGGCAGCAGGAGCTGACGCATATCAGCGCCGTTCACGGAACGCAGAACCGATGAGCACGCTGTGCTCCACAAAACCGAGCAGAAAAGCCAAAAAACAGCGAGGGCCTCTGAAGAGTGTTGATGTCTGTGTCACCCTGTCCTAGGAGAGAAATCTGGAGGGACACACACCAATGTCTCCGGGGGTGGCATCGGACGGAATTTCTCATTGTACTTGGCAGGCTTCTGCTACCTTCCAGCGTTTTACTGTGAGATTATATTTATTTTTAATCTGGTTGTTGTTGTTGTTGTTTAGCAACTACAGAAGCAATATGCATTTGTGGCTCCATGTTCAAAGAGAAAAGTTCGTGTTCACCAGGCACAGCCCCTCAGCCTGCCTTGACTTCCCTGAGTGCACCTTTCATCCCAGCCCCCGACCCCCAGGGTCACACCTCATGGTTAGGGGAGGAGTTGGTCCCCATGTCCACACACAGGCAGTAGGGCTAGAGGCTGGGGCTCGAGGGTGAGTGTAGGTGGAGGCCAGGGAGAGGGCTGGGCCCCTCCAGCCCCTCCCCAGTGCCGGGAGGGAAGCTGGCCGCCTCCCTCCCTGTGCAACCTGGGGACACAGCCCCCTACAGTAACCCTTTCCCTGTTGAGGGCCGCCCCTGCCCCTGGTCAGCAGCTCTACCCCGTAGTGCCAGCCAGGCGGAGACTCTGGCTGCAAATGAGAAGGAAGAGGTGACTCTCCAACACATCATTCAAAACAGAAGTGACATGCACGCATCCATCAGGCAGGGAGGCCCCCAGAGTTCTGGGTTTTCCCATGGTGATTTCTGTTGCTCTCTTCTGGAATACTCTTTCAGTCTTTCCTCTTTCTCCAGAATTACTGCCTTGATGGTTTCTGAAGAGCTGCTTGGTGAGGTGTGCCCAGTGAGTGGTGGGCACCCCCACCGCCCCCCACGCCCCAGCCCCAGTGCCCCCCGTCCCCCGTGTCCCCAACCCCAGTGCCCTGTCCCCGTGCCCCCAGTCCTGGTGCCCCCTGCTTCCCTCCACACCCCAGCCTCGGTGCCCCCCAGCCCCTGACAACCACTACACCCCTCACAGCCTGTACGGACTGGCCTATCCCGGACACATCGTGGGAAGAGGAGAGCACAAGACGAGCCCCCACAACGGCGTCTTTCCCTTAGCGCCTCATCCTCAAGGTCCTTCTGTGTTGTAGCATCTCTCAGCATTTCCTTCCTTTTTATGGCTGAATAATATACTTGTCATATGAAGAGACCATATTTGTTCACTCATTTTTCAACTGATGGACATTTGGGATGTTTCCACTTTCTAGCTACTATGACTAGTGCTGCAGCGAGCACTCATGGACGAGACTGTGTGTGGATGGTTACTTTTACTCGTCTCGGGTAGACACCTGGAGGTGGCGTTTCTAGGTCATGAGGCAGCTCTAGGTTTAATCATCTGAAGCCCCACCGGGCTGTTTTCTGCCTGACATTCTACCAGTAGAATTCCAACCCCTCCATATTCTTACCCACCAACACCCACCAACTTACCAACACCCACCAACACTCACGAACACCTACCAACTTATGAACACTCAACAAAACCCACAAACCTATCAATTCCCACAATACCTACACACACCCTTCAATGACCCACCAGCACCCGCCAGCCAGCACGTGGTATTGACTGGCTTCTCACTCCAGCTATCCTAAGGGCGGAAAGTAGAATCTTACTTTTTTGCTTTGATTTGCAAGCAGTGTTATTCTTTTTTTTTTTTTAAGATTTTATTTATTTTAGAGAGAGAGCACACAAGCGGGGGGAGGGGCAGAGACAGAAGGAGAGAGAGAGTCTCAAGCAGACTCCGGGTTGAGCGGGGAGCAGGACACAGGGCTCCATCTCACAACCCTGAGATCATGACCTGAAGCAAAATCAAGAGTCAGAAGCTTAAACAACCGAGCCCCCCGGGTGCCCGGCACTAAGTGTTATTCTTTAATCCAGTTTAAGTTGTCCTGAAAGTCAGCCCCATGCTACACTCAGAGAGGACCTCAGAGCCCGCGTAAAGGAAAAAGACGGGGGCCCCCAGCTCCCCTGCTCTAACCAGCTGTACTCCAAGAGGATTCACCAAAAAATATTTTTTAAACTGAACCATCAAGACCCTAAAAAGGAAACAAATTTGAGTCCTTTCCGACCCCTGAAGGAACTAGAGAGAAAAACAGGAAAAAAAAACAAAAACACACAAAAAAATGGCCAGGTGGAAACATAAAAAAATCGAAAAGGACTGAACACGACAGTTCTCAGGCCAAGCCTCACCCTAGAATCATCTAGAAGCTCTTGAAAACACAGCCATGCCCAGGCTCTTACTCCCGGAGACGGGGATCCTGGGGGGGACCCGGGCAGGGCTGTTTTGAGAAGCTCCCAGAGGCAGGTTTCGAGGTGCAGCGAGGACCAGAGCCCCGATAACAGGGATTGCTCTGGGCGGGACGCGAGGGCCCTTCTGCTTCTACCGTGGGGCGCAGACCGAGCCCGGGGTGGCTGACCCCCATCCCGTGGGGTTTGGGCCAGCAGCAAGCGATGCTACCCGTATTGGTCCCCTGGGCTCCTGAGCTCCTCAGAACTGGAGGGGTGGGGAGCCCTGAGTCTCCCCAGAGACGGACCTGTTTTCTCGGGACAGGCAGGCAGGGCAGCAGGAGCAGCACAGGGAGCGACAAGGGACTGCCCCCCCCACCCCGGGCTCGTCCCTCACCCTGGCCCTAAGTGCTCTTCCCAAATGTGTCTTGAGAGGCGCTACGAGCCATTACTCTCCATCGTTTTATTGGTAGGAAAACTAGGATCAGAGCGGGTGAGTGACTGGCCTGAGGTCACACAGCTTGCAAGGACTCAAATTCAAGCTTGAGTCAGTCTGATTCCAAACTGTTGCATCGTTAACCCCTGCACTAAACGCTCTTCTAAGGCAAAGTCGACTTTGCGGGGTGGGAACGGGGGCTGGCAGTCTATCCATCCCTCCATCTGTCTGTCTTTCCATCCCTCTACCTCTGCGTCCGTCCCTCCTTCCCTGTCTCTCTCTGTACTTTCTTCCATCCACGCAGCTGTCCCTCTCTCTGCCCATTCAGGGCTTAAACTGCCTGAATGTCCTCTCGTTAGACATTGGGCCGGCAAAACATATGTGTGCCTGGTGTGGCCCCTGCCATGGTCCCCACTTGACTCTCTCCCGTGGCTCCTACCAACAAACTAAAATGTCCCCCCCCACCCCCCAGAGCTTGGTTAGAGGCCCAGTAAGGCCGGCCTGGGGACTGTAGTAAACTGGAGAGCGTGTTTAATCATTGCTGTAGGGGAAGGCAACCATGTTCGGTTCATAATTTAGGAAAAAAAAAAACACTTTATTTTTAATTTCTCTAAAAATGCCCCCATCACAGGAGCAGGGAAGCCAGCAGGCGGCACCCGGAAGCAGCGGGAGACGACAGCTCAGTTGTCCCTGACGCACCGAGCTCTGGGGGCCGGGCTTGGGGAGGTTCGCCCCATCATCGACGGCCAGGCCGCTGCGCACCCCGACGCATACCCCAGGCTGCGGGGAGAGCAGGCAGGGGAAAGGGGCTGATAAGCGGAGCCGGGCACTTATCAGCCCCCGCAGGAGGCCTGGGAGGTATCGGGAGGGCCAGGTGCCCACTCCACGCCGTGCCCTGCGCAGACACCCAGCCCCAGGGTGCTCTGGGCAGCTGCCCCTGTCATTCCGGCTGTGTTTGGATGGTCCCCGCCCAGGGGCTCCTAGTTTGGTGTTTCCATCTCTGGGGCACAAACACAAGTGGACTCAGCCACTAGGGCAGGGACCACGGAGGGCCACACGCCCAAGCTGGCTGTGGGGTGAGGACGTGAAAGAATGGGGTGCGGGCCTCGGGCAGGGCGGTACGTGGCCTCCAGAGGCAGGATTCTTGGGCCCAAGAATCCTGCCTCTGCCACGCACCAGTTTTCCTGCCCTGGGCAAGTGGCGGCATGCACCCCGCCTTCCCAGCCTTGATTTTCCCATCTGTGAACAGGGCGCAGTCAAGCTCCCCCAGGCAGCTGGGAGGGTTCAGGGAAAGGAGAGACACAAAGCCATAGGAAGTGTTCAATCCCTGTCAGTTCTCATCAGTCCTGGGGCTCCAAGGACGACCCCCATTCCGGGGTGAGAGATGTTTTCACGCTGGGGGTGGCTGTCTCATGGGACTGCACACACGGGTCCATGTCCACAGGCAGGATGCTGAGAGGCAGGGGGCAGGTTTTATAGGAATTAGGGTGGTCTTCTCCCCTCCAAACTCCACAGCTTGCCCAGCTTCCCTGCGGGCATGGGGGCTGGGAATTCCATGAGTGTCCCCTGCACGCTGCGCCTACCCCCTGCCACGCCTGCAGTGCGTGGCCTCCCTTCATCCTTGCCATGGCCCTGGCAGGGTGGCCACAGTGCCTACCCCACATGCAGGTGGTATAACTATGACCCAGCCACCACCCCAGGACAGGCGGGGGCAAGGCAGCAGCAGAGACGGGGAGCCCCAAGCAGCTGGCCCTTTGTGCCGCATGATAATGGCCCTGGGAGGAGGGGTGCGGGGCAGGGGGTACAGTGGGAGGCCTGGCCAAGAGGTTCCACCGTAAGCCCCTAGAGGCCGCACGCCAGCAACACGGCCCTGGGGCCGGGCACACCAACCTGAGCCTGGAGCAGCCATTTCCAACCACGTCACCTTGCCCGTCCGAGCCTCAGTCTTCCCTTCTGTAAAATGGGACTGGTAACCCACTCCTTGTGGGAGGGTTCTGGCAATGAGGAAACGAGCCAGCACACAGGAGAATATCAAACCATACCCCCGGGCAGCGCCATACCCAGAACCCCACTCGAGGGCTCCCCATGTGAAAGCACTTCGGGTCTCAAGTCCCACTTGAGCCTGACATGCCCTAGGAGAATAGCTCACCAAATTCGAACACATCAGTGAGGAAGAAGTTCAGCTGTCACCCCTGAACCGCCCCCAGGGAGCCAGAGGATGAAGTTCCACGAGCACTCCCAGCCTCAGTTTCCCTATGTGTGAAATGGGCACAAAATGATAGTAGACTTAGCTCCGCGGGCTGGCGTGAAGGTGGAGAGAGGAAACACAGGCTGAGTCGGAGACCGTCTTCACAAATCCCCACGTGACCGTTATTCTCCTGGATGTCCAGCATTATTGCTGGAAGAGCCCGACACAAACTACGAGTTGTCTACTACCTAAGGGACATTCTGCTTTCTTTCTTAATAACAGAAGGCTTCCTGTATCGGGGTACCTCTACACCCAGCCGAACACCTAACCTCCCTCACAGCTAGGGATGGTCAAGTGACTAAGTTCTGAACAGAGGAACATGCTGTGCAACTTCTGGGAAGTTTCTGAGGGAAGTCTCAGCTTGAGGTACACCTTTCATGTTCCTCTTCTTCCTTTTGCTGCTTGGAACTTGGACATGAGGGCTGGAGCTACCACAGCCATTCTGTACCACGAGACAGTCTTGAGAAAGGAAGCCATGCACTGAAATAGTATAATGGGAAGTTAGAAGAAGCATGAGTTCCTGATGACTGTGAAGCTGTCATTGAAACTCTGGACTGCCTACTTCAGATTTTTTTTTTTTAAACATGGGGAAAACAACTTGTAGCTAAGTAAGAAGCACTGTTATTTTGTGTTTTTCCATGTATGTCACTCAATCTAATTCTAAATAATGCAGGCCCATTGAGACTGTGTATGTCCAGAGTCTTGGTTGCAAGGGACAGAAGAACAAAATTACATAGGCTTATGGAAAAGGGGGAATTTATTAGCTCTTATAAGAGAAAAGCCCAGGATCTAGCTTCAGGCATAGCTGGATCAAGGGGTTCCCAATGGTGTCACCAAGACCCTATTTCTTCTTAACTCCTCAGCTCTACTTGCCCTTGTGCTGGCTTCCTTCTCAGGAAGTGTCTCCATAAGCTCAAATCGTCCCTCCCCATCGTCCCCTCCCTCCCACCAGCTCCAGACTTATCTGCTCCCAGCTTGGCTTCCCAGCAGAAAGAGCTTCCTTCCCTAGACGTTCTAGTAGAAGTCCAAGACCGACTCTCATTGACCCAAACTGGGTCACATGCCTATCCCAAGGAGCCAATCACTGGGGCCAGGGGAGTAGAATATGCTGATGATCTGAGCTATGGAGCTGAGCTGGGGGCGGGGGTGGCTCAAGGGTGAGAGAGGCCAACTCCTTAAAGGAAAAACCAGAGCATGTTCACTGAGGAAGGGGGTGGCACCTGCAGGTGTCACCTAGGGATCATCTCATCTGTGCAAGCAACTGAGGACCAGAGAGGCCAGGGGCCAGGTGAGCCCCACCCCTACCGCAAAGTAGCATGGAGGTGACTTGTGGCCCCATACCCAGCCTATCCCTTCGGGATTATACCACCAGAGCAGGAGCAACAACCCATCAGTCTCAGAGAAGCTCTTTTCTCCTTCTCTCCTCTTTTGTCCTCAGTTTGCTCATCTGGAAAGTGGGATAATGAGGCTCCAACAAGTAAAGGAAGTGCCCCCCATCCCTGCAGCTGGAACCCCACCCATCTCCCGTGGCAGCCACAGTCCCTGAAGTCCAGGGGGGCCTCTCCCCACTGCGGCATCCTCCCCTGGCCTCGTGCCCCTGATGGCTCAAACACCTGTCCACGAACTGGCAGGGGGTGGGGGGAGCCTCTGTGCACCTGCCTCCACCTGTGGGAAGGAGGGAAACAAGACCTGCCTGAAGGGCCCGTGGGGAACAGGGAGCCGACAGATTTTCAGCACTGCCCAGGCCTGGGCACAGGGTGCATTGATCCCCATTGTGGGGTCTGTGATCATGCTTGGCTGGCTGGGCAGATGCCCCGCAAGTCGCAGTTTGCTAGGGACACGACCCCGGGAAGCTCAGCACAGAGCGGGGATGAGCTGGGAGAGGACAGGAAGGGGGTATCATGGAGCCGATCATCGCTGGGGGCCACTGGAGCTGCATCCCACAGGGGAACACACACCCCAAATTATCCCCCACCCCAAGGGTGAGGGAGGGGGTGCTTGCCCACCCCCCACCCAGCTGTGTTTGGGGCCACGCCCAGGGGCTCATCCCCCCAAGGCCAGAGGACAAGAGCAGGGGGGCTAGCGGTGGCAGTCAGCAGCCTTCTGGTGAGCCAGGAGGACGTGGAAGGTGAGATGTCCCGATGTCCTGTCTGCAGCCACAGCCCCGACACTTCCCGGCCCTTCCCTTTCTGCCCCCAGGGCAAACCTTCGCTCCCTTCCTCTCTCTGCTAGGCTGAGCAGGGCCTGCCCCTGGGGGACCTCAGCCAGCCCACCCCCGACCCTCCCACCTGCACCCTCTGAGCCATGGGGCCTGGCTCACCGCCCGCGTCCCTCCTCCCAGGTGGGTCCAACCTGTGAGTTCTTCCAAACCCTAGATATTGCTGACACACTTAACATGGACCCCAGACCCCGGCAGCGGCTCCGGCTTGTGGGTGTGCCTGTGTGAGTGAATGTGTGCGTGCGTGTCTGGGAGGGAATGAATTTGTGTGCAGCTCCATGTGTGTACGTATGTGTGGTTGTGTGTCCGCCCGTGCACCTCATGTCTGTGTCTACACGTACACACGCATGCATCTTACATATGCAGCGTGTATAGTGTGTCTCTGTGTGCGTGCAAGTGAACCATGCGTGAGTCTGCGTGTGTGTGTACACGTGTGCCTGTATACATGGGCACGGGGGAGTGTGCATTCCTGTATATACATGGGTGTGTGTGTGTCCATGTGTAGCATACAGACGTGTGGGTGTGTGGGTGTGTGACTTGTGCGGTGCCTATCTATGTGTGTACATCTATGAGTGTGCATGTCTGTGTCGGTGTGTGTCTAGGTGCGTGTCTGTGGGGATGGGGGAGAAAAGGACAAAGTGTGTGTATGTCTGCATAAGCACTCGTGTGTGTGCACGTGTGTGCGTGTGCCTCATCCTCTGGGTGTGTGGAACCAGGAATGATGGGACAGATGCAGATGAGGAAGGAGCTGGGGACCCTGGACCCCCTCCTTGAGCCCACGCCCCCTAGGCTGGCTGTTAGGGACACAGGCTAAGGGGACAGAGAGACCTACCCTTGGAGGGCAGTTGCAGCCCCTTTCTCGAAGAGGCAGGGGGAGGTGGAGGCAAGCCACACTCTCCCGGCTGGGCTGGGTGGGGCCAGGACCCCTCCCCTCCAGGGCAGACCCCTTCCAGAATGTCCATCCCCAGGGTGACTGAGACCACTGGTGAACGGCGGCCAGCGCTGGGCCTGACCTGGGGCAGCGCAGTGGAGGTTAGCAGCTGGGGGATGGTCATTATTTACAGTCCCTGTGGCCAAGACTGGTGGCTACGGTCACAGCCATCCAGGCTCCACTGTAGCCTGACCTGCCTTCCACTTGGAGCCGGCGACTTTGGAAACTCTCTCCCTGGTTTGCCACCATCCAGAGCCCTCGGGCCTGGGACCCAGAGGGTGTTTTCAAGGTCCCGAGGCCTGTCCCAGAGGCTGCCACAAGCCGATAGCGACAGGAAATGGGCTGGCAGCGAGTGGCCCTCCAGATAACCCTGACAGCACCCGCAAGCCCCTGCCGGGCCCCCAAGCCCTTATCAGCTGCAGCAAATGTCTCCCCTGAACTGGGAGCCCCATGCTGACCTCCTTGACCCCTTGCCAGTGTTTGCAAACTAAGACCCAGCAGGCCGGGAGGTGGGGGGGACAGGTCCGGGTCCCTGGTAAGAAAAGCCAACACGCCTGGCAGGATCTCACCCAGCTTGACCCTGGGAACCCTGACCCTTCCTTGACCAGAGGCCAGCGATCCAGGGCCACAAATAAAGGGGATTTGTAAATCTCCAAGTCAAAGTCACTGGAAAAGGCGCAAGGAGATCCCTTGGGGACCCCAAGGGAAGTTGCAGAGAAGGCAGCCCTGAGTCCACCCCAAGCCCCCTCCCCACATCAGGGCGATCCCATCTCACTTCAAAGCCCAGGGCCGACCACATGGAGTAGCGAGTGGGTCCCGGGGTCAGATACAGCTCTATGCAGGCGCTCAGCTCACCATACTTCCTTCTGCCCCAGTCTGCGTGGACAGTGCAGTCACTGGTCTCTGTCCCGCCCTCCGTTCCCCTGGCCCAGCCTCCCCTGGCTCAGGTCTGCCCCGCATGCTCCACCCTGAATGGATGGTCCTAAAACCTCTGGCAGAGGTCTCTGATCCTCGCTTATCATCAGCTGAATCAGGTTCAGAATGCTTGCAGGCTCCAGGTTTCCTGAACTCAAACTTCTGGGCTGAGAGCCGAAGGTGGGACTCAGCTGGTAGAAGCTAGAGGACTCCATAGCACGTGCAAAGGGCCTGTGGTGGGCTGTGACTGGTGTGTCCAGCCGACAGAGAGAAGGCTAGTCTGGGTCTCATAGTTCACAGTGAAAACATTGGCTTTTCCTTCTAGGACCACCGGGAACCACAGAGGGCTCTGAGCTGGGAGACGTGGTCTCACTTACGCTGAATTCTGATTAACATATCATAATCCTAAATTCTGGTTGCACGTGGAGCATGGACTGTAGGAAGACAAGGACAGAAGCAGCAAAGGGGTCATGGGGAGGATCCAGGAAAGAGTGTGGTACCTGGGTTGGGGGGCAGTTTAGCTGGCAGAAACTTCTGGACATGGAGACAAGTTAGATGTAAAGGTGAGGGAGAGAGTTGAAAGGACCTGGATTCTCTGGCTCAGCCAGAGAGGGAGGTGACGGAAGGAGATGGGGACAGATTGCATGTTATGGGGCCCAGCTCTGCTCTGCGGGGTCAGGGGATGATAAGCCTGGTGCCTGGCATGTACCTGGCCCCAAGTAGGCCAAACCCATGACCTCCAAGCCTTTGCTCCAACTGGCCTCCTCACCAGGGCACCCATTCCATTTGCCCCTAGATCTCCAGAAGTCCCTCCATTCTGTGCAGCCCAGCTGCGGTGTCTCCCCCCACCCCATCCCCACCAGGCTCAGGGGCCTCCCCATTGACAGCATCAATCAGACCACACTGTGCTAAATTTGCTGGGCCGTCTGTGCACCACAGACTGCGCGCCACAGCTGGACCATCCCTGGGTCCCCCAGCTTCCAGTTCCATCACTTCTCTAAACCCATCACCTGCCACTTTCTCCTCACTACCCCTTCTCCACAGCCACACTGGCTTCCTTGCTCCAAGCACCTACCTCAGGGCCTTTGCACTTGCTGCCATCTGCCTAGAACTGTCATTCTCCAACACCCTGCGATACCTGCTTCATAATGCCAATCAGTATCCAAAATTACCCCATATGTATGTTCGTTAGGTTTCTCCCACTAGATTATAAACGTGATGGGTAGCATCACGTTTGCTTTATGACTCTCCCTAGTGCTTTGTTTCTTTACCAGGTACATTTCTTAAATTGAATGAATGAGTGAATTAATCTCCTCTCCAGCCTTAACATCTCCTCTGTGAGTACCCCATGATTTCTCCAGCATGGAGCTGTGCCTCTAGCAGAGTTCTGTGAAATGCCAGGACTATCTCTGGCCTGGGCCCCCTCAGTTGCACCCCGAGACTTCTCTTCCTGTGACCTTGCACCCTGCCTACCAGCACCCCTTGGGCAGCTGGGACAGACACCTGTGCTGTCCCCTCGGCAGCCACTACTCAGGCTCTTCTAGAAGTTCCGGCCCTTGTCTTGGGGAAATGCCCCCCATTCCATGGGACACTAGGAGCCACCAGTCACACCACTATGCCTGCCTCCCGCCCCAGCCACCGGTCCCAGGACGGAGCCCGGAGCATGTCACGGACACTCAGCCCGTCAGCCTCCCCTGCACTTGAAGCAGGTGCCTGGTGTGGTTGGGGAGTGTCTGCTCCTTCCCTACATCAATGGGAAGGCGGGTGGCGATGAGGTGGGGCGCGGGTGCCCCGTCACTCTGGATGCCCCTAGGCTGGTGCAGGGTAGGAGCTCAAGAAACAGCCAATTACAGCCGCCGGCTCCCCAGCCCTGACATGGGGTGTGATCTTGACCTGAGAGCGACTGGCCCAGGATTACTGTGGCAGGGGACGGGGGTGGTGTCGAAGGCCCCCACTTCGAGAGAGAAATCACAGACCCACTTTTTCTTTAAAGAAAACAAGTTTTATTTTTATAATCAGAACGTTCTAATAAAAATATTATAATATTAGCTACCTTTATGATCTGGGCCTTGGCTCTGTACCAGGCGTGCCGCGAAGTGCTTGCCCACGTCGGTCAGCCCCCTGAGGCCTCCCACTTCCCTGAGGTAGGTCCGAAGGAATGTCCCCAGTGCCCCCGACTCTGCGGCCTGCCCTCCCCAGATCCCTCTGCCCATCTCCTCTGCCAGGCTACCTCTTGGCTCACTCCCTCCCCTCCCCCTCTGAGCCAGGGGCCACCACACAGCCCAGGTAACCCACCCGGGAATTCCCCGAGGGCCTGTTGGAAGGTCTCGCCTCCACCCTGAACTGCGCCCCCAAGGAAGGTGGGATGTGTCTCAGCTCAATCCCGCCGCACAGGCTGGTATACAGCAGGTGACAGCATGAGAGAGGGCAGGTGGGCGAGGCTGTGGGGTTCTGCACTCTGAGGCTCCTGCCACTCAAACCCCCCCTTGGCCAGCATCACCTCGGGCCCCACTCCCTCCCACCCTCTGAGGCCAAGGACGGGGACAAGCGCTGAAACAACTTGCTGTCGCCTAGTGAGACCGGCCTGGAGATGCCCACCCTCCGAGGGGCTCCGTGCCCTCCAGCTGGCAGATGCCTTATCACACGGAAGTACTGTCACTGTGTCCTCGGGCGGGGCTGGCAAACCAAGTGAGTCTCTCAGAGTCAAAAACAGGTTCTGGATTCTTGGTGGTGGGAGTTCCGGTTGAAAAAATAGACTGACATTCTGAAATCATCTTAGTAGCAAAACATCGGCGGTAAGAAAAAGAGTTGCAGCTTCAACAAAAAGGGACATTGCCAGCGGCCCTGCTGCACCCGGGAGCCTGGGCAGGGGGCAGGCCGTGCTCTAGAAGATGCGAATTCCGGAGGCGGGTGCCCCCCCCACAACTCGGGGCCCCACGGATGCACCTGCAGCGCACCCCCACCCCCACGCCCTTGGGCAGCGCTGGACTAAGGCATCTGGAGCGGGACACAGTGTCTGCACAGCCTGCCCGGCAGCCAGTCCACGGGGGGGCGGTCCTGGCGGTGCTGGGGGGCGGGGAGGGGCGCGAGGCACGGGAGGAAGGGCGGCGGCGGGGCGAGGTCCAGGGAGATGGGTCCCGGGTGCATCTCCGGACAGCGTTCGGTCAGCCCCGTCCCCCGAGGTCCTCCCTCAAGACGCCGTGGGGCCTGGATCGAAGGAGACGCGGCCTCCAGTCCGGCTGGGCTCAGGCGGGCGTCCCACAGGGTCTCCGGAGGCCCCGTGCGGGGCTGTGCCCCGGAGCCGCCGGCCGGCGTGGGGGTGCAAGTCTGCGGCGCCCCTCACTGCATCCGGTCGGGCTGCAGCTGCGGCGGCTGGTACTGCACGAAGGCGGCAGCGGGGGCCGTGGCCGACAGCGCCTGAGGCAGGGCGGCCGGGTAGCCGTAGCCCACGAAGCTGGCGGCCGTGGCGGGTGAGGCGGCGTACGGGTACTGGTCGAAGGTGGCCGGCGGGTACTGGGCATAGGCCGGGCTGGCTGGCGTGTACTCGATGTAGGGCGACGACAGCGACGGGATGGGGGCGGCCGGGATCACCACACTGGGCTGCACGATGGCTTGCGGATAGATGTAGTGGGGGGTCAGCCTGTGGGGCCAAACACAGAGGGTCAGGGCAAGGAGGCAGGGCTGGGGAGAGCTGGCTGCGGGGGGAGGCTGTGTTCCCCGACCCTGGTCTATTTCTCGTTTGTGAAATGGTGCGGCCACAACCTACCTTCTCTGAACACACCAGATGGGCTCCTATCCCAGGGCCTTTACACTGGCTGTTTCCACTTCCAGGCTGTTCCACTGCCTGCAACGCACTTTCCCTGGCTATCCGCAGAGCTCCCCCTGCTCCACGAGCCCTTCCCGGGCACCCCCAGCCCAACCCTATGCTCCACACTCCTGCTATCCCCCATAGGGCCAACTATGATTAGGGGGGGTGGTGGGCGGACTTAACAATGATTGACGGTTTTCAGGTGGTGACAGCAGAGCATCAAACCCAGTGTGGGCCCTTCTAAGCACAGGTCACTGTGTGACTGCCCAGGTCACACCCCATCCCTCTACCTCCCCGCTCAGCTTCCCACATCTGCGATCCGCCAAGTGACATCCTGCATGGACTATGGGCTCTCCCCCACTCTGTCACTGGCGGCCCAGGCCAGAGCAGCTCAACGAACATGTGCTGAGCCACTCTGTGAGCGATGCAGTAAGGACATTGATGAAGACGAAGAGGACAAGGAGAGGCCCTGGGAGCAAGGCCACCAACCACCCCCAGTGCCCACGCCCCCACACAGTGACAGTCACACATGCCCTCGGGCTGCCCTTCGTGCTATCATCTTGTCTCACAACAGAGGACGGAGCTCAGGGCTTCAGCGACCTGCCCAGGGCCCCACAGCTGAGCGGACCACAGCAGCATCTAGGGGACGGGCGACAAACCAGAGGAGCCCGAGTGTCCCCTGCGGGGGAGAGAGCAGCAGCCAATGTCCCTCCAGAGCACGCACGAGACCGGGGCTTCGGCTCAGCCCCCCAAGGACAGAGACCACCGTGGTCTGTCCACGCCACATGCCACGTGGACACACAGCGGTGTGGGTGACCCCTGAGCGCACGCTGGGGGAAAGCTGTAGGACACACGCAGTAGGGTCCCGCCGACGGACAACCTGCATGCAAGCAAGACCCAGGGGGGACGCGGTCACACTGCCAGGGGCGTCACAAGGGGGCTGCGATGGCGAGTGAGGGCCGATGACAAAGCTGAGTTTCGACGGGGCTGGCCGCAGCACACGTCTGTGAATGCCTTTCACGCCTGAAGAGGGTAGCTGTGCGGGGACCCGTCCTTACCAGCACAGTGCAGCTCCCAGAGGACCAAACCCTGCAGGAGGGTGAGCCACGGGCGAGGGCAGAGAGCTGGCTGGGCCCAGTGTGGGCAGGGCTGGGACGAGGACCAGTGGGGGCGGGCAGGGCACAGGGGATGTGGGAAAGAGTGGGCGTCGGGCCACACCTGCCCGGGCCTGAGGGGTCACCAGCTCCGACCTCAGCACCCATACTGCTGCCATTTGCCCTCCTAGACGGCAGCGCTGCGGTGGTCGCCGCAGCACCATGCCCCTGCTGGTGACAGGCTGTCCCCTCACCCACCCCACGCCCCACCTGCTGCAGTGTTCACCAGGAGACCTGGGCAGCTTCCCCCAGGAACCGCACACTCTTGCTCGGGGCCAAAGCGCCCACTGCCCCCGCCCCAGGAGCCTCTGCCGACCGCCTCCGTCCCCCCCCACATAAACAAGAGCCTTGAACAGAGCCAGGCTTAGGTTCAAATCCTGCTCGGCATCCCAAGCAACACAACGGCTTTCTCCTGTGTCTGCTCAGGACAGGGATAGGGCGGTGAGCAGACCGCACAGCCCCCGGACCCCTAGAGCTTGGATTCCAGGACGGGGACAGACATACAAACAATCCAACCCATGAACTGGAGCAGGACCGTGGGGAGTGGTCAGGGAAGGCCTCCCGGAGGAGGGGGCAACGGGCTGAGCCCAGAGGACGAGACAGAGCTAGCTGCGGGGAAGAGCATTCCAGACAAAGGGAACAGAAAGGAAAAAGAAGTATGTGCACTGGAGGACCAGGACAAGGGCGGCAGGCTGTCCACTTGAGACCAGATCCCCAAACCCCTCGGCCCTCCGTGCCTCTGTCCCGCCCCAGCTGCATGCGCCCTGTGGTGTCTCCAATGTTCAAGGCCATCCCTACCTGGGCCTGCACCCGCCACCGCCTCCCCTGGAGCCCTCATCCCAGGAGTGTCCTCCTGACCCCACCCGAGGTTGGCCCCATTCCCTCACCTCCCCTGCATCAGCTGAGCCATGGGGAGGGTTCTACCCCGACGCCCAGCTCCGGAGAGTACCGGGCACACCGTGCTGCTCAAACGACCTGTGGGACCAGTACCCCCACTGAGAAACACGAGGGGCTCTGCTACAGGACGCCTCTCAGGAAAGGAGCCAACTGCAGACACGAGGAAGTGTGTCTTGGTGCAGCGCCCACTGGGACGTCCCTGGCCCCATCAGTGCCCCCATCCGGCTTCAGGAGCCTCAGGAGCATTCCTGAACTGGTAGCTACAGAAGCATGAAGCCCAGAACTTCTCCAAACATGGGCAGGGATGCCCCTGCCTGAGACACCCAAATGTTTGATAGAAATGTGGATCCCATGTAGACCGAGAAGTCAGATAGGGTCTGGGAATCTGCACTGGACAGGCCCCCCCAGGGATTCAGATACACACCCACACGCCAGACACACTGCCTAGACCTGGGCCGTGCTGTCCACAGCAGGACGCAGGGCTTTAAAAATGACAAGTTTGTGGCCATATCCCACCCCCCACCCCCCAGTCCAGCCAGCGGAGGCAGTGGCCACACTTAACCAGGTTCTCCACTCTCCCCTGCCAGGACCCGACCTCTGTCCTGGCCACCCCGGGGACACGCCGACGTGGTTTGAGCCAGTATGTTTTAGGCCGGGGAGGAAGAGAGCCCCCCACTTGCTGACATGCCAGGGTACCGCACATCTGCAGCGTTCACCTCCTTCCCCGGGGTGCCGCGCCTCCCAGCCCTCTGCGACAAGCCTGAGATAACTTACCAAGCAGGAGCTGTGTCACCCCATTCCCAGAGACGGACAGTGAGGCTCAGAGAGGCCTGGATGGCACCGTCCCACGGCCAGGGAGCGGCAAAGCGGGGTCGGCCTCCTTGTCCATACACTGCCTGAGACCTGTGCCCGCAAGGATGGGCGCTGGCTGGAGCCTGCAACCCTGGGCTCACCTCGGGGGCCAGCCCAGATCTCCAGGAGGCCACCCAGTTGGCAGATGGCAGAGGAGCCCCAGTCCATGACCCGGCAGCCCTCGGTGACTCTGTCCCTGCTGAAGAGCTCAGTGTATCCAGAGACTGGACCCTGGACAGGGGCGCACACCCCAGACTCCGATCCAAAGGAAAAGAAGGAACGGCAGGTCCTGCTGCACAGTGAGGCCAGGAAAGATGATGGTGCTGGGTGAGTCGAGCAGAAGGGGCCGCAAAGTAACCCCCCACCCCCCTCCCAAGCAGGGAATGGGCCCCACGCAGTCTCCCTCCTGCACGTTGGCCCCACAGCTCTGCCTCTGGGGACTTAACAGAGGTTGGCCTCAGGGCCTGCTATGAGACCCAGGACCCTCCACCAGAACACCGGATCTCAGCCCAGGCGACTCTGTCCCTTGAGGGACACCAGGCCATACCCAGAACATTTCTGTGGTCCCTCAGGTGGGTGGAGCCCAAGGAGGCCACTAGCTCCCCACCAGGCACAGGACAGCCCAGCACAGAGAATCCTCTAGCATCACAGCTCCTCCCACGTGGAGAGAGCCTGCAGAGCAAACTACAAAGCCAAGGGCAGATGCAAGGCTCTTCGGTGCTTCCATGACCAGATGCCCTCGCCTGGGGCTGGGAAGGAGGCCAGGTGGGCATGGGGCAGAGCTGGAGGGGTGCGCCCACGCGCGGGCGAGTTGCATACACGCACACAGGGAACCCCCGGGCTCTCGGGTGAGAAAGAACACCGAGCCAAACCACCTGTCTGAGGACAGCCCCGCACCCTCCCCGGGCCTGCATGTGGCAGCAGGGGGAGGCCATGGCCCCAGGGCACTGGGGACAGGGTGGCTACGCCCAGCAGGTTCCTCGCTGCCCCAACTATTCCCCAGAAAGGTCAGGACACCGCCGGCCTCCACATTCCTGATCTTCAGGCCTCTGAAAAGGGCACAGGCCTCACAAAACTCCGTGCTGACCAAGACTGGTCCACCGGGCCTGCCCACTCTCCCTCCGCCACAGCCCTGTCCCACCCCATCCACCCAGCCTCCCTATTCCCACCTCCCCGAATTCTCCCTATTCTCCACACTAGCGCCACCCCCCCCAACCACATCTCTCCAGGTCGAGCCTCCATCCACAACACAACATGGCAGCAGTATCACAGTCCCCACCCCAATCCGGTGGCCAGAGGATCATCTTAAAAACATCCAAGAGACCAGGTCACCCCCAGGACCAGACCTCTCCTGTGACCTCCACACTGCCCAAAACCAAACTGCTCCTCCACGGCTTCCCACACAACCAGGCCTCAACTTCCCCCAACTTATCTCCACTCACTGTCCCCACTCCCACCAGACTCAAGGAGCTCCTCTACCACAGGACCTTTGCACCTGCTACTGCCTCTGCTTGCAGACATCTTCCCACAGCTCAAACCTCACCTCCTCAGAGTCCTTCCCTGACCAACCCCCAAGGCCAATGCCAGCACACCCCACACACCACCAGTTTTATTTCCTTCTCACCCCCTGAAACCTCCTGGTCATTTACTTTCTGTTCTCCTGTTATCTCCACAAAAACAAAACCGAAGCCCTATGAAAGAAAGCGCTTGCGCTGACTACTCGGTCCCAAGCACATAGCACATCATCTGTAAAGGGCTGAGGGCCCCACGCAGGCCCCAGGATGGCTGGCACCCAGGTGGCAAAGGAGCCTCCCCCAGGGTTGCCAACGGTTTCCTGGGCCAGAAGTTGAAGCCCCTCCAAAGGCGCTAGAAGCAGCCCAGCCTGCAGCGCTCTGTTCAGCAAGTCACAGGTGGGGGGCCCCGGGGAGGCTGAACCTGCTGGCTCAATTCAAGGCTGGCTTTGGTGTTTGCCAGGTGCCTGGCAGCCCCAGCACTGCCTCTGTGGGGATGGGACTGCCGTGAGGCTTCAATGCTCCGTGCACCCCGGAGAGCCTGGCAGCACCAGAGACTCCCCCCCACCCCCCCAGCCTGAGAGAGGGCAAGGAAGAGCCCCCAAGCCAGCCAAGGCACACGGAAGATCCTCTCTGTGTCCCAGCCACCCCGGCCCAGCCCCAGGAGAACAGCCTCGGAGCCCTAGAGGGGGAACCGGGCCAGGCAGCAGCACGGTCAGACCTGGGGTCAGAACCCAAAGGTCAGGTGACCCCAGCACCCATCAGGGTTCCTCCTGACAGGTACCATGACGACCTGTGGGACTGGACTCTCGCGGCCTCAGTACAGTCCACTGGGGAGCCGTGATGTCAGCCAGCACCCAAGGTGCCCCGGGTTAACCACGCAGCACCCCCGCTGACTTGGCCCAGTGGAAGCCCAGGGGTCCAGACGCGAGAACCCTGAGTTTGGATTTGTTTCCCCTTCTGTCAGCTAAGAGCCACTGAGCCCCAGAGCACCCAGTGGGTCCCTGGAGGCCCCTTAAGAAGGCAGAGGTCTCCAGGCTCTGAGCCGCAGGGCCTGTGAGCTCCCAGGCAGACGGGGTGCTGACACGGCCAAGGGCAGGCAGCACCCAGGGCCCAGACGACCGACCACACTCTTTGCACACTCAGAGCAAAACTCAGCCAGAAGGAATGGCTGCAACCCTAGAGGCTTCCATTTCTGAATGCAAAGCCACCCCCAAAAATAAAACAGGCAAATGAGCCCATTTCACTTTTTTCTGCTCCCTGGAGGTTTCGGCCCACCGTGTTGGACACCGAGGCAGCCGCTGGGGGTGCGGTGCGAGGCTCTGGACGCAGGGAGGGGCCTCGAGCCAGGCGCCAGCACTGGCAGGAAACAGGCCCCGCGCCCGGGAATCCCCGTAGGGGGACGTGAAGGCTCCCAGGGCCACCCGCCAGCAGGCAAGGGTGGGGGTAGCGGGCACAACGCAGGTAAGATGTACGGTCGTGGGGGGGTGCCTGGGTGGCTCAGTGGTTAAGGCCTCTGCCTTCGGCTCAGGTCATGATCCCAGGGTCCTGGGATCGAGCCCCACATCGGGCTCTCTGCTCTGCAGGGAGCCTGCTTCCTCCTCTCTCTCTCTGCCTGCCTCTCCGCCTACTTGTGATCTCTGTCAAATAAATAAATAAGAAAAATCTTAAAAAAAAAAAAAGATGTACGGTCGTGGGACAGCGCCAGGCCTCAGCACGGCATCTCCACCCCAACATGTCCGAACCTGAATTCCCACTGTTCCCCCAAACCTTCCCCCACACCTGCCTCCCTTTCCCCAAGGTCGATCCAACCTCCACTTGTTCAGCCCAAAGCTCCGGAATCATCCCGGGCTCCTTTCACACGTTCTTTAAAATGTACCCAGAAGCCCGCAGCTGCTCACCCTGGCGTCGGAGCCAGCAGCCACTATGGCCTTGCCCGGGGACTGCCATGGGGACTGCCGTGGGGACGGCCAGAGCCTCCCTGCTGGCCTCGGCAGTGAGGGCCCGCCCAGCAGCCAAAGGGACGCTCTCAAGACACAAGGCCCTCATCCACTCGGGCCCATCTCCATCCCACATCAGAATAAAATCTAAACGCGCCCCTCGGCCCCCAACTCCCCACTTCCTGCTGCTGGCACCCCAGCCTAGCTGCTCTCCCCCCACGGTGCCTCCTGCCACCTGGGCTCCCTGCGCACGCCCCTCTGCACCCCTCACGGGGCACGGCTCCTCCTTGTTCCCAGCCCTGGCCTGCAGCAAAGGAAGCAAGCACCTGCGGACCGACCCGGCTGAGTGAAAGCCCTCCGGCCTCCTCCTGCCCCCGACACAGGAGGCAGTGGGAGCCTGACGGCAGACGTCCCCCCACGACCCCGCAGAGCCCTCATCCCGCCCACATGGAGAAGGGAAGCTGAGGCTCCACAAGGAAAAGTCATGGCCCGAGGCGAGGCACACAGGAGTCGTGAAAAGGGGCCTCCAGCCTCCTCAGCTGGGGCTCGGGTCTCTGCAGCAGGGAGCCTGGGAACAGTCCCCTGTCCCCCCTCCAGCAGCCGGCCCAGGGCACACCCGCGCAGCGCCCGGCAGAAGGCCCTCCCTGCCGGGGCAGCGGGCCGGAGCGAGGAGCTCCTCCCGAGGAACCCCAGGGCCGCCCGGAGGCTGGTTTCTGTTACAGCCGCTGGGGACAAACAACAGGTGTGCACGGGCGGCCCACAGGGGAGGGCCACGCGCCGGCCCACGCCTCGCTCCGGTGGGTGCCAAACAGGAAGCTAACAGTGTGGGGAGCAGGGCCACCCCAGGCACCCTGAAAGTAAAAACAAGCCAGGTGACGCCACGGCGGGCACCAGCTTCCTCCCCGCCCCCACGGCCTCCGGCTCTGACCTCACTTCCTGCCGTGTCCCCCAAGATGGTGACCCTCCCCCCCACCCCCTGCAAGGCTCTGCCACTCACTCCCCTCCTCCGCCTTTATTTACTTTGGATTACGAAACAATGGTAGAATCCCAAGAAGCTGCAACAACGGACGACGGGGAGGCCCTGTGGGCCCTTCTCCAGTGTCCCCCAGGGGTGACAACTACCACCACCCAGCGTGTTACCAACAGCAGGAGCCTGATGGCGGCTGGCGGCTCTTAGCTACGCCGGAGGCCCTGGTCAGGCGTCAGCCCTTTCTGGCATGTCTGTCCAGGAGACACTGTCACCAGCCCGAGTGGCTCGCCCGCCATGACAAGCACCAGACACTCCCCACGAGGCCACCCCCCCCACGGTCGCTCCACCCAACACCACTGCCAGACCCTCACGGACACGGAAGAGTCCTTAATGGTCTGGCGTCCCCGCAGGAAGGCGGGCACCCTGAGGCGGGGAACCGACCGTGTCTGTCTTCTGCCAAGTATCCTGGGCCCAGGGCCTGGCGTCCAGCACACTGAAGGCGTGACGAAGGAAGGAAGGACTCCGAGCCCTGTGTGCGCCACGCTTCCGGGGACACGGCCATCTTCCTGTCCATCCCCAGGCCCCCTCTCACCCTGGTGACCCCGGGGACTGGGCACAGACTCCTGAGCGCGCACACGCCTGTGGCCTAGTGATGGCGAGGGCAGTGGGGGCCTCACAGGGGAACTGGACGCTCTCAAAGTCCAGGGCACACATCGTCTGAAGACGACTCCGTGACGGTCGTCAGTCCTGGGGTGTCTGGTTCTGGTTTGTCCAAGAGCTGCCCAGACGGAAGCGCAGGGGCCTCGTGGAAGGAAGGAGGGCGCTAGAGCCTCCCAGCCGCACGCAGCGCGAGCTCAGGCAAGCTTCCCCTCGCCCAGCTCACCCAGCGCCTCCGCTGGCACCAAGGTCAGCAGGCCTTCTCAGGGCACTGCTGCGAGATGGTCCCTGAAAAATCCCAAATCTTTCTGCGTGGCACCTGCAACCTGGGCCCCACCATGCGGACGGGGAGATGAGCTCGAGCACACCCTGGGATCCCTGCTCCGGCACACAGCGACCCAGCTATCTGGGACCCAGGGCCTGGCCGCCCTCCACAATCCCCAGGCACGGAGCGGGGCTTGTGGTGAAGGGGCACGAAGGCCACAGCAAGGCCCCCTTAACAACAGGGGCAGGGGCTGTGCCCAGAGAAGCAGCTGGCTCTTCAAACATAGCCCAAGGAGAGGCTCCAAGTGCAGCCAGGCCCGGGACAATCTCAGATCCTGGCAGGCCTCAGGCCCAGGCCCAGACACACACCCTTTGACACCAGGAGGTCCCTTCCAGGGCAGACCCAAAACTGCCCCCAACATGTGCCCTCTTCAAATGGCTCCAAACTTTCCTGCCTGTGGGCTGCAGACTGTCCCACCCAGGCAGCGAAGAGACGCTCAGCTGGATGGCCTGTGGCCTTAGTCGTGTCCTCCCGTGATTAAGTCCCTTGTCACCTGCCAAGGAAAGACCCTCCCAACCTCAGGCCTTGACCCCACAGTTACAGGACACGGAGTGCCAGGAAGGTCCTGAAAGACCCCTATCTGCTTTAAAAAACGGAGGACGGGGGAAAAAGCTTAACACGTAACAGGTTCTCGGGGCGATCTTCGGAGCTGACGTTTACAACCCAGCAGGCAAAAGGCTCCTGCCACAGCCTTGCCCAAAAGCGGGGCTGTGGAATCTGTGTAACTGTCTAAGCCGCAGGATCGGAGCCAGGAAGCCTGCGGGAAGTTGGGCCAGGCAGGAGAGGGGTTAACTGCTTTCAAAAGCCCGAGCTGCCCGGCTCCGGCTCCCACCGTGCCCTCGGCCAGCGGCAGGCCAGGCCTCCCTGCCAGCCCGCAGCGCCCAGCGCCCGCTGCTGAGTCAGGCCGGCTGCGCTCCCGCCCGATTGTTCTCGTTCGCAAAGACAAAAGACAAAAGGGACGCTGATGGCCCAACTCTCCCGACTGAGGGGCACTGTGGGGGGGTAGGGGGAACGGCTGACCCCGGGCAGCCCCGCCCCACCTCTCTGGGGACAGCACCCCTAGGGGCCCCTCCCACCACCCCGGAGCCCAGCAGGGCCTGGTGGGAGGGCGGCATGACCCTGAGAGGCTTCGGTCCACAGGCCACTGGAAATGAAGAGCTGGACGGTCCCTCTGACCCCTTGTCCCTGCTCGGGGCTCCGCCCCCTGGCAAGCGGCAAGTAGAGCTGGCGGCCTCCTCGTTGTCACCAGGTGTCAGGCGCCAGCCAGAGGTTCAGTCCCCAGTCACCTGGAGTCAGGAACGCACAGTGGTAAAACCCATGCTGAGCCCCGCTACCCTCGTGTGGATGGCATTCGAGGGGCCTCGAGGGGCCCCGAGGGGAAAGGCTGGGGCGCCCTTCCCAGCCGCCTGCCCCAGAGAGTGACGGGGCCGACTGCGGGTCGGAGCCAGCCAGCCTGGTTTCAGATCGTGTCACTCAGGTCACCTTGGCAGACCGTGAACCTCTGCCTCAGTTTCCTCATCGAGGAAGTGAGGATAACATCGGTTCCAATCTCAGAGGGTTGTCGTGAGGACAGGAAGGAATGGGGGCCAGGGGCACGGAGCACCCAGCCCCAGGTGCTGGCACTGCGGGAAGGGCTTATCGTTTCCATCGGGGAAACAACAGATGAGGCACCATCACCGGCCGAATGGGCCCGGCTGGACCGTGTCGGAGCCGGGACTGGAACTCTGTAGGCTCCAGAGGCTGAGTCCTGACGGTTACTGGAGCCTCGGAGCAGCTGTGACGGATCACAAAAGAGCTTGAACTTGGGAGGGGAAGGCACTGCTTCATCTGAAGCAGGACGGAGCCGCAGGTGCTCCTGGCCTGTGCCCTGAGCTTCGTGCACCCGGCCGCCCCCTCCGGCCCCAGTCCCAGCTGCGTGGGATGGACCTGGGGAACAGAGCCAAGGCTATGGAAAATGAAGAATGCCCTCCCCATGTGACCTGAATCCCAAAGAGGAAGGACTAGGGTGATGGCAGGTGTCCCCAGATACCTTCCAACACGGCTCCAGACGCTGATGAAGCAGATCCCAGGGCGAGAAGGAAACCCAGAGCCACCTGCTCCCAGCCGCCCCCGGGCTCCCTCCCAGAGAACAGACCAAGAGCCAAGCTCCCACACACGCCAGTCCACGTCAAGGCCACCACGCAGACACAGACGCTGCCTGTCTGGGCAAGCACCCCCAAGTTGCCCCCGAAGGGAGGTGACAGAGCAAGTCCTCGGCCATCTGTCTGACCCGCGCGGTCCACCCGAGCCCAGCTCCCACCCCCTGCCCGGGAGCCAGACCGCCCCTGAGCTGGGCCTTCCTAGGGCAGACGCAAACACCTGCTCACACAACGTGAGGCACCAAACCCAAGGCTGGGATCTGGTCTCTGAGAGCTTAGGAAGTGCTGACATCCTACAAAGGGCCGCCTGTCTAGTAACGGCCCTCGCCACCCCCATCAACCTGCTCCCGGCCCTGGGGCACACGACCGACATCAATCACGGGGCTGGGAAGTCACACCGCAGGGCAGGCTCCTTTGTGGCCCTGAAGTGCCCGTGCCCTTCCGCAAGCAGCTGCCAAGACTCATTAGAAGTTCAAAACAAAAAACCAAGGAGAGGGTGGGATGGGCCACACCAAAGCACAGCGGACAAAAGGCCCACAGGCCGGACCCCCTTGGGCTGGACATCTGGCCTGGGGCCTGTCTCACCTGCTGCAGCTCTCCTAGGCACCAGACCCTGGGAGGCAGAGACCTGCTGCCACCATCTGTCAGGCACCAGAGCAGGTCACCAGGCCCCCTGAGGAGAGCCCAGCCGCCAGTCCCACAGAACGTGGGCCATGCTTCCAGAGCGCTCCTGTGTCCCCGCCGGGCCCAGCCGGAAGCTCTCCACCCACAGGACTCAGAGATGCCGTTACCGTCCCTGTTTCCCAGGGAGGAAACTGAGGCACAGATGGCTGTGTAAGCCACTAGAGGCCACACACCTAGAAAGAGGGAAGCCAGGACTGGAGACTAGGCTGGCAGGCTCCTATGCCCACACACTGTGGCCTCTGTCGGGGAGTGGAGAAGCACTCTCTGCCTTCTCTTAGTTCTCCCAGCCTACCACGCCCTGCCCGCCCTCAGAACACAATCCCAATTCTGGGAATCAGAGAAAGTGTGGAGGCGAACGGCACAATCAACGCTGTGGAGCCGGCAGCCCTGGGGAGAAAGACTCCCTTGGACCGACGGGCGCCCGTGGCCTGCTCCGGGTGGTCTGCCACCCCACCCCCAACCCTGCCCCCAGCAGCCACATCCACTCACCCGTAAGTCCGCTGGATCAAGGTGGGGTGAAGCTGCTGTACGCCAATGGCAAAGCCTAAAATGAGACAGCAGTCAGGGGCTCGGCCTCAGCCCAGGGAGCAGGAGCGCACAGCTGTACCCCTCCCCCAGCCCCAACAAAAGGGACCCATAATGGGCTTCCTCTACACTCCCAGGCCACCATCCCACCAAGCCCAAAGCGCCCTGCCCAAGCCAGACAAGGGGACAGGGTGGCAGCAGCCTCTGGCGGTCCGTCCTCCCACTCTCCAGCCCCGGGAACCAACTTTCTCCCTTCCTCCAAGACAGCTGAGAACTGGGTGATGTGCCCTGCCCCACGCGTAGGGTGCCTCCCATGCCCCTAGACCAAGGTGTCCAGCTCCCAAGCTGGGGGAGGACGGCCTGGTGACGGTTCTGCAAGCACATGATAGCGGACAGCCGCTCCTGGGGCCGGGCCGGGGAGGGGGGGCCGTTTCCACCCCACAGATACCAACACTGAATACAGCAATCAAGACGAGCCGGGGAAGGAAAACACGGGCTCTCTCACCCGTCTGGAGGCTCCTCGGCTTGGCACCCAGATAGGCCAGGTTCACGTTGGCCTTGCGGCCGTCAATGTTGGGATTAGGGTCTTTGCAAGCTCTCTCAGCTGCTGCCCGGTCGGCCATGGTCACCTAGAGGAGCACAGACGTTTCAGGGGCTTCCCTTACTGGGTGGGAGGAGCAGAGGGTTCTGCTCCCACAAGGAGCCCTCACTTCCCCCTCTGGTGGGGGGGCAGTGACCCAGAACCTCTGGCCCCATTCCCACTGGCCTCCCACCCTGGGGCCCTCCCATGGAGGCGCCCCTGGATTCCAGCTTCTCCCTCCAAGTTCCTGCGCTGGGAAACCTAGCCTTCAAGGACAGAGAGGATGCCCAGGGGAAACGAGGCACCCTCCCCCGCCCTTTCTGCCCACCTGCCCGTGGAGGGTGCGAGTATCCTCATGGGAGAGGTTGGGAGACGCTACTTAGAAGGGAAGGAGGAGACAATTCTTCAGGCCGCTTTTTACTTAAACTGATGTTTCTTTGGGGCGGTTAAGGGAGCTTTTATAAAATACTGGAGAGGAGGGGGTACTAAAGGCCTCCGCTCCTGCTTGCTTGTTGCTCCAGGAGGTCCTGGCAGCAGCCAACGGTCCCCAAAACCTCTCCGCAAACTCAGAAGTGCTAACTGAACACAGCGGCTCTGCCTTTTAAACCGGGAGTGGGGTGGGGGAGGGAGCCGAGGCCAGGTAGCGGCGGCGCGACCGGCCGGAGCGTGAACCTCCGCCCCCGAGCCCAGGAGGGGGCGGCAGGTGCCGGGGCGGCTGGGCGTGCGCCCGCCGGTTGACTCAGCGCCCCCGGCGCGATAAGTGCGGGACGGAGTGCGCGCCCGGCCGCGGGGCCACTTACGAAGCCGTAGCCGCGGGACTTCCCCGTCTGACGGTCGGTGATGACCACGGCCTCCTCGATGTCCCCGAAGCCCTCGAAGTACTTCCTGAGCGAGGCGTCGGTGGTGTGGTAGGGCAGGCCGCCCACGAAGATCTTGGTGAACGTGGTGTCCTTCTGCGAGCCGTGCATGGCGCCGGGGGCGGCCGGGGGCCGCGGGAAGCCCGCGCTCGGAGCGCACGGCGCGGGCTGCAGCAGCATGGGGGGGGCGCCCCGCCGCCTACAGACCCGGGCCGCGCGGCGCTGGGCTCATGGGCGGCGGCGGGGAGCGAGCAGGGCAGCGCCGGCGCCGGTCCAGCCGCCGGGCCCGTCCACTCGCGGGCCGCTCGCGCCGTGCGCGCCTCGCTGCGCTGCGCTCTGGCCGGCGCTGCGGGAACTCTGCGCCCCGGCGCCCGCCCCCGGGCTTTGTAAGCGGACCCGCCCCCAGCCGGCCGCGGACCCGCCCCCAGCCGGCTGCGGACCCGCCCCTCCACGGGCGCGCAGGGGCCGCCGGGAAGCGTAGTCCCGGCCCCGCCCCGCCTCGCCCCGTGGGCCCGGGAAACCCTGGGGCGGGGCGGGGTTGGGGCGGGGCAGGGGTGGGGGCGCGGCGGGCCGACTCCACTGTCCCTCCGCAAGAGGGGCGGTCTGCATACCCGCCGGATTCCCGCCACTGCCCTTGTGCAGTGAATTAGAGGGAAGCTATGATGAACAACTTGCTTATTGAGCCAAGATTTATCTCAGGGCGAGGTAAGATACGGCAACATGTATTAGAAGGTGAAATGATTTGTGTCTTATATGCAAATATGATTCATTCGACGAATCCTTGTCAGGGCCCCTCATGCAACAGGCACTCCAGGATGGGGCCGCATGCGTGCGTGGAACATACACTCTAGCTCCACGGAGTTCTGTGAATAAGGCAGGTCAACGTCAAAAATACAGTGTACAACCGGAGGGACAGAAACCTGGCGTCTGCCATCCAGGAAGGTCCAGAGTGATCGCAGAGACCCCCGGAGGGTGTCTGGGCAGGGGGAGTTCTGGCCTCGTCGAAAGTCCATCCGCAGCTGATATCACGGATTCCTCCCTCTATATGGGCGACCCTGGGGGAAACGCAAGCTCAGGGTGGTCCGGTCCCTCTGTCCCTGTCCCAGCCACAGAAACAGGCCATGCCAGGGCCTCTGTGAGCTCCACACCGGGCAGGACTGGCTACAGAACTCGTTCAAACTCATTAGCAATTTCACATCAAACAGTGGAGCACTAAACCCTGCGCGGGACCTTTCTGAGTTCGGGGCCATTGAAGCTGGCCCCGGCGTCAGTGCTCCCCGCTGGCGGGTCACAACTTCGTGCAGAGCAGGGCGCCGCTCCGGGCCTCCAACCCTCCGCACAGCCAGGGGCAGCTGCGCACACACTAGCGCCGCTGAGAACTGCAGCTCTACGTGGGGTCACTTTGGGCGGAGCCTGTCGCCTCGGGGACAGTGGGACACAGGCCGGGGTCTGCCGGACTGGGAGTGGCACGGCCTGCCTTGTGCCCTAGTCTTTCAGGTGTTCATCCAGCACCTTCTCTGTCTAGGCTGTGTTCGACTCCAGACCAAGACTGACTGTCTCAAGTCCATGGACCCCTGGCCCCGCTCTCCTTCCTTCCCTCAAACCTGAGCCTGAGCCTCCCCCCGACGCTGGGAGGGGAGCCCCCAATCTTTAGCAGTCCTCCTAGGACACAGTCCTCTGTCCCACCTCATTCCTCCCTCAGTCCTATCGCTCATGTCCCTCCAACACCCCAGCCACACTCCTGCCTCCTTTATCCCGCTTCTTTGTTTCCTTCGAAGTCCTTGGGTTTCCAGAAGCCCCGTTCACCTGTGCGTGTGCGGTTCTCCCCCTTCTGCTAGGTGTGATCTCGGATGTCTTGCTCAAGCTGTAAGGCCTGGCAAGCAGAGGGCCCTCGGCAAATGTTTGTTGAGTGAATGCACGATGAAACGGAGGTGAGGAGAGCTCTCCCCCACACAAGGGGCCTTCGGAGCGCCCTTTGGAAACTTTGATTAAAGTGTGGCCTAAACGTGTTTCCTAGAGGCCAGAGAAGGTGGCCATCACTCGACCGCGTGATCGCGTGATCTTGGGTAAGCTGAGTCCCTTCGGCCAGGCCTCAATTTCCCCTTGGGTCGTACACAGGGCCTCTCGGAGGCTGCCCCGGCCCTGGCCAGGACGCACTTGGGCGGGGTGGGCGGTGCTTTTGCGGCGGGCGCCGGCAGCCGAGGCTCTCCGCCTACAAGTCCCAGAGCCCCCTGCGCCCGGCCCCGCCCGCCCCGCGCCCCGAGCGCGGCTGCACGCGGGCGGCGGGCGTCTGCGGAGCACGTGCTGGCGCCGCGGGGACCTCGGGTCCCCCAGTCTGGGGCGGCCGCCCAGGGCGGGGACACAGGCTCCGAAAAGCGGAAGGCGCGGGGCTCGGGCGGGGCGTTCGCCCACGGCGGGCTGGCTGCGCGCACCTCGCGCTCGCTGGCCCGGGGAAGGGGACCCTCCTCCCTCCGCCTCCCCCGGCGGGCGGCCGTGTGTGCCCCCACGCGCGAATGCTCGGGTCGGGGTTCCTTCACTCGTTCACTTGGCCCCCTGAGTTTCTGCACTCCTGACCTCTCCCGTCGGGTGGCGCCACTTCCCCACGTGCCCCCATCTCCGCTTGGGAATCCGCTCTTCCCCCATCAGATCCTTAGGAACGGTCCCTCGGGGGTCAGGCCCCGGGCACACTGCAGGTAGGAAACAGGCCTGCACCGCCGCCACCACCCCGAGGGCTTACATTTCAGGAGTGGAGAGACAGGAGTGACTGGTGAAAGTTAGGTTTAGGTGTCTGGGCGGTGGGAAGGGCGCAGACAGCAGTAGGGGTTCTTTAGAGTCAGGGAAGGCCTGTGGGAACCAGGCGAGCCAGAGCCACACTGAAGGACAGGGAACTGCAGTGAGAACAGAATGCAAAGGCTCAGGGCCACCAACGTCGATCCAACATTTTTTGAGTGCCGGGCACTTTTACGTGGCCTGTCCTCGCACACCACTAATAATGATAAAGTTCATTATTTGTTTGGGGCCAGGTCCTTGAGTAGGTGACCTTACGTATATTAGATGATCTAACCTCGAAACAGCCCTTGTTATCAGTAGGTACTCTTAGCCCAGTTTTCAGAGGAGGCCACCTAGGCTCCAGGTGGCTTCCCCAGGGCCACGGAGGGCCGTAAATGATGGCCAGTCCATGGTCTCATTTATTCTCCCCCAGCTTTTTTTTTTTTTTTTTTTAAGATTTTTATTTATTTGACAGAAAGAAACACAGTGAGGGAGGGAACACAAGCAGGGGGAGTGGGAGAGGGACAACAGGCTTCCCACAGAGCAGGGAGCCCAGTGCAGGGCTGATCCCAGGCCCTGGGGATCCTGACCTGAGTGAGCCAAAGGGAGACACTTAAGGCCTGAGCCACCCAGGCGCTCTTCCCCATAGCTTTTAAGGAAGACTTGTCTCCCCACTTTGAGGGTGGGACCACAGAGAGGTTAAGTGAAGCAGAAGTCTTGGGGGGAAAGCCCAGACTCACAACCCCAGTCTGGAAACATGAGTCCTTGTGTGAGACCGCGCCGGGGTGTGGCCACTTGTGGGTTGAATTGCGTCTCCCCCCAAATATGTTCAGGTCCTAACCCCTGGGGCCCGTAAATGTGACCTTATTTGGAGGTAGGGTTTTTTATAATATAATCAATTTAAAAGAAGATCATATTGGATTGATATGGGGCCTAATACAATAACTGTGGCCCACACGTGACAACTGAGCAGAGGCTGAAGAGAGACGTCTACAAGCCAACCATGCTTGCTGGTGGCACCGGAAGCTGAGAGAAAGGCACACGTGGAACAGGCTCTCCCTTCTTCACGCGTTCAGAGGGAGTGCAGCCCTCCTGACACCTTGACTGTGGACTTCAGGTCTCCAGAACCGTGAGCGAATACATGTCTGTCATTTTAAGCCACTGACTGTGTGGTCGTCGGCCCGCAGCAGCCCTAGGAGACTCACGCAGTTGGAGGTCCTGGGGAGGACAGAGCTCTGAGTAGATGAAATCCCACAGCCTGTCCTTCTTGGGTCTGGGAACCGCCTTCAGAGCCCACCGAGGGTCCTGGGACTCCTGGGTGTCATTCCCAGACCCAGGCATGGGTGGCAGTCCTGTACCGCTCTGGGCTTCAGCTGCTCAGCCAGGTTGGGGGGGTCCAAGGAAGGTTCTTCCACTTACACCATCCTCTTCCTCCCCACCCAAGCCCCACGGGGAACAGAACCAGCACCTGCCTCCCCTGCGCCCCTCCCGGTGGTCCCCAGATCCTGGGCTCTTTCCCTCAGTGAGCAGCCAGGCTAGGACCCCACCATCCCCACCTGCATCTCAGAGGCACTGTCTGGTCTCTAACATCCCTCAAAAGCTAGTGTCCCTGTCCAGCCCACCCCCCCCCCCCCCTCCGTTTGCTTCTCTAGGGACTGGCCGTCTCCCCACCAGAGGCCAGCTCCAAGAGGACAGGCTGCTGGGTCCCAGGGCCCGGCACAGGGAAAGCACTTGGTCCGTGTGCTGAGTGAGGGAACAAGCACACAGAGGAACCCATTCCAGAAGACTGGGAGTGGGGGTGTGCAGGGATCTTTGTGGAGACCCGAAGAACTGAGGGTTTCTGTAGCTTTGGGCTGGATTCACCTCAAAGCCAGGCTGCGGGGGTTGGGGGGGGCACTTGCAGACCCTCTGCGCCCACCTCCCCCTCAACTGGAGGCTCAGTTGAAATAAAACATCGGTGCAACAAACAAAGGAGGAAGCGCAGGAGACTTCAGGTTTGCAGACTTTCTGGGACCGGCTGAGCCCGACTGGCCCGCATGGGGCTTGGCAGGGCCCCTCCCTGCTCCCCTCCACCGGTGCTGAAAGCCTCTCAGCTTTCTCTGCAGGCACCGGTGGGGGGTGGGGAGCAGAGGGCAGGCCGAGCCCAGACAGCATCACACATCTGCCAGCGACAAGCCCCCTGGGCCTCAGTTTCTTCAGCTCTGAAATGGGCATCATGGTAGCGGCTTCCTCATAGACACCCTTGTGAGCTGCAAGAGGAAAACACAGAAAGTGCTGAGGTCATCCTCATGCTGGGAGCTTGGTAAATGCTAACTCCTGCGATTTTCAGGTTTTGTTTTACCAACACGCCTCTGTCTGCAGCCTATACAGCCACCTGTGGCCCGGTGGGGAGGTGGCGACGTCGCCAGCCCTCCCACACAGGCTCCTTCAGGGGTTCCCACGGCTTGTGGGACAGAGTCCCGAACCCCTCTTTTGGAGATGCCCTCCCGACTCCCAGCCGGTGTGGAAAGGCCCAGCCTGCCCCAGCAATGTCCCCTCTCCGGGGCCCCCAGCCCTTTGTGGGCCTGAGATCCCCGGCAGTCAGCCGAGACCTCACCGCCCTCCCTCAGGCGGATGGTTTCAAACAGTAAGATGGTTAGCCGTGCGAAGGAGAAGAATCACCTTAAAATGCAGCTATTAAAACATTTTTTAAAAATAAGTGTGTGATACAGGCATGTGTGTGCCCTTTTGCTGACGCGTTGTCACAAGAGCAAGTGGTGGTTTTAATGGTGCTGTGGTTGTGAAGGAGCGATGAGCAAAATGTCCGGGAGCATCGTGCCCTGCATGCCACGGAGCCCCAGGGTTCAGGGTCACAGCGGCGGCTGCTGAGAGCTCCGGTTGCCTGTGTCCGCCTCTGTGAAGAAGACTCTTTCCCCATCAAGTTCACGACCCTGCATTCCGCCCCTGGGCTGGGTGGGTCTGCAGCCCTGCTAAGAACTCCTTTGCATTACTGCTCAAGCGGCCCACCCTTTACAGCTTAAAGCAACACAGATTTCTTCTCTCGTCCTCCTTGTTCTGGAGGTCAGAGCCCCGCAGGGGTCTCCCTGGGCCAAAGTCGAGGTGTAGGCAGGGCTGGTTCCTTCTGGAGACTCTGGGGGACAATCCGTCCCCTCGCCCTTTCTCAGCTACTGGGTTCCTTGGCCTGCAGCCCCCGCCCCCGTCCTCAGAGCCAGCTGCTGCTCGGTGGTCTGGTCCCATGCCCCAGGAAGGGGACGCTCTCTCCCTCTGCCTCCGGCTCCCACCGCTCTGTGAAAGATGATCTCCCCACAATCAGTCTCATCTCCCCGTCTCAAGGTCCAGAGCCTCAGTTACGTCCGCAAAGTCCCTTTGCCACATGAGGTAGCACGGAAAGCAGGGGCCACCTCGGGGCTAGTGGGGGTGTTTCATCAGTGGACAGCGTGGGCCACTGTCTCCGTCACCCTTAGGAAAGTAGCCAGCGCTGATTTGAAAACATGGATTATAAGCACGACAGTTCCCACTCTGAAGGCTGCACACCTTCCGCCACCCTACAGGTTAGCGGGTGTGGTGTGTGGCTCATCCCGGAGCTTCGAGAACTCTGAGAGCCGAGGCTGGGGAGAGGCTGAGTCTGTCCCCGCAGTGGGAATGAGGGAGCTGGCCTGCTTCTGGGGACTGCCGGTCTGGGGGCCCTGCCCCAGCAGGTGCAAGAGACACTTCCCCCGGGAGCCCGGGAGTGTGTTGGTGACGGTGCCTGCAGGTACCGCGAGGACATGGATCTGTTCTGGCTCCACGGTGGGGGCAGGGGGCACCATGTCACACGGTTGAAAGGGGAACAGCTACTGAAAACGCTGTCCTAGGGAGCTCAGGCTACTGTGGCAAAAGACCACAGACTGGGGGGGGGGGGTGGCGGAGGGGGCCCTAAAAGACAGAAGTTTATTTCCGCAGTTTTGGAGGCAGAAGAGCACGATCGAGGTGTTGGCAGGGTTGGTTTTTGTGAAGCCCCGTCCTTGGCTTGCAGCCGACTGTCTCCTTCCCGTGTCCTCACATGGTCTCTCCTGTGTGTCTGTGTCCTAATCTCTTCCTAGAAGGACACCAGCCACACTGGATTAGGGCCCATTCTGATGACCTCGTTTAATTTAATCACGTCTGTAAAGACCCTCTCAATGTTGTCACATTCTGGCGCACTGGGGGTTGGGACTAACCACAGGGATTTTGGGGACACAATTTATTCCATAACATCTACTTAGTTTGCTTTGGCAGACAAATCGCAGAATTGCTCTTGGGGCCTCCCATGTGGGTCACGGGACCCCTCCTGCAAAGTCCCAGTGAGGCGGCCAAGGACTGGGGTCATGTTACAGGAGGTCCCAAGAGAGGAAGTGGCCCCCGGCACCAGGGGACATGCCACACACCTAAAGACAGTGGGAAACCCCATGCCTTAAGGAATTCCCTCAGCAAAACTCAGCCTCCTTTGCACCTTTTGCTTTAAAGGTCAAGCCCAGGACTCCTGGGTGGCTCAGTTGGTTAAGCGTCTGCCTTCGGCGGTTCAGGCCGATTCACAGACTCCTGGGATAGAGTCCCACGTCCGGCTGCCTGCTCAGGAGGGAGTCTGCTTCTCTCTCTCTCTCAAATAAGTAAAATCTTAAAAAAATAAATAAAGGTCAAACCCAGAGTCAGAAAGATGCGGAGTAGAAAAATGCATATTTATGTGGTACCTCAGGCCCGAGGTCAGGAGGGAGCGCTCAGCCTGCTGAGGAAGGCCCCAGGGCACAGAGAGTCAAAGGGAGCCCCTCCAGCCCCTGGAGTCACAGTGACACTGCCCTTCGTGCTACCAGTGTCAAGGCTCCAAAGCCGAGGAAGGGCCTCATGCTTCGAGCCCTCCCCCTCGTGGAGCAGAATCGGGAGCAGGAGGCAGCATGGCCGGTTCCCCGGGCGACCCGGGGGGGCCAGCATGGGTTAGGGCAGCCCGGGTGCTGGTGGTTGAGCTTCTTTAGTGCTTTTGTCCACCCCGTCCCTGCCCGCCCCTGCCCAGGAGGAGACTCCAAGGATGAGCTCGCCTGCCGGGTCTCTCTAGGGCCTGCCTCACGTTTTCAGCAAGTTTGCAACAGGCTTTTATTTGCTTTGGCAACAGCCCTCATCTCCGTATTTCTCCGTATATCGTATATCGTATATCGATGCAAATTCACAACAGACTCACAGCGGGCTAGCCGATGGTTTCGTCTGCTTCTGTGGGCCTTGCGGTGACACACACCTGTCGTGACACACACACACACACACACAGTCCCCTCTTAGCACGGCAGCCACGCGGCTCTCCTGCCTGCTCCCGCCTCCTGCTGCTGCACTCCTGAAATCAGGGCACCGCACTTCGCAGGCGATCCCGCCGCTGAGCTGGGAAACGCTGGTCGTCTGCGGGCGCCAGCCCAGCCCCTGTCACAAGAATGGGATGCTCCTGCAGCCAGGACGGATGTTCCCCGACCAGCACATGTACGTCTAGAGCGTTCAGAGTTACTAAAATCTGCCTCCAAATGGCCCTGTTGGCCACCAGCACCTATCCGGGATGGAGGCTGGCATTCCCTTCTCTTTCTTTCCCAAAGCAGGGCGGGATGATACCGAAGCACGGTGAGTGGAAGGGAGACTCAAGAGTCGTCCACACCACAGGCAACAGAACTTCAGTGTTCCATAAGGAAACTGGGCAGTGGGGGGGCTGGGGACATTACGTTTTAAGTAGGAAAATCAGGAATCTGATCTCTGAAAAATTACCGACTTTAGTATTTTCTAAGGAGGCCATCAATCCGCGTAAAGGTAAAAGTGTATGATTTTAAAGGATATTTTTCTAACAGGATAAATAATCCTTCAACCCCACTTCCCAGCTATCTTACAAGCTTGGTAACACCACCACGTGGGGAGCCCGCACTCATTTCTTTGAACAAGCTCAAGTCCGAGCAAGAGAATTCGCAGCCGCTCCCTGTAGCCTGGCCCTGGGGTCGTGGGCGCCATCTGCTGGCGGCCTGGAAACAGGGCCTGGGGCTGCCCGAGGCCTCCTCCCGGAGGTCTGGGGACAGCCGGGTCTATGGACATTTTGGGGTATTTTGGTCCCACAGGAGAACTACCTGCGGATGTCACCCCACCTGGAAGTGACAGCAGTAGCAGCTGGAATTTGAGCACTTACTATGGACCAGCTACAGAAGCACTTTGCTGGTTTGAACCCTGAACACTCTCACCAATCTTATGCGAATGTTTTTAACGTCTCCCGTTCTACAGATGAGGTCCCTGGGGCTCAGCGAAGTAGAAATCACATGCTCACGGTCCCAGGGCAGGATTGCGAGGCAGACAGTCCACGTCCTTGGCTACATACAATGTTATACGGGTATTTCAAAGGTCCTATTACAGTCCAGAGACAGTACTTCTCCCATTTGGGGGGAAGTGCAAGGAAGCAGTCAGACCCTTACTCGTGGCAGAGTCCCCTGTCCTAAGCCACGTAAGACATAACGGGGGAAAGCCCCAGTCCAGGACATGATTAACGTCTGGGACACATACACGTGTAGACACATACACACACACAGAACGGTAGCCCGTTGAGCAAACAGTGATGCTTACCATCAGTGTGTGTGAGGTGGGGAAACGTGTATATTTTAATGCAGTCTTACAGCTCCGTTAAGAAAATGCTAGTAGCAACAACTAGTCATTTCACAACCGTGATCACGATTTAGTCCGGAAAATGCTGACTTCTGTGTTCCTAATGTGTTTGGTAATTTCTCAGAGCCCCTCCTTCAAAGGAAAATCACATTTCGGTTGAATGGAAAAAAAAAAAAAAAGTGGATCGACTTGGGGCATCTGGGTGGCTCAGTGGATTAAGCCTCTGCCGTCGGCTCAGGTCATGATCCCAAAGTCCTGGGATCGAGCCCCGCATCAGGCTTTTTGCTTGGCAGGGAGTCTGCTTCCCTTTCTCTCTCTCTCTCTCTGCCTACTTGTGATCTCTGTCAAGTAAATAAGTAAAATCTTTAAAAAAAAAAAAAGTGGACTGACTTAAAGAAAAATGAGGAAATCACGGTGAAAATGGTGACCAGATGAGTGCTTAGGGAGCTGCGTGGGAACCGGCCCTGAAACATCCCAGCAGGCGCCTAAGCAGCTCCTCATGCAACAGAATCCCGCTTCTCAGAAGGGCGAGGACACGAGCTGGCCGCTCACCCTGTTCTACCAGATCCCACCTGTGGCAGCCTCGCATCCAGGCCCAGGACAGACGAAGCCACCCCTCACATGGGTCGGCTGGGCAGGGTTCGGGAGGCCCCTCTGATGGCAGAGGACTCTGGAGAAGCTCGCAGACCCACACATAGAGCACCACGTTTCCAAGCCATTTTGGGGTCTGTCTCCCAGAACACGTGGTGAGACCAAACATTGCAGGAACAGAGATGGTCCTTGCTGCCCACGACTCCCACCTGCTCGGCCCCGCCTCTGAGCTCTGCCTCCTTTCAAGTTCTCGCTGCCAGGCTGTGTCCACGGTTACTGCCAAGTGTGGCATCACGAGCAGAGCAAAGGCCTAGGAAAACCAAGTGGAGACATGACACGAAAGCAACCTGTTAACTTCAGAATCTGGCTGGTGGATATGTGTTCACTGTGAAGCTGGAGACACTCCCCGACATATCCGGTAATTTTCATGATAAAATGTTGGAAAACGTAAGTGAACAAGACAGCCTGTCTTCTCCACGAAGCTTACGCACCCTTCTTTCCAGGAGAGTGGGACCTCTGGTTTTAACCGGGTATAAATCTTTTTTAAGCTTTTATTTGAGAGTGAGCGAGCGAGGGAGCACGTGCATAGAGGGAGTGAAAGGGAGAAGCAGACTTCCTGTGAGCAAAGAAGCCAAGATGGAACTCAATCCCAGGACCCTGACATCATGACCTGAACCCAAGGCAGACCCTTAACCAACTGAGCCATGCAGGCGCTCCATGGGTGTCCATCTTTGATGGCACAGTGACTTATCTTTTATTAAGGCTGTCAATATTACACTTGTATCTCTCTGAACCAGAAGATGCCGGCAAATTCATGAGTAGCGTGTGGTATGAGTACCTGCAGGGGTGATGTTTTAAGATCTGAGAGCTCCTCAGACTCCACATCCTTTTAGAAAACATGAAAATAATTATCTTAAGAAGTTCAGCGATTTCAACAAATATTTCCTGGTTCATCGTGAGTAAACCAATAGCAGGCTTTTATGCTCTAGGCTCTGGACAGCTGGAGAAATGAGCCTTGGCCCCATCTACCAGGGTTCACATCCTCGTGGGCGCCAAGGAGCTCCCTCACTCCTGGTTTCCGGTACCCCAACACGGGTAACTTTGGTAAATGGACTTTGGCAAATGTTTTAAATTAGCCAAATGGCACAATTTGGGGCCTTGGCTACCTATTCCCTTGGTGATGTGGTGAGGCCCAGTCTTGGAAAAGAACACTGCAAAGCTCCTGGTTTAGACTCATGATTTCGAGGTCTCCTTTTGAGCATCACCAGTCACTAGCTCGTAAAGAGCATTATGAAAGCACAGCTAAACCAGTGCTCACAGACGCTGCCTTCGTGCTACCGGGGTTACTGTGCCCGACTCCCAGCACAGTGGTCCTGCTTGCCCTCCCTTCCCCACAAGCACAGGGCTCATTCATGGAGTAAGGTGTAAATAAGTAACTTGAAAATTCAGGCTTTTTCACCAGTGCACCCGCCTTTCTCTCTCAAAAAATACATTTTTATCTGAAAAGATAGAACAGAAGAGTTAATGAGTCTGATTTTACTTGTGATCGGACTACCGAAGAATTTAAACCATGTTCAGCGCAGGCAATCTCTTCCAGTAGAAAATTTTATTTTCATTGCTTTTCATAAGAAGGCAAACACAATTTACAATATTGTCAAAGGCAGATTTCCAAACTTAGCAAGCTAAGTTTACGTACCAGCCCTGAACAGTAAAGCTTAAGCAGCATTTGGGATCACAGGGTAAAAACACAACAACAGACTCGAAAGTCAAATGTTAAGCTGAATTTCATTTCGGATACTTACCAATCAAGAATTCTCAATGACACAGAATAAAAATAGCTACCAATACTGGGGCACAACTGAACAGCACTGGGGACGGGGGTCTCGGGTCCTGACCTGAAGGCCACACAAACATCACCACTCAGGCTTGTGCACAAAGGCCTGCCCCTTGGCACACGGGGCAGGCCCCACTCCGGCCACGGGGACCTCTGCCCGGCAGAGCCAAACACCACTGGGGAGGTTAAAGATGGCACGAAGGAAGCAAGAGAAACACACATCCAGCCTCTGCCGGCCTGTGCTCGCCGCTACCACTAGGCGCTCCACGCGGCAGGCACACCTCAGGATGCCCTCTCGAAGGGGCAAGGCTACTGCATGTTCCCAAGGGCGGCTCCGATCACACATCAAAACCCAGGACGCTGTGGGACAGGATGGCCACTTCAGAGCTTAGGGGGCAGGCAGGGGGAGAGACACACAAAGGGAGCTTAGTAGGGAATCTTCAAAATATTTTATTACAAAATACAGTACAGCGCTCATAGGATGTTTCCCAATGTTCTCGAACACATACATGGCTAAATGAAGAACGGCAAAATACGTGGCAGTCGCCCACAGGAATCTAACTTCTAGAATCATTTCAGTCCCCGTGGAGTCACAGAAGAGATCTGTAACAGGCAGTGGAATGGAGAGACAGACAGTCATCGTGGCCGGCGGGGCTCCTGACTGCTGATCGAGGACACAGTTTTCTCCAGGGCTTGAGTCCACATCCAGGGCTGACAACCTACCAAACACTGGGACCTGAATCCGTACAAAGACGAGGCAGAGTAGAGAGGAAACAACTCTGGACAACCCAGAAGTCTCCGGCCACTACTTCTTATTCCTGGGTTTTAGCTCTTCGGCTGCATTACGCAGGAAAATGTAATTTTTCTTTTGGGGATTATAAAATTCATGTCCCTAAGAGGGGAGAAAAACACACACAACAATCTTATCATTAAAGAGTAAAAATCAGCATTTTGTGAGCACCTTGTATATGCCGAGTCCTGTGCTATGTACACGAAATACCGTATCTGGGAGAACAAAACAAGGTTTATGGAGGGACAGAAAAGCCGAAATGTTGAACAAATTTAAACTTTGGTTTCAGAGGAAAGGTTAAGGACTTGGCGGAAATCTGTCTTTGGTGACCCACTCAGACGCATGATCTCTCTCGGATTTTTCAGTGCTAAGCCCTGTTAACCCCTCACCACTTCAGTGCCAACGTGGCCGCCACAGGAGCAAGGCCTCCAGGGAGGGCAGCAGAGGACGGGCTCAAACGTGAGGTTTCTTAGAAGAGGAGACATCTGCTCTATGCCTTCCTGGGGCCAAAGGCAAGGGCCAGGATGAGCTGGCCCACTCGGACCCCGAGAGAAGTGCAAGTACACGCGGGGGTCAGTGAGTCTGCCCTCCGTGGGGAGGCGGGAGGGGAGCCGTGCGAGTCTTGGGGAGCCTGGAAATCGCGACCAGGACGGACTAAGAGGACCCTGAAGGGCGAACCGAGGCCTTCAAACGTCATCCCCCAGGGGAGAGGAACCGCAGCCTCAGCAGCTCTAAGGGGCGCGCACAGGGGCGGGGCAGCGGAGCGGGTGGTGGCGGGCAGAGCGGCGGGCACCTCAGGGGTCGGAGGACCGTCGCATTCGGGCAGCCACCTCAGACCCTTCACCCCGTGATCATGACTTCATGCCCGAGAGAAGAGTCCTTAAGCCAGGAACCGTGTGAAATTCCCAAAGCAACTCTTTTTAAGCGGAAAACACGACGACGACGTACCTCCGAGCGCAAGCGGCCACCAACCGCTCGGGCGCCTTCTCCCTCCTCCAGCCCACTTGAGTTCGCCGGTGCCCGCACCACGCAGCGCCCTGAGCGGCACCGGGCGGGGGGCAGGGAGGGGGTGGGGGGCGCAGCCCGAGGCCAGCCGGGGCCTGGGCACGTGGACCACGACAGGCCCCGTGTGGAGAACCAAGGCCCCGGCCACAGCCTGCTCCAGCCCAGCAGGACCAGACCAGGCATCGTTGGCAAAAACCGCGCGTGTGGCCGCCACAGGCGGACGCACACACACGAGGCGCAGCGGAGCCGCTCAACGCCGGGGCGGACCCACGGCCCTTACGCGGGGTGAAAGCAGCCGTGCCGAGAGAGCACGCAGGGCAGGACTCCTCCGACGCCAGGTTCCGGAAGACGCAAGCTCATCCGCAATGACAGGAAGCGGGCCGGGGGTCGCGTGTGTGTCAGGGGCAGGACGACGGCAGCACGCACGGGAACTTGTGGGGGAGCTGTAGCCGGCATCTTAGACAACAAGGGCACGTGGGCTGCGGCGACGGACACCGAACGCGCCCGCCGCGCACGAGCACGGCACCCCCGGGGCACCTCGGCAAAGCGGCTTCCAGAAACAGCGCGGAGGCCGGGCGGGCAGGGGTGCTGCCGCTAAAGCCACCAGACACGGCCGACCGCCCCGCTCTTCTGAGAGAGAGAGAACCAAAGGGGACGCCGAGACCCCCAGCGAGCGGGCAGTGACGGCCTCAAAGGGGGACCCAGGGGAGGCTCGCGGAGGCTGGAGCACGCGCGGGCGGAGTCACGGGCCTTCCACCTCCTAAGGGAAGGCGCTCCGGGCGCCCGCGTTCACACAGGCGGGGCAGGGATGCTGGGAGGGAAGTGGAGGGCGAGCTCGGGAACCAAGTCAGAGACTGAAGGGTCACTGGTTTGTGCTGGGAAAACCCCAAGACGAACCAGTCAGCAGGGGCCAACCCCACTGCCGCGGGCGGCGCTCGAGGAGAACAAGGGCTCTCGGCCACGGCCCTAGCACGGCCGCAGGGGTCGCTGTGTCTTACAGACGGGCGAGGAGCCGGTGGGCAAGCAGAGAAGGTGCTCGCAGGAGGAGAGAACAGAGGGGCGCCGGGAGTCTGGGGCGGGGGGCGGGCGGAAGGAGACGCCAGGGCAGACGGGCACGCGTGCAGATGAAAGGGAAAGACACTGAGGAGGGCAAAGCCTTTCTGGGTGAGGCCGGCGACCTCACCAGTCAGGAACCTGGGCAGTAAGGGCAGAGCAGGGAAAAGTCTGGAAGGCTGCTGCGGAGAGGGGGCTGGGGATGGCACGAGAAAAACGAACAAACGATCCAGGAGACCCAGCTGCCGAGAAGCAAACACGGGGCCCGTCAGCCAGCGGCCTGGAGCCCCGGTCCCGAGTCTGCTCCCCTTACCACCACGCTGGGAGGCCCCAAAAATGCAGTCACGACCCTGTCGGCCTCTAACCCTCTCTCCCAGATAATAAACAAAGAAGCAATTTCTCCAGCGAAAGCCTCATGACCTGGCCCCACTGCGCCCCCTCACTCTCTGACCACCGCCCTGGGCCTCCCTGACCGACTCGGAGCCTCCTGGAGTCTCTCTGCTTCTGGCCTCACAATGACCAGACCCTTCCCATGGGAAGGTTCCCAGGGGAAAGGCTCCACAGGTATGACTGAGTCCCCACACCTTGTGAGGAAGGCTGGCTATGTCCCTTTGCAGGGACGGGACGGTGACCTTGGCAGGTCCAGAGAAGAGTCACAACTCAAGCCCAGGCCTTCCGACTGCAGAGCGGGGCACCGCTGCCTCAGTGAGCCCGGCAGGCCTGGGGATGCTCACCTTTGACCAGTCGTAGCTGGAGGCGTAGGCGAATATGTTTCCGTTGTGATTGAAGCAGCAAGCCGCTATCGGCTGGTCTAGCTGTTCGGAAGTTTTTAGTTTCGTTCTGGCATCTTTGTCCCAAAAGCTGAATCTGCCATCCGACCCCACAGTGGCAAGCGTGCCATGGACAGGATGGAACGCGATCCCATTTACCTGCAAGGATTCACACGCGCATGATGAGAAGCGGTGGAGGAAGGAGGAAGAACCAGGTTTGTACCGACTCGCCTCCTGCTTCACTCCCGAAACAGAACGCGCCGGCTGCCCGTGGAGCACGGAGAAACTAGCTGTGCTTCTGGAATCCACTGGCAGCCCAGAACCAAATCGCACCCCTTGTTGTGAACACAAGGGAGCAGAAGTTAACAAGTACGTAGCCAGCTAGGACGCCAAGCAGTGGACCTCAGGAAAGTGCCTTTTCTTTTTTTTTTTTAAGATTTTATTTATTTATTTGACAGACAGAGATCACAAGTAGGCACAGAGGCAGGCAGAGAGAGAAAGTGGGGGAAGCAGGCTCCCCGCTGAGCAGAGAGCCCGATGCGGGGCTCGATCCCAGGACCCTGGGATCATGACCTGAGCCGAAGGCAGAGGCTTTAACCCACTGAGCCACCCAGGCGCCCCAGGAAAGTGCCTTTTCTTTCTCAGTTTCAGCTAAGCGTCTGAGCGGCTGGGCAGTGCTCAGGAGGAGAGGGAAGGCCCTCCTGAGGGAGCCATCTGCTTGCACTCAGCAGCAGCACACAGACAGCAAAGATGGCCAATGTGTCACAAAAACAGAAAACCAGCATGTAAGCCATCGGCCTCTGCCCGTGAACATGCACGATGACAGAGGGAGCTTTCCTGGCTCGTAATGACTCAGCCACCCACCTCCAAGTCTAGTTTCTAAATCTCAAAGTTGAAGTTTCTAAAAACATACCGCATAGATGTCCTGGGGAGCTGAGGTATTGGTTCCGTTCGAGCGGTGACATTTGAAGGTAAAGTTATCTTTGGCGCTGAAAAGCAAAGGCTCAAATGAGTTTTCCATTCTGAAAAAGTCTCAAGTGAAAATTCACCAAGTGAACCGAGCCCACTTACGGATTTGGGGGGTTGATGTAGTGAATAGCAACCCTCCCCTCGATGCTTCCCAGGGCGAAACCAGTTGGCTTGTTCTGTTTGTCTTTAAAAATAGCCACACATCGATGCTATGATTTAAAAGAAAAAAAACACAGGATGTTATCACAAAGTAAGATACAAGACTTCATAACCAAGTGAAGGTACATAATGTCCACCTCATTTTTGGGTTTCAGAAGAACCAGAAACACATTATACAAACGTGGCATGTAATTTCTAGTTCTCTACCAAGCGGTATTTTCTACCTTTTGAGAAACTACCTATACTCAGCCCCACGACTTTACAAACTGCAGAGCACGCTCTGTGTCTGCCCCCGCTCGGCCTCTGTCCCCACAAGGGCCCTGCCGTACCCCCAGCAGCGCACGTGCCCCCCGGAAGCCCGCCAGGTCCTATTCCAGCGCTGGCCCGATTCACAGCCCACCACTAACCAGGTGGACACCCTGCAGCAACTCGCCCAATGTTTCTGGGCCTCTGCTTCCTCCCACGGAGAAGGGAAACAGCATCTGCCCGGTGATCACAGGGAAACAAAGGTCACGGACAGTGGACGTGGCCAGGACTTTCTAAACTGTGACCACACTACGCAGAAGCAACACACTGCACCTGACCTAATACTGAGTCTCGGGACCCAAACGAGGGTTCTCCTGGACTCTATAGAGGGCCCCACAAAAGAGCCGGGACCCAGCCGCCAAGGGCAGAGGCCAGGGCCTGGGTGCTCATTCCTACCTTCCGGTCTGACGACCTGGCCTCCTCCAGGGACCACCCACCCTACCCAACCTGAGGTCTTATCTTCTGTGAGGAGTTCAGGAAGCATGGGGGCAGGGTCAGAGCCTGGGAACGAAGCCACAGAAGATGGAGAGAGAGAGAGCAGTTTCTGTTACTGAGATGCTTGCTAAAGCTCACAAATTTCCTAAATGGAAAATAACATGCTAGCTCTGTTTCTATACCATTTGCCTTTTTTTAAACAATAAGCCCATTACTTTTGTGAGTGGAAAAAATATTAATGAAAAGAGGCAAAAGCCTGTAAGTCACCAGGAACCATGACTGTGCCTCCCATGCTCAGCAAAGAGACCAGGAACTGCACACCCCTGGGGGCACCGTTTACAGGAACACAACCACACAGTGGCCCTATGCAAATGCTGAGGCCCTGCCTCAGCAAATGAAAGGCCAGGATACCTGGCACAGGCAGCAGGAAGTGAAGGCAATCAGACTAGGTTTTGTCAAGGAATCTGGGATTTACCCAAAGGAAAATGAGGAGTCAGTGCTGGGTTTTTAAGCAAACGTGTGGGAAAGTCAGATGTGCCATTGTAAGAGCTCCCTGACCCATGCATGAGGAGCTGACCAAAGGATGGCCAAGATCTAAGCTCTTAGTCATGCAAGGGACTCGGATTAGATGAGGCAGGAGGGAAGGAGCGAAATGAACAGATTCTAAAACACCTGCAGAGCAGAAGGGAACCTGGAGACCAGTGAGACAGGAGAAAAGGAGGGGAGCAGATCAAGGATGACTTCCAGATTTCCAGCTCAGACAAGAGCAGGTGGGGGTCCTGTCTCCTGAGATGAAGAGCACATGGGGAAGAGGCAGCTGAGGGTGGCGGGCAGGAGCAGGTTAAGGCTGTTTGTTCACTCAGCAAACATTTGCAGAAAACTTCTATGCATCGGACCTGGTCCCAGGAGCTGGGGATGAGGAGGCAACAAACAAAAATCTCTGCCTCCCCTGGATTTACATTCTAGCGGGCAACACGACACAGGACATGTAAATGTAAAACGTGTATGCGTAGCTCTCTTAAGACATATACATACACACACAGTCTTGGGGAAAGCAGCCAGGGAGAAGCCTGATGAGAAGTAACATCTCAAGATTGCAGGAAGTGGTCCTAGGTTTGGTGTGAGATCCTGCTGGGCTGAGATGCTGGGAGACATGCAAAGGAGCTGTCAGACCGTGGGTGTCCCTCTAGGGATCCCAGAGGCAAGGTCTTTTGGGGATCTGGGTCCCCCGCCCACAAGGTATGCCTACATGACAGCAAGGACAGGGATGAGATTCTGCTTCAGTAGAGAAGGCGGCCGGCAAGGGCAGAGGCCTGGGGAACCCCAACGTGCAGCAAGAAATGGCAAGGAAGACAAAAGCAGCCACCGGAGAGGCAGGGGGTAAGAGGTGGGCAGTACAGAGGCCAGCGACAGGGTGTTTAAGAACAGATAAGAACAGTCGTGAGTGCTGCTAAGGTAAGATGAGGGCTGGTCAGCGTCCACTGGGATTATGGATGAGGAAGCCATCGGTGGCCAAGGCAAAAACAGTGTCAGTGGAGTCATGGGGGCAGAAGCCTCAACGGAATCGGATGAGAAATGAGTGGGAGGTAAGGAAACCAAGAAAGCTCACGTGAGATGCTTCACTGCAAAGGAAAAGGGTCCAGGTGGCATCGGAGGGTGTAGGGCAAGAGTTTGTTTTCAAGAATGAATGAGACCGGAGCTAGTGATCCGGGGGTGGGGGGGAGGGGGTTGGGGGAAGGTCAACCACAGAGCCCCACAACACGGGCCTTCACAGAGCACAGACCTCACCTAACTGGCAGAAGTAAGGCAGGGAAAGACACAGGCGCAGGCAGACTCCTAGATTCCCCAGGAAGAAGACAAGCAGTTCCCCACCACAATGTTCTCTGAGTAGGAGCTGAGCTGATCTGCTGAGACAAAGGCTAGAGGAGGGAGAGCCTAGGAGTAAGAAGAGAGTGAAGAAAATCCAAGAGTCTGTGGCAGTGGGGAGACCGCAGGGAGAAGCCTGGTGGTGTGTGGGCCCCGCGAAGGCAGAGCTGAGGCTGGGCACTAGGACCCGACGGAGCCCATCCGCTGTAGACAACTGTATACAGACAGAGAAGTCGGGCTCCTCCAGGGCTGGACAGTTTCTGCTCACAAAATACGTGCACTTGTATCCTTAAACTGACCCCTTCGAAAACACTTCTGGGTGTCTGAAAGCACATCGGTACTGCCCACACGGGCCCTGAACTGTGTACGACACGGTAAGCACGTGCTTCCTGACCCGACACATGACTCGCCTGATGCTTCAGTGGAGACTCTATCCTCCTGAACTCGGACGGTTGGTTCTCTAACTGGTAGACAATCAGTCCTCTCTCTGCAGTGGCCACCACGGCCATAGGGTAGATCTAGGGAACAGAGGAAAGCAAAGACATGCTTAAAATGAAGGAAAGTGTTATTTTCTTTTAATACCAAAATATCAGATCCCTGTTTTTAGACTCAGAAAAATAAGTCTGAATTTTCTTAAGTTTAAAAATCCAATGATACCACAACACTCTTCATGAAAACCTAGGGCAATAATTATTTCAAAGTAGAACATGCAGTTTCAAAAGCCTAATTTTTTAAAACTATAAAATACAGGATTATTTTTTAAAAATATGGAGGAATATGGGGCACCTGGATGGCTCAGTGGGTTAAAGCCTCTGCCTCCGGCTCAGGTCATGGTCTCAGGGTCCTGGGATCGAGCCCTGCATCGGGCTCTCTGCTCAGCAGAGAACCTGCTTCCCCCTCTCTCTCTGCCTGACTCTGCCTACTTGTGATCTCTGTCAAATAAATAAAATCTTTAAAAAAAATTACAGAGGAAGAGAGAGGAAATGAAGGGCACCTACACCACCCTTCCAAAGGCTGACTGCCATTAACATGCTGTGTTCTCCCCTGGGGCTCGCGTGAGCGTCACGCATGCGTATGTGCGCACGTCTGCTCCTGTGTACTTTATACCCTCATACAAGGCGTGTTGTCCAAGAATACCAGCAGCTGCTATCCAATATCCCCTCAAATGAGCTCATTTAACCGCACTGGTCTTGCGGGCTCATCAGGCCACATCCAAGCTTTCATTACATTATACAGAACAGAGACCATCTGCGTCTTTATTTTTCTCATGATAAATTCCTAAAAGTGAATTACTGGCTGTTAGCACAAAACTAAGACTTAAAACCAAACTGGGGCACCCAGGTGGCTCAGACGGTTAGGCGTCTGCCTTCGGCTACGGTCGTGATCCCAGGGTCCTGGGATCAAGCCCCACAATGGGCTCCCTGCTCAGTGGGGAGCCTGCTTCTCCCTCTCCGACTGCTGCTCCCCCTGCTTGTGTTCCCTCTCTATCTCTCCCCCTGTCAAATGAATGGATAAAATCTTTTAAAAAAAGATTTATAATCAAATGGAGAGAGAAAGTTCTTCAGTTTCTCTTCCACTCAGTCCCCAAAGATCCAACACCACACAGTCGTTGCCCACTTTCCTACGTAACAGTTAACTGTTATATACGCACGGTACGCGGCTCCCGAACATCTTCAAATAACAAAAGACAAAAAAACTAGACAACCAGTATTTAGTATTTGGGGACAAATGCAGCACAAAAATCTCCCGATTTAAGGTAACTGAGGAAATCGGAACTACAGCCTCTGTGTATTCATTATTCAAATTAGAGGGATTTTTAGATCACCCTCTAATGGCAAGATGTCACAAGGTAAGAAATCTGTATTTCTCTTAAAAAGGACAGATATGAAGTTAGAAATTCCTTACCACATCAGCACAGTAACATCTTTCAGGGAGCTGCAAAACCATCATAGGATTTGATGATCGTGTATCCCAAAACTAAAATTAAAACAAACAAACAAACAAAAAACACTTAGTAAGTGACCATTTCAGAGCTATCGTCCCAACAGTGTAAGAATTCACATCACTCCTGGCCAGGCCACGCAGCCCCCCTCACTGGTGTATCAAACCTTCAGAGTCTTATCCCAACTCCCGGTCATCACGCAGCTGTAGTTGGGCGCTTTGATCCAGTGTATGGTCTTCACAGGGGCATCGTGCTTGTAAGAAGACAAAATCAAAACAGGTCAAGATAAAGGTAACTACGTGCTAAGCACCTTTAGCTCTGGAAACTCAGAGAGAGAAGGCACAAACTGAAATACTGGGGATGCCCAAGCCCTTCCCGAAGACCGCCGACACTCAATTTCACCTAAGAACGTACAGCTACTTTCCACCCTGACAAACGTTAATTTTGTTTTACCTATAATGAGAGTCAAAGTAAGCCCCTGCCCAGGGAAATATTCAGAAATAACTAGCACAGTTTTATCTATTGACTCAGGTGGCGTGAATGAAGAGATCAAAGAGATGCTTCTGGCACACAGTCACACATACTGGGAGCCCAGAGTAAGCAAGGTCTTTCTGAAAATGGTTTTGGGTCAAGAGGCCCTTCCCAACCAGGTCGCACCCTCTGGGTCTTGCTTCTCTGAGCTTCATTACTTCTGCCCTTCGTGCCTGCTGCTCCTGGTAGACTAAAAGCTCCAGGGGTGTGTACCCCTACTGGCAATGCCTGGCACGGAACAGGCGTTCAATACTTGTCCAGTGGACCAGTGTCCAAATGCAGCTGGTAAAAGGCAAGCCACACATGGCTGTCAGAACGTCAAACACATGAATGTTGAGGACCATCTGTAACATCTTTTATAGGCTTTGATGGCACTAACTCCTTAGGACCCCCCCCCCGCTTCACCTACACACATACGGAAGATCCATGACAGACCACCTGTGAAATGCCAGTAGGAGGAAGAATGGTTATTTATTACCCTCGTGTTACTCTGATGCTAAAGAGGTTTCTGGAAAGCTTAAGTCTAACTTATTTGGTAGAGTCAACTGCAGTTTTCTATACTAGAGAATTAGATTTTTTTTTTTAAAGATTTTATTTATTTGACAGACAGAGATTACAAGTAGGCAAGAGAGGCAGGCAGAGAGAGAGGAGGAAGCAGGCTCTCCGAGGAGCAGAGAGCCCAATGCGGGGCTTGAGCCCAGGACCCTGGGATCATGACCTGAGCCGAAAGCAGAGGCCTTAACCCACTGAGCCCCCCAGGCGCCCCGAGAATTGAATTTAAAATTCATCACCACCCCAGGCACCAGCCTTTCTGGGCTCAGTGTTTATTACCTGTGCAATCTGTATTGCTTGATTGCTGTTGAGGTCCCACATTTTGGCAGTTTTATCACATGATGCTGTAAATACTTTGCTCCCATCCTGAAAGAAAAATCAAGAAAATCTGTCATTCTAGAAAAAAAAAATACAATTTCTATCTTTTTTTTTTTAAGATTTTATTTATTTATTTGACAGAGAGAGAGATCACAAGTAGGCAGGGAGGCAGGCAGAGAGAGAGAGAGAGAGAGAGAGCAAGCTCGAGGGAAGCAGGCTCCCTGCTGAGCAGAGAGCCCGATGCGGGGCTCGATCCCAGGACCCTGGGATCATGACCTGAGCCGAAGGCAGAGGCTTAACCCACTGAGCCACCCAGGCGCCCCCCCCCCTTTTTTTTTTTTAAAGATTTTTACTTACTCGACAGAGGAAGAGCAAGCACACAAGCAGGAAAGCAGCAGGCAGAGGAAAAGGGAGAGGTCGGCCCTCCGCCAAGAAGAAAGCCCAACCTGATGCTTGATGCCAGGACCCTGGGACCATGACCCAAGCCAAAGGCAGAAGCTTAACCGAGTCACCCAGGCACCCCAATTTCAAGTCTTTTTTTGATCATAAGTTGCAAGAATGAAACAATGATCAGCTATAAACCCTGCACCCAGAATCACCAGTGGGGAACACTCTGCCACAGTTAGTGCATCACTCTCTCTGCATATGCACATGCATCTACTATCAGCACGCACTTGTTCGGCTGTGTCTCTAATAGCATTCTAAAGTGCACACCAAAAAACTACACTAGTTTTCAATAGTCATTGGTCCTACGGAAACTACAGAACGGCTTAACAAATTAGCAATCATTGTGTCTTAAAAATATTTAAATAAAAAACTCATAAACTGGTCATACATGAAGCAGCACAAGGTAATTTTTAGAAAGGGAAAAAACTAAATGGAAGTCTAGGCCAGTGGTTAGCAAATTTCTTCGGAAAGGGCCATCTACTGAGTATTTTAGTCTTTACAGGTCTCTGCTGCAACTCCGTAACTATCATAAGAGCTTGAAAGCAGCCACACACGTTACCTACATGAATGAGCGTGGCTGTGTGCCAATAAAACTTTATTTACAAAAATAGACAACGGGCCATATCTGGCTCTCCACATGTAAATTAAAAACAAGTTGTATCTGCAATAAATGCATCACTTTTCAAATTGTTTTCACAGATCTATTATTAGTCTCATAATAACCCAATCCGATAGGTCAAGCAAACATTTCTCAGATGATAAAAATGCTCGGAGAAGCCTATTACAGCTAATGATGAAAACAGGAGCCAATTCTAGGGGCGCCTGGGTGGCTCAGTGGGTTAAGCCTCTGCCTTCAGCTCAGGTCATGATCACGGGGTCCTGGGATCGAGCCCCCCTTCGGGCTCTCTGCTCAGCAGGAAGCCTGCTTCCCCCTCTCTCTGCGTGCCTCTCTGCCAACTTGTGATCTCTGTCTGTCAAGTAAATAAATAAATTCTATACAAAATAAAACAAAACAAAAGAACAGGAGCCACTTCTGGCTCTTAAACCACATCAAAACATAAACAGGAAAATCATTTCTTAATTATAAATTAAATAAGATCACATAAAGGAACGGTGTCATTTGAAAATGACAACATAAACTAAGAGGAGTCTGGCAATTTCTCACAAAGTTAAACATATACTCGACACGGACACAGCCATCCCTCCAGGAGATATTCACCCAAGAGAAATGAAAACTTTTGTTCACAGAAAACCCAGCACACAGCGGTTTATACCGGCGTTACCCGTAATGACCAAAATGGGAATCAGTCCAAATGTCCCTCTCCCGGTGGCTAGGCGAACAAACGGCGACACAGCCACACCACGGGCCACCACTCGGCATGAAGGACAAACTACTGACTGACAGAACGACCTGCGTGGGTCCCGGGCGCGCTGTGCGGGGCCAAAGAAGCCAGACGCCAAGGTGACGCGGTACCGGACTGTTCACAGGACACTCTGGGACAGGCAGAACCACAGGGACAGAAAACACATCGGTGGTTTCCAGCGGCTAGAACTGAGGAGCCGGTGAAGGAAGGGCGGGAAGGGATCCGCGGCTGCTGCTCTGTACTGTGACAACTCTCCGCGTTTCTTCCAACTGACAGAATTATACACTAAAAAGGTTCAATTTTATTGTCTGCAATTCTTACCTAATGAACCTGACTGAAATTACACAGGAGGCCTGACAGGGGCCCGGAGACTTAGCTTCCTCAGCACGGACGTACATCTGTCTGCCCGTTTTCTTGCCTCTGCTGGGTTCAGCCGCTGGGCAGCAGTGGCAGGAGGGAAGGCTGGGCTGTCACCATGCTGGCTCCTCCTTTAGGAAGGCGAAGGGCCCCTTACAGCCTCCTGCTGTGGCTCCCCAGTTACCTTCCCTGCTGCTGCCCCCTTGTGAACGGTCCCTTCATTACATTCTCCCCAGTCAACAACAAAAGCTCAGAGCCAGATAAACTTGAACATATTTGCTTGTATTACTGATGCTCAGGATTTGGGACGAAGAAGAGAATTCCAAAATCTCAAAAGACTTCAAATGCCTATTAACAGAAAATGATTCTTTTTTCCCCTGGGATTTATTTTTGGGGATACTAAACTTTTCATTTTAAAACGACATAAATTCATAGCAGAAAGGTAGGAACGGCTTCCAGAAATTATTCAATCATTTGCTTAAGATAACGTATCAATGAAACAATGAACTTTTTATGCAAGAAAAACTTTCAAATAAACTAATGCTAACGTTAACTGACTGTATCACGAATATCAATACATTATTATACTGACAATCAGAAACTTAGGATTCCAACAATGTGTATACATACACGCAATTTGTGGTTCAGATTATACTAAAGTAGAAATATATAAATACTCCAGATAACGTGTGATTTTATGCTGTAGAAAATATGAAAAATGGGATGACACTTACATCGCTCCAGCAGACATCTAAGACAGGCCCTGTGTGCATCTGCTGGGCTTTTGGAATAGTCTGTCCACTATCTTGAACTTCCCAGCAGCGAACCTAGAGTGACACGACAAATTAATGCAAACACAGCAACTCATAACATCTTACATGCATTTAACACCTAATAACGAATGGCTGCGACTTAAATATACACAAACTTCTCACATCAACCTAATTATCTAACTTGAAGAATAAGCCATTGAGGGCCGCAGGGGTGACACAGTCAGTCAAGCGTCCGCCTCACGGTTTCGGCTCAAGTCACGGTCTCAGGATCGTGGGATCCAGCCCTGCGCTGGGCTCCGCGGTCATCTCAGAGTCTGCTTGGGACTCCCTCCCTCCGCCCTCCTGCTCAGCTCCCTCTCTAAAGTAAATAAACTTAAAAAAAAATAAATAAATAAAGCAACTGAAAAGTCTACTCAAGTGGCTATTTTCCTGTATTTCCAAGCCATCAAAATATACAAATTCTTTTGCTTACACCTAAAACTACGGATAAATTTATCACATTTATGAAATGTATTTGTCTTCTAAAGCAGAATGTCATCCATTACCATTCAGAGAATCAAGACCAAAGGGGAAACTTACCTTTCTTCTCTGAATACTCTGGTTTTTTACAGTTTTTCCTGATTATAAACATAATGCATTTTACTAAAGAGATTTTGTAAATATGACAAGAAAATTAAAAAATCACCTTAATCCCCCAGACTATAGTTAATAGTTTGTTGTGCTTTTAATGTTTCTATGGACACATATTTTCTTCAAAAAACTAGATTATAGAGTACCTTCACTTTTTTTTTTTTTAAGATGTTATTTATTTATTTGTCAGAGACAGAGCGAGAGAGAGAGCAAGCGAGCACAGGCAGACAGAGTGGCAGGCAGAGGGAGAAGCAGGCTCCCTGCCGAGCAAGGAGCCCGATGTGGGACTTGATCCCAGGACGCTGGGATCATGACCTGAGCCGAAGGCTGCTTAACCAACTGAGCCACCCAGGCGTCCCAGAGTACCTTCACTTTTTTAACTGAAACTTTCCTCCCTTGCATTATGAATTGCCATTAAACAATTCATGTTTTTCAACAATAAATCACGTGAAGTCTTTCCAGAAACTACATGTAGAAACCAAACCTGCTCAACCATGACTACCTTCCTCCTCCTGCTGTTCTCTCCTCAATCCCCTCGCTGCCCCTCTGTTGCAGAAAAACCTTTCCCCAAACTTTTAAAATGCTAGTCCAGCACACAAACATACCATAAAATACATTATTTGATATCATAATTTTCAAAACTTCCACTAGCATGAAGACTTTTTAAAATGAGGCTGGGACATCCAGGTGGCTCAATCAGTAAAGCATCTGCCGTCAGCTCGGGTCATGACCCCAGAGTCTTAGAATCAAGTCCCGCATAGGGCTCCTTGCTCAGTGGGGCAGGAAGCCTGCGTCTCCCTCTGCCTGCCGCTCCCCTTGCTTGTGTGCACTGACAAAATCTTTTAAATAAAATAAAGACAAAGCAATACAATGAAGCAGTAGCAGACAGGAGCTAGGAATATAGATCCTGGCCCACACTGCCGGGTCAGCAGCCTGGCGGCCAATACCTCAGATGCAGGAGCTGGGCCAGCTACCCTACAACCCTAAGCTCCACATTCCTCGTCAGAAGATAGAGAGGGGGCGCCTGGGTGGCTCAATGGGCTAAGCCTCTGCCTTCGGCTCAGGTCATGATCCCAGGGACCTGGGATCGAGCCCCAAATCAGGTTCTCTGCTCAGCAGGGAGCCTTCTTCTCCCTCTCTATCTGCCTGCCTCTCTGCCTACTTGTGATTTCTCTCTCTCTGTCAAATAAATAAATAATCTAAAAAAAAAAAAAAGAAGAAGATAGAGAGGACAACAGGATCACAGTGCTTTCGCCGTCAAGAGATTAATTCAGTTATGCACGTGAAGTACAATACTTTACCCCAGAGGCGTACAATACTGCCTCAGAGGGGAAGCACTGAGAGGCAGGGTATAAACTTAAGGATTTCTGATAGATACTGCCAACCAGCCTTCAGAAGAGGTGTGCCAATTTCCATACCTACCAGCGGTACATGGAAGGTCTCAGCTTTTCTTTGCTGGGACCAAGTGTTACTCTTTTTAACCTTTCATTCTGTTAACTTGGTAGAGTCCATCACGGAAGTCTGAGTTTACCTGCTTATGAGTGTGGCTGAATGGTTCAAGATTTGTGCCATATATCGAAGTTGAAAAAGTTTAGTATTTGCCCTAAGAACATTTTCAGGATGCCTCGAAGTTTATGTATAGCACCATGGATAACAGTCATTCTCAATGCCACTACGTGTGACTTGGAAATCTATGCCAAGTCACTGAACTAGAGCAGGAGTTCTGAGTGAGGCCTATGACCGCATGACCATGCTTTCATAACAGACGTCAGTGTGGCAGGCAACGTAGTCGCCTGCTAAGAAGGGCCACTCCCTCCGATTTCTTTATGGCCGTGAATAAGCTTTACCTTTGCTTCATTCACTTGGGAAAGAATGGAGCCAAATGGAAAGCTAACCTCACCCATACAAAGAGATAAGACTTCTAGAACATGCGTGTAAGGAAGACTTACATCGTTAGCCCATGATCCTGCGATAAGGAAGTTCCCAGGCAAGGTTGGTGGGCTAAAAGACAGACAACCAATGCTGTCATCAGGAGAGGATGTTACTTCAATATCCTGGGGGGGGGGGGGAAGTCAACGTTACAATGTATGCATCATCAATTTCATTCAAAATTATTTTCCTTCTCATTGAACACTCACAGTGGATTTTCCTTGTGCTAAGAACTAAGTGAATTAGACCTCTCTTGCTTTGATCCAAAATAGGAGTACGAAAGAAGGCAGTGGAAGGGCTAGCACTGCTGGGACTGGAAGCTGCACTCTCAAAGAATGGGCAGGATGATTTCCACGTGCTGGCCCACTGGTTCACTCTGGCCCTAAAGTGCTCAATCAGAGTCATGGCCTGCCCCCACCCCAAAGGAAATTCTCATTCAACAGTTGTGGGCTGGGCCCTGGGAATCCACAATTTTAATAAGCACCTGCTAACTTAAGTGGTGAAGAAAGTCGGGGGGACAGGACACTAGCACAAGAGACACTGTTTCTGTGCTCCCAGTCTGAGAAAGTGGGCTAGACAAAGATTCAGAGCTTTTGCCCCAAAGGAGGCTCCCCAGCTATCTGCATCTCTCTCATTGTGGGAAACTCTGGCCTGTAATTTCATACACGTCCCGTGAAGCTTCATGTGGTACCTTCATAGGATTGTGGTTATCTGTGCTTGTGCTGCCAAACATGCTGGTCCCACTAGTTCCAAAACCCGAGGTTGTCCCAAACAGACTCATTTTGGCCCTAAAAAATAAAAGAAAATGTTAAGGATAGGTCTTTTCTTCAGTAATCAATGTCACTGAGAGCTAATATAAAGCCAATTAGGTCACAGAAGGGAAAAAAAGACTCTAAATGACTTGATGTCAGGTTTTTCTCTTCCAAAGTGATCTAAATAATGATCACCAGAGCACCTGGGTGGCTCAGTCCATTAAACATCTGCCTTCAGCTCAGGTGAGGACCCTGGGAGGGAATCCCACATGAGGCTCTCTGCTCGGTGGGGAGCTTGCTTCTCCCTCTCCCTGCAGGTCTGTCTACTTACGTTGTCTCTCTCTATGTCAAATAAATACATAAATAAGTAAATAAAATCTTTAAAAGAAATGCGAAAAGTGCTTTTTAAATATATACTATTTTAGAATAGTTTTTGACATATAGAAAATTGTAAAGATAGAGTTTCCATACAGCCCCGTATCGTTTCCTTATTTCCTTTTTACAGTTGTCGCCACTAGTAAACCAATACATTACAGCAAAGTACTTTTCAGTCACCAGCTAGAAGATAAATTCACCCCTTTCTTATATAATTTGAGACACTGAGCTTTGCACCAGGAATGTAACAATAAACCAGCAGAAGGCCCCACTCCTCCAGGCCTCCGCACAGTGAGAGTTCACTCTCTTCTTAATAATTCCTATACTCTGGCTTAGGTCGGTATCCCTGCATGATGTTACTAAGAAAGGCAATCAGTCCTGGCAAAGATTCAGCGATTTCTCTGTAGGATGAGTTTTAAAAAGGTAATCCACTCTGGTGTGACTGGGTACCAAAAGGTCTCGTATTATGTTCTGGACAACACAGAATGGGGAAATTGCTAGAGATTTTGGAAACGCACTTGGGATTCCCAACTTCATGAACACAATGAGTGCAGATATCCTGGTCAAAGCAACAGCTCTGAGCACGTTAGTATCTTGGACAGCAACTCTGTGAGAGGAAGTGGTATGTGCCAGCTACCTGTGCCTCAAATGTGAAGGTGCACTTGAAGCACCGGTTAACTGCATGAGTGAACAGAGGAATAACAGGGCTTGAGCAGTCAGAGTCTAGGAACTAGCTACGTGGCTTTGAGAAGGTTATTTAGCCTTGATTTTCTCATCCACAAAGAGTCACTGACATCTGGTTCAAGGAATCATGAAAACCAAGTGAGATCAGTCGCACAACTGGTGCCTGAAAATTCTTTCTTCTGTCCCTTTTTGGGATGAACTCAGGGAAGGAGCAAGGGTCATTCAAGTATTAGTCAGCCTATGTGGGCCACACACTATACAGGGCATGGGGAACCCCCAAGAAGTTCAGAGGACATCTCCAAGCAATCTCCTCGCCTGCCCCGCTTGCTGCATTCCAGGCCCTACAGCTCTGGGGGCACCCTTTCCCGCCTGTGACCACAGCAAACTCAGCCCCACCCTGCAGCATTCCTACTACCTGTTCCTTCGACCTGGGATGATTCGCCCTCCCCCAAACCTCCAGCAGCCTCAGTCTGAATCCCCTGAGAACGCCGGGGGGGATGAGGGCGGGGATGGAGATGTTCTCAAACTCTGGGGGTGATGTTCACATAACTGTATTCAACTTCCCAAACGCATCAAAAGGCCCAGTTTTAAGTGGGTGACAGCAGGTAAGCTGTACTTGAATAAAGCTGTTTGACCTACCTTTTTCAAAAGGGTCACCTCCTCGGAGGCTCCCCTGCCCTTCTCATTTAACATACCCAACCTGCGATACCACCACCCTGTTCTCTTCGTAGCACCGGTCACGACCTGGAATTGTGTGCAATCAACCTCTTCCCCAGGAAAATGTCAGCTCCAGGAACAGAGGGCGGTCTGGACTCCTCCCTAAGATACGCCCGGCCCTCGGCAGGGCGCCTGGGCCACAACAGACACCTGACGGGGGCGGCGGGTCTCTTTTACAGCCAGTACTTGGCGGAGGAGGGCAGAAACAAAGCAACCGACCAGCTTCAGAGGAAAGTGCAACCAAGATTAGCGCGGGAGACCGAAGGGGACGGATGCCTTTCTGCAAGAAGAGTCAAGGGAGGCTTCTCCGAGGAGGTGGGAGCATGTGTCTGATACGACAGACGTGTTAACGGGGAAGAGCGGAGACGACAGACGCTGCCATCAACTGTGACCCTCCCGGTGCCTCAGTTTCCCCAAGAGAAGGACGAGGGGGTTAGACCCGGGGTGACCCCAGATCCCCTCCCAGGGGCCAGTAAAGAAGCTCGCTAACCCGCCGGCTCGCGCCCAGGTGCCTCGCCGCGGGGCCCACTCCCCCCCGGGGGGGCGGCGTTGGAAGCGCCATGGCGGCGGGGAGCGAGGAAGGCGGCGCGGGACCTACCTGAGAGTCACGCCGCGGCGGAAAGCCGGTGGCGGGCAGCGGGGAGGACTCGGGAGCCTGCGAAGCTCGGGAACGGAGGAGGAGAAGGCGAGGTGCTGGGCACAGAAACCCCAAGGGCCGAAATACCCTCACGCCGGCGGAGGAAACTCCTCCAATTACCGCGGAAGCACCGCGCAGGCGCCTCGGGGCCACTTCCGGTGTCGCCCGGAAGGCAGGTAAGAACACGGCTTCCCCCGCCCACGAGGCGAAGGCACATGCGCAGGAGCGCCAGTGACGCCGAGAAGGAGTCCCGAGCCAGCAATTTGCGGATTGGCCGAAAGTTGGTGGGACCGCCTGCTTGTTGCCAAGCAACCGTTTTTGATAAATGCGCAGCCCGCTGAGGGAGGGTCGTTAGTATTTTCTCTTGAGAAGGAAAAGTAGCGTATTTCTGATTCCCGCCAACCTAAGTCCAAAGCCATCCTCGGAGAAGCCAACGGAACGCTGCCTCGGTCGGCGGCGAAGTCGGCCAGCCTGGGTCCCGGCCGCCACCCCGACCTCGTGTTTGCAGATTGAGGCGTCCTAAGCCATCCGGGGCTCCCCGGGCCTCGGTTTCCCTCCGTGAAATTGGCATAATGGTGCCTGACTTCGAGGGGACTTCTTAGTTAGGTTCAAGTGAAGCCACATACGTGAAAGACTTTTTGCGAAGTCCAAGGTTCCGTAAGACTGTGAAGGGGCTGTTCAGACACAGACACACGTGCGAGCTCCAAATATTTCAGCTGGTGGCTGGATTTCTGAAGGAAAAAAAGAGGCAGGGGTCCGCTGAATCTTCTTGGCTAGTGGGTGTGGTCTGCGAACCAGGAGTCTTGGCATCCGCAGGGAGCTTTCAGACCCGCAGGACCTTGTTATAAAATGCCGATTCAGGGGCACGTGGGTGGCTCAGGCCAGGATCCCAGGGTCCTCGGATCGAGATCCTGCTTCCCCCCTCTCTCTCTCTGCGTGCCTCTCTGCCTACTTCTGATCTCTGTCAAATAAGTAAATAAAATCTTTAAAAATTAAAAAAAAATAAAATGCAGATTCAGAAGGTCGGGGGCGGGGACCGAGAACCCACATTTCTAGCAGATTCCCAGCTGAGCTTGCTTCGCCATGCACAGCAGCTGAACACCCAAGAATCTAGAGGTATTTGAAACCATTTGGGGGAACTTCCGTAAAGCCCTGCTGCCTGGGATCACGGAGATTTCTGGTCAGTCTTGCGGAGGACCAGAGGGAATGAGTCGTGTTTGATAAGCTCCCCCAAGTGCTCCTAAGATACAGGCGACACAGAACCTCTAGTTCAGGTCGTGATAGTAATAATGGCTCTTTTTTTTTTTTTAAGATATTATTTACTTATTTATTTGACAGAGATCACAAGTAGGCAGAGAGGCAGGCAGAGAGAGGGGGGAGGCAGGCTCCTCGCTCAGCAGAGAGCCCAGCCCGACTCAGGGCTCGATCCCAGGACGCTGGGATCATGACCTGAGCAGAAGGCAGAGACTTTAACCCACTGAGCCACCCAGGCGCCCCATATTAGCTCCCTTGAGCACTAGATGTTCCATCTCCTGTAATTGCCAGGGCAGCCCTATAACGTAGGTACTGTCATCTCCATTTTATAGGAAGGAAAACACAGTGGAGAGAGATAACATACCTGTCAGTTAAATCGCAGATTTAGCTGTTAATTGTTAAATCACAGAGCCAGAGAGGTCCATCTGGTACCTATCTCCACCAGCATAATCTTGGAATTCTCTCCGACAAGTACTCCCTCCTCAAGGACACCTTTCCTCATTCTTTCCCAGATGGGCGATCTCATATGATCTCTTCTTTAACCTCTCAAAGCCCCCTCAGTGCTTATCATATTCCATCTCATAAAACAGTGCAAGTATTTGCCTTGTCTAGCTTCCTAGACATTATGCCTTACTCCTATGCATACCCTTTGCAGCACCAAGCACAGTGTCTTACACATGTATGCTGTTAGGTCAGTATTTGTTGAATTATATTTTCCATGCCTGAGGGGTATTCCAGAAACCTCTATTATGATACAGATTCTCATATAATACTGGATACTTCAGAAGAATCTTTCTGCCATCAAGGGACATGTAACGGACAAGCTCCTTTTGCATATTCCATCAGGGGAAGGAGAGCAGCAGCATGGGCAGCCAAAATATAACAAAAACTAATACTCCTTGACTTTTCCTGAACAGTGTTACTCAAACACTTTCCGTGGATTATCTCATCTCATCCTCACAATGACACAATGGGGGCATTATTATTGTTATTTCCATTTTACAGCTGACAAAACCAAGGCCAGGTTGTAACTTGTCCCAGTCACAGGGTCAGTGAGTAGAGGGGAACCGGATGCATGTAGCCCGCCCCCCACAATCTGACTCCACACCTCCACAGATGGCAGGCTGCAGCAAGTTGCCGCACTTCTTCCCTCTAGAAACAAGAAGGGGGAATCAAAATAATCTGTATGCATGGGTAGAATTATCGAGCCATAAAGTATAGGCAAAAAAATTATCAAAAATAAAAAATAATTAGGGGGGATGCCTGGGTGGCTCAGTTGGTTAAGCGGCTGCCTTCGGCTCGGATCATGATCCCAGTGTCCCACATCGGTCCCACATCGAGTCCCCCACATCGAGTCCCACATCAGGCTCCTTGCTCAGCAGGGAGTCTGCTTCTCCCTCTGCCTCTGCCTGCCACTCTGTCTGCCTGTGCTCACTCACTCTGACAAATAAATAAAATCTTTAAAAAAAATTATTAGGGGTGCCTGGGTGGCTCAGTCTGTCGAGCCATTGCCTCCAGTCTGGGTGAGGATCCTGGGGTCCTAGGATCGATCCCTGCATCCAACTCCCTGCTTAGGGGGGAGCCTGCTTCTCCCTCTCCTTCTGCTGCTCCTTCTGCTTCTGGTCTCTTGCTTGTGCTCTCTCGCTCTCTCTCTCAAATAAATAAAATCTTAAAAAATATAAAATAAAAAATAATTAAAATTAAAATTCGGTTATGTCTATCATTCGCATTGGCAAACACTTCTGCAATATTTATATTCCATTTCTAGGTGAATAGAAACTAAATACGCTTGTAAGCTTAGTATACATCCTTTTCATTTAAAGTGATTTTTAATTTTGAAATTTTAATTAAAAAGTCTTAATATGTTAAGGTTTTGTAAAGAGCTTGGTTGCCAAGAAGCATACATGAAGTGCAGCCTCACGAGGGCTTGGGTGAATCCAAAGCTGATGATACAGAATGGATTTTTGTCCAGAAGTAATACTCAGTCCCACACAGGAATCCTCACGGCTTTACCCAACCATTTTTGCTGTGTCTCAGACTCTTCTACCCCATTCCTAAAAACAACGACTTGAAAATATTTGAAAGAAAAATCCACCCAGAGGACCTTGGTGGCTCAATCGGTTAAGCATCCGACTCTTGATTTCTGCTCAGGTCATGACCTGGGGGCCCCGGGGCCAAGCTCCACGCTCAGCAGGGAGTCTGCTTCAGGGCTCCCTCTCTCCTTCTGCCCCTACCCCTGCCCTATAAATATATATGTAAATAAATAAATCTTGAGAGAGAGAGAGAGAGAAAGAGAAATCCCCTCCAATAGTGGGAGGATTTGGGAGACCAATAGAGCTTTTGCCAGCAGAGGGCGCCTTCGGCTCATGTTTACAAGATTGTTTCCTTGGGTTATAGACTTTTTTAAGGGTAAATCCAAGTCCAAACAGAAGTAATGTTTCTCAACACTTTGCTACAAAAACACTCTGCTGCCAATATTTTTTCGTGCACGTGTGCGTGTGGTTTAGCTTTGACAGCGTCTCTCTTAGCATCCGTTCTTCTGAGTATCAATAAACAGGTACCTCGGTCAAACAGTTCAACCAAGATGCTCCAGTTAAAGAAGTCATAGATGGCGAACCTGGGATGTTTCTGCCCATTTTGTAGAAACTGCAATGTTTTTTCCCCCATGAAATCATGACGTCTCAAGCCACTCAGCACCATCAGTGATGACAGAAACCTGGGGATACTACAAGACCTTTTCTTTTATGAGGGTGATAACGAGCTCTTAAGGAAAAAATAAGATTCTTTGAACATCTTTTTGTTGTACTAGTTTTTATTCACTTTCATTATAAAATTCCAAATTCCAATACCAATGTTCTTGCTTGATTAAAATTATGAAAATGTTATAAACACAGTAGATGATGGCAGAGGGGATATCTGTTGTCAGTTACCATGTTAAAAGGCCATTTATTTTACAGTAATTCTTTTTAGAAATAACTCCTGAGAATTAGAATTCTAGATGGTTCCCAATAGCTACTAATGTTAGGTTTTCATCAAAGATAGGCAGCAAAGCCAAAACATAGTGCATTTTGCTCTCCGATTTCCTTTTCCCAAATAAATGAAAATCATTTTAAGTAAGTTTCCATCATAAACTTGAAATGAATGTAATTATCTAAATTGAATGTATCTGCAAGTCCCTTTCAAATTTTCTTTCAAAAAATTTTTGATTTATCTTCAAAATTTAATGACTATTGTAGATTTTTCATTGCTTTCCATTTTGACAGGATGTCCTCATCCAGACACCTTGCAGCTTGGCCATGTATTTCTAGGTTAGTGATATTCTCCTTCACTTGTCAAAGTTCAGTGATATTAGATGTTAAGGAAGGAAGGTATAAATTTAAAGAAACACTTGTGATTTATAAAAATGTCTTTACAATTTGGGATAGTCTCACAAGTCAATTTGAGAGTCTCACAGAATATTCTCAAAATGAAATACTTGGTTCTGACGTGACCAGGGGAAGTAACAGCACTGTTGACGTTGCAGGCCTGGCATCGGGAGGACCTGATCTGACCGCTAGCCAACAGTAAGATCTGTAGACCTTTCTGGAGCAGTGTGCCGCCTTGGCCACATGTAACACACTTCTCAAGTACCAGTGTCATGGCTAAAGCACAAGGCGTGGGGCCAGGCTCTGGGGGTGAGTCCCAGCTCCACTGCTTAGTACTTATGTGACCTTGGGAAAAGTTTCTGAGCAGCTCTGTACCTTTGTTGTTGTATCTGTGAAGTGGGGATGATAAGAAAGGTACCTAGCTCACAGAGTTTCTGTGAAGATGAAATTAGTTAATAATCAAAAGCACCCAGAAAAATACGTTGCACATAATATGTGCTCTACAAGTATTTTTTCTTATTATATGACCTTATTTAATGTTTCCCAGAACCTGTGGAGTAGGGCCAGCTTCGTGGATGCAGTCAATGCCAGGCCCCATGCTAAGAAAAGCCCCCAGTGTGTGCTTTAATTCTCTGCTGATGTCTTGATATTCCTAATAACTTTTGAAGGAGGACCCTACACTTACATTTTTGCCCTGGCCCCACATATTCAGTAGCTGGTCCTGCTCCGTTCCTGTCCCCACTCTGCCCCATTCCTGCTACGTGGCTTTGGACACGCAACATCATCTGTGTTCTCACCTGTAAACTACAGATGTAGTTACAGACCTGCCAGGGCCCTTGTGAAAGTTAAGATAGTGTGTAAGCCGTGACTGGCACAGGTTAAGTTCTCAGAAATGAGACCCACTATTACTAGCATCTATCTTGATAAAATAACTCACCAACAATTCTGTTCTCCTCTAAATACATACTCTTGCTTACAATTACAGTAACCTCAATGCAGTTAAACGTTTGCTGAAAGTACAGAATCAAGTCATTGAACTTTATTTTTAACTCTGGAAACATTCAGATAGGGTTATGAGGGGAGTTGATCAATTCTTTACTATTACAGAAGAACCTTATTAAAAGTTGAGGCTTCTGTAAATCTTGAACATGTTTTATAAACATGGACTAGAGGGGAAGTCAAGGGACTTGATTTGGGGTGAGAATGGATAAAACCCTGGGGAAATTTTCAGATAAATTATTAATAATAAAAAGCATACTCAGAAACAAAATTTAGTGCTTCAGACTGCATCAACCCAAATATTTATTCATGATAAATTTTACTGCTTTCATGAGTGGACGAATGGGGTATGACCCCTACACCATGAAGGCAAAAAAAGAAATGTTAGACACTCTAATTCATTTTCAACTTCTCAAATTTAGGTTATTATTAGTTTTGGTACTAAAAAGATGCTTCATGCCTTAACATTAGTTATACCATGATGGTATTTGTACAGTATTTTTTCAAATAAAATTTAGAAGTCAAAATAATATGTACTCTTTCATAAGTTACTTTAGAGTACAGGATAGAACTCAGGCTCTACAGAGAAGGATAAACTCTTCTAAATAAAATTGTTTTGACAAAAAATATAACTAGTGGAAAATTATTTTACCTCTACAGGATTAAGAATATATTCTTTCCAAGATGGTATCTACTACCAAAAATAAAACTAATGAAAAACCTCTTAAAATCACAAGATATATTCTTATATATTTTTATATCCATCCTCCAAATTTTAATTTGTTGGGTAGGTACACTCTGGAAAGATAATCTGATGATAGGAAGGTCAAAGCTTGAATTTCTGCCTTCAGTTTAGAGTCTGCCATTATCTCCATCTGTCAACAGAAGTAAAGCACAGCTGTGACCAAGTCCTGCGCCACAGCTCCGTCGACTCAAACTAGGAAATCTAGACTTGTCCCATTCCCAAAGCCATGGGCTAGGTTTTAGCTTGGCCAGAACATTCCAGAGCTGTTCTAGGAAAAAAATGTCAGAAGAATACCCAATATGGATGCCTTTGATAACTAGGAATGCTCCCATGTCTTTATGTGATTTCTCTTTCTTTCCTCCCCTCATAAACTATGATATAGCCATAGACGATAAGTATAGAACTATGATGAGGATAAAAACAGGTCAGCTCCATCCATCTGATTAGCATTCCAGTCTTTCAACAACCATTTACTGCCAAACACCCCTCACATTAGTTGTTAGTTATATAAAATTTCAGAGAGGATTTTTGCAAAATATTATGTGAATAACCACTATGAAAGTTAAAGGCAATAAAAGATACGACACCTGAATTTTAGAAAGAAACATACTTCTTTTCTCCAGAATGGTTGGCAAGTTACATAAGGTCTTTTCAGGACACTGTCAAGTTTCATCTGGTCCTGTTTTGTCAGCGGAATTAAAGTATCTCTAGGTATATTTAACCTAGAAAAAATAAATGAAAAAAAATCAGCAAAAACAGAGTGCTCTTATAACTTAAAGGTCATATATGTATTTTAATTTATTATACCATTTCAAGAAACTCAGACATAACAGATAAGCAAATTATTACAGATCCTTCTTTTAAAAGCCAGAATTTGGGGGATCTGACATGTCCTAGACCAGCAAGGATTCAAATTCATAGTGGACGTCCGTTGTAAATTGTTGTTTTCCTTCCAGATGCACAGGACAGTGACAAGAACACAGACACTGGTGATAAACACAAAGCCAATGGCACTACCATCAAGTGTGTGGACACCCCGCGCTCCCAGAGCACTACAGCCTCGAAGCAGTGGCCTAGAGAAAATGCGTGGCCAGCAGTGAGAGTCACGTTGGGATCTCAGGTTCCACGGAGCACTTCATTCTTTGTAATTCATGAGGACTTCCTGGGTCAAGGAAGTTAGTCTATTACTAATTTATTTCACTTAAGTGCATGTGTGTACACACACAAATACACACACCCCTATCTAGTTTTACGTTTTTTTAAAAAAAAGATGGATTGTAATTTTTTCTTGGTGTGTGTTTTAAAAATAGAACAGCAAAGGTCCAGGATTTATGGTATAGACTACTTTTTGAAGTCACAAATCCTGGATTTCCCAGGAGAACTCTAGTTTCAAATAGTCTTTTTCGATGTGTCCCCACAATTATGATAATTTGTCAGTGGCAGCTACCAGATAGTGTGACAATTTGATTAAAATTGGGGGTAGGGGCCTAGAGGATTTCCCATGAAGCTATGTTTATGTAGCCATCACACTCTGTAAAAATTTCATTGTCCATTTACTTGGAGCGGCTTCGAGGGCACTGGTGGAATTCATGAGATGCAGCTAGAGTTTCTCCAAGCCCTCCACCTTAATAATTATCAGATCATTTGTCCTAACTTTGTGTTAGGAAAGTTTTTCATACAAACAGATCACCCCCAAGGGATTTTGACCAGGACACATACACCAAATGGAACAAAACTTTGATCCAAAAGAGTGTAAATATTCAAAAACCACAAACTAAATGTCTTCTCTTATGCCCTCATTTTGTAAGAAGTGGCAACCACCCAAAACCTGTTCACGTTCCAAATTTAGGAAACAAGGACCAGGTAGCAAGGTTTGCTCATTGCTTAAAGAAATCCAATAAACATGTTTAAGTTCATTCACACTGGCCAATTAAAATAATGAAATATATTAATATATCACATTAGCAGAGATGAATAAAAGGGATCATGTCCTGTGCTGAGGGACAGGTGGGCTCTCACTCTCCAGGAGAAAAAAAATAATTAACCTATCTGGAGGGCAGTCAAAATCTTAAAAATGTGCCTACCCTTTGACCCAACAATTCTGGGAATTCAGCCTTCGGGACTAAGGGACTAATTAAAGATGCAGGCACAGATTTAGTTACAGGAGGGCCCCATCAAAGCACTATTTATCGGAGGTCTGGAAACCACCCAAATGTCTGACTAGGAGGCGCTGGCTGAATAAACACTGGTACATCCAGAATTGGAACTCAGTAACAGAAGACACTAGAATGAGGTCATGGATACGGAAAAGTGCTTTCATTGTGTTGTGTGAGAGAAGCAGACTACAAAGTAACAAAGCATGATTCCATTTTTGTGAACAAGTTACTGCTACAGGCAGAGAGTAATAATAATTTGCATGGGTAAAGCTGTTCATCAGTAGGTGATTTTTATCTTGTTACATAATGATATTTTTTTCTGTAATGAACATATATGCTAAACTTCCCAAATGTTAAATAATCTTAAAATGAGATTTTTTAAATGAAATTAAATTTTTCAAATGAAATTAAAAATTTAAATCTACAGTAAAATTGATTCATATGGCAAATGATGTTGTCGACAATTACCATTTCACTAGAGCCAATGTCTTATACTTTATGACTATAAAAATATTACAAAATCTTAAAAAAAATTTTAAAAATTTAAAAAATAAAATTAAATATTACAAAATCTTTAACCATAAGGTAAAACAACAAATATTTTCTAGCTGAAAGTTCAGTTAACCAAATTCATTCAAGGATTTTTGTAGTTGAAACAAAAACATCAATGCATTTAATTCATAATTCTATAATCCTGTATCATTGTGACAATATAAACACATTAGTAGCTTTCCTGTGCAATCACTTTTTCAGCTTATTGTTACATATTATCATGAGTCATCATTTTAAATATCTTAGTTTTACTAAGACTAAAATTAATCTCACCGTTTAATATCAGAAGGGAGGAGACCAAGCCATCTAATAGCTGGAACTGTGAGATTATGGGCCTCAAAAGACATCGCCTAAAATAAAGAGCAAATGTACATTAGATGAGGCTAATCTGCAGAAAACTGGCAGACCTGTTTCTGCAGCCACATGTTTCACTTATTAAGAAGAATAAATACGAAAGACTGCATACTCCCTGAACCCACAGAACTAAGAAAACCACCAAGACTTTTGCTAACCCGGGCTTTCAGTGAAGGTTTTAAAACTGCTCTAGGATTTCTGTATTGCTTTTATATAAGTTAAAACTAAAAATGAACCTCTCTGACCTTCATTTATTGTTGTTCATGACTCTGTGTTTTAACATCTTCCTGCACCATCCCTTACATCTAAATATATATGTCATATAAATGTATCTGTTGGGGACGCCCAAGGTGTAAACCGGTGGTGCCCAAACCTGATCATGCATCTGAGTCACTTGGGGTCCAAGCCTAGAGATTCCAGTTCAGGAGGCCTGGATGGGGACTGAGCTGTGCATTTCTAGCAAGCTCCCCAGTAATGCCAGCACTGCTTGTCTAGGACCGTACTCTGAGAACGACTGATGTATGGTAGTTCAGACTCTAATGGTAAAATTTGGTGATGTTTTCATTTTTCCTTACAGTGGGTGTAAAGGGAATCGGCAATGTCAGAATTCAAGGTTATATATAATTTTCAGAGTTTATTTGGCAATCAGACCTTGCTGTTACCCCGAGGTCCCACAGTTACTTCAGCAGGCTGGGAGAGTGGAGGATTATATTGCCTCTTGCCCACAGCTAATCCCACTCTGTCATCTGTGGTCACACTGGTCATGCTGGAAGCTGGAACCACAGCCAGGAACACAGATTGGCCGTAGACTAGGAGAGGAGCTCCCCGGCACACTTTGGGGGTCCTCAGCTAACTAAAGGTTGGTAAATGAATGCAGCAATCACCCTGATGAATATGGACTACCTCAACATTGGAAAAGAAAAAATACTTTTCTGTACTTACCATAGATCCATACTTGTAGATGCACATTATTTCTATGCCTGTAAAAAGAAAGTCACCTTTACAGTCTCCTTTTGCACGTAACAGGTTGGATCGTGTGCACGCTCACATTTTATCTAACACCTGCAACTTTTCTTTTCATAGACACCACCAATAAAAAAACTTACTATTCAGTTCAATGGGGCAAAATAACAATAAATTGCCTCAGATGATTACAGTCATTAATTTTAATCTAATAACCATCTTCTTTTAAAATAATTTATGAAAGCGTTCTAAGAGCAGAAAAGTACAACTGTAAGTATGATGAAGAGGATTTAGTTAGGACAACTGCTTCAAACAGTCCAACGACAAATCACCATGTGGATCGGCATCGACAAGAGCGAAAACAGGAATATGAAATGTATCCCACAGCTTCTTGACCAGAAGTCTTGTGTTCACGTCAGGTACCCCCTTTCCCTAAAAGCAAGATTGAAATTATGCATTTTAATTCCAGCAGAATGAAACTGACAAAACCTTTTCCTTATCTTACCAACAATTTAAAAGTTAGAAAAGTTAGATCACCTCAAATTTCAGGTGGAAGACTAGTGTGGACTGTGAAAAATGTACAGTCTACACAACAGAGTGAAGAAGCCTGCCTCCATTCGTCACTGTGACCCAACCACACCAGTGCTGGGAAATGATCCCAAGGAAACATTTCAGCACCAACAGAAATAATAAAAATCGGTCATATCTACCAATCCAAGGGACATGGAGAGGCAGCATCACATGTCATTTGTCATTTGGCCCTAGTCCAGCAGGTGTCCCTGATTACTCCAGGGTTACCGACTCCTCCCACGCGACGCAGTGCGGGAAGCTTACTACCCTTTGCTCACTGATGCCGTGGCTGCCTGTGTGGCATCTCAATGTATGCTTCTGGATTCTTTGCCATTCTTGGCGCATACATATGCATCTGTATCTGTATATGTATCTGTTTCTGTATATGTATATATGTATGTATGCCTGTATGTACAGAAAAGCAGACTCTCTTTGATGGAATTCATGTAATTACCTGATGTACAAACCTGCAGGAGGCGGAACACAGAGCAGCTCCAGTGTTACATTACAGTTGAGACAAGCCGCTGTGGGGGAATGGCCTGTAGGTGACTCTGAGAGTCTGTGCAAACTCACTGTGGTATTAGAACATCACTGCTGTTTAAGAATTGGAACCACCAGGGGCACCCGTGTGGCTCAGTCAGTTAAGCTCTGCCTTCGGCTCATGTCATGATCTCTGGATCCTGGGATTGAGCCCCGCACTAGGCTCTCTGCTTTAGCGGGGAGTCTGCTTCTCCTTCTCCCTTTGCCCCTCCACCTGGATCCTGCTGTCTCTTTCTCTCTCCCTAATAAAATCTTGGTGTTTTGTTTTTTTTAAGATTTTATTTATTTGACAGAGAGAGAGATCACAAGTAGACAGAGAGGCAGGTGGAGAGAGGGAGAAGCAGGCTCCCGTCAAGCAGAGAGCCCGATGCGGGGCTCCATCCCAGGACTCCAAGATCATGACCTGAGCCGAAGGCAGAGACCCAACCCACTGAGCCACCCAGGTGCCCCTCTCTCTCCCTAATAAAATCTTAAAAAAAAAAAAAAAGGAATTGGGACCACCACTTTGATTTTAATCAGATTTGAGGGTGTTTAAATAACCCCCTTGGAAATTCTTACTCTATCACCCCAAAGGATGTGCCATGCGGATAACAGAATGTTGTGTGAGCTGCAGACATAACGTTACAAACCCCTCTTCCCAATCACCAACGTAGTATGTTAGTCTTGGCATTGTAGTAAAGGGCGACAATATAATACCGTAACCATGATGCATGGGGACATTCTGTTGCAAAAGCTGTCATCCAGGAGTCGCTGAAATGTCGCATCTTTTTCTACAATTAATAGAAATTTTGCGTCTGTAATTAAATCTGTGATGTTAAGGCTGATAATTCGAAGCCAAGAATACTTCCATTTAATCGCCAGCTAAATAGTGGTGCCGTAGAAATCACTTTTCAAACAGCTGTATAGTATATTCTTTTTTACCTTCAAATATATAGACATCTATTCACATATTTCCATACCTGTCTCACCTACTAGACAGAGAGCCCCTAAAGCAGAAACCGTGTGTGTTCGTCTTGACCACTATAGGGTCTAGCAAGATGGTTACACACTATGAAGGCTTGGTTTATCAAAATAATGGATGAACGCACATTCTATGAGCTTAAATAGTTTTCCCACTCAAAGGATACTTCGAATTCCTTGAATATTAGATGGCACGGCAACAGCCTAAGTTAACAAAACAAGAGAGTTTTTATTTTAAATAAAAAGCAAGTTTAACCACATTTAAAGTGCATCCCCAAACCCTATTTCATTTTTCTCTGACTATACCAGTTACCAGAGATTTATTCCTCATATTTACTCCTCAGGAAGAAGACAGCCACCCAAACTACTGCCTGGCAGGTGAGAATCTCTCGGAAACTTTGTGGCTACATGGCTTAAGCGGCAGAAAGTGGCGAGTTAAAGCCATCCTTACCCTAGAGCGCACAGGTGTCTCCTGCTCATTTCCAGACTGCTGTGCAGGTTAGCGCTGTGGCCTTTCCAGGTGCCAAAGCCCAGCAAACAGCTCAGAATTAAATAGATCAATTTCCAAACCAGGAAACTGTATCAAGATTACATAAATAACCATGCTAACATAGCCAAGCTCCATTCACCTGAAGACAATAGTACGTTCTTGAAAGGAAGGCATATCTTTATTTTAATATGACATTTGACAACTGGTGTATTTTAAAACTGCATAACGGACGACGCCCTAAAGCATACGCTTACTCACCCTTCAGTTTTATTTGAACATCTTAAGCTCCAAACTACATAAGAAAGCAGGAAATAAAATACATTTCAAAAACAAAGGATCTGAAAGGGAGTTAAAGCAGGTGCATGAATATGCTTACTGTGGAACCACAGGTACAGTGCACTCTGGTGCCGTCTTCCTCCAGATACCTTAAGTTGCCAGCGATTAAACCTTTTGATGTAGATAACTGAAAAAATAATAGACATTTTTGAACATTGTTTCACTGACATATTTTTTAAAGTTTATTTATTTAAGTTTATTTATTTAAGCAATTTCTACACCCAATGTGGGGCTCGAACTCATGACCTCAAGAGCAAGAATCACATGCTCCACCGACTGAGCCAGCCAGGTGCCCCTCACTAACATTCTACACGGATGAGTCAGTCCTCACGTTCAAGCAAAGGAGAAAATATGTAAGGATATTAAGGAATTAAAGAATACTTAGTAATTCACTTGTTGTAGTCCATTCATCCAAGGGAATATACTGAGAGTAGATTACTTAAATTCATGAGAGACATGTAATATCAAATACTACAAAAACAAGGCAGAGATTACATTTGTTTTTCTATTATGATTTCACACAAATCTTTCGTCTTAAAATAAGATGTTTTATATTAAATGCTACTTACTATATGTAGACTTATCCTTGGCATTTTTAACATACAAGAAACGTCGTTGATAATATTGTCCACGACGGTCTGGTTACCGAAGAGTTGGCTGTCAGTATAATATATATCTCTATGAAAGTTAAATATATATTTTTAATTAGCCATATTCTCTTCGGCTATGACAAGTATTGGAGTATTATTTGTAGGAGGCTTTAACTGGATGAAACACAACATATAAGGAAAGTAATTTATTACCCATAGTCTAGTCTTATGTACCATTTCAAAACATAATGGGAGTTAATCTAAACTGTCTTAAAGGAATGATTTACCAAAACAAGTATTTACCTTTTGGTTGCATAAGTGTTGCTCTGTACTAATTTATAAATCATGGACAATATTTTAAGAATTAGGGCTGGAAAATAAGATACAATGAATAAGTTACTCATCATTTCTCTCATTAATTCAAAACACACCACTATCAAGGATTTCGACTACCCCCAGTTACTTCCCATAACATTTAAAAAAATTATCTTTCCAAAACAGAAGTACTGAGTACAAGATAATAATTTCCTGAAGGATCAAATAAAATTAATTGCTCTCTGAACAGCAAAATTGAGAGAAATCATGTACCTTGAAAATTTATTTTGGAATTATAATCTGCTTCCACGGTTACTGACAATGAAAAATTCTGTAACTTTATTTCAGGTATAAGGGTGGTCTATTAAAGAACAACTAAAATTATTCAACTAGGAACAACTAAACCCAGGAAGTAGCCAAACCTACTTATTACTAAAAGCTAAGAAAGATTAATTTACCAAATTTTTTAACTGATTTTAGTGAATCGCTTTTGATTTTTCTCGTGGTACAATGAGATGCCATCTGAAGACCCACAGAATCTTCAAACCTGTCATTTTGTTGAAAGGCGATAAGATAAAAAAAGAATTATCTTCTGAACACTAAACAATATACACTTAATACACTCTTCTGCACATCATCTAAACCCATATTTCTTCTCAACAGAGGCACTGAGGCTTTAGGACAACTTCATTTACAGTCTTAGATAATTCCAAGTAGTAATAAGGTAATTAGCTTTATGACATACAGAAGCACTAAAATAAAGTGTTTAAAATAAGTGAATTAAATACCTTTGAGTATAATGTGTGCATGTGTGTGTATTTAGTGTATAATGTGTGACATTTAGTGTATGTAAACTATTTTCACAAGTTTATTAGCATTTTGCTCATTTTAATACTCATTTATTAACTTTGCTCAATTTAACAAGTTTTGAACTGTATTTCTGATTTACTTCCTAAATGACATTAAATGAAATAGCAATTTGTTATTAGGTTGTTAAATTGAACTGCCAAGCTTGTCCTAAAGGTGGCAGAAGGCACCAGGCAAATAGGCTGAATGTCAGCGGCCTCAAGGGCTTGATGAAATCCATTCTGCAAAATGATGCAAAGTAGGATTCAAAAGTTTAATTTTACTGATTATACTGACCATAAAAGAATAGTGACTAAGGAAACTCAAGACTACTTTTATTCTGTGTCTGTAACTCTTACTGAGGGCTATTGCAGTGTTTTTCATTATTTAGACTCTGCAGGCTAAGCATCTGAAAAACACAAAAGATATGAGCAGGTTGGAGGGCTTTGACAAAGCTGTTTGCCGATTTTACTTTCTTGGGACACATGACTTGGCAGGGGGAATCTACCAGGAGAAAGAGCCTGTGTTCCGGAAACATTTATTTTCCTCCGTATCAGGATTGCTTGTGCTTTGCTTTGCCGTATTTCTGCAGAATTCCACTGGTCATATTACCCGCCTTTCAGTGCTAGAAAGTTTAGGTCCCAGTTTGAAGCCTATTTTTAGCAGAACTGTAAGACTTTATCATATGCATTTTGAATTCTAACCTCTTTGGGTGCTTCATTTGTTGTTCCTAGCATTGTTTTCCCTTTGCCTTATCTTTCACACCCACTTCTAGTTTATATGACCTGCCTATGAGGTATGTATTTTGTAAACTCCCTTAAATCCTTCTAGGCAGGGTAAAAGCAGTATAAAGAAAGAAATCAGATTAGAACTCAAACTCAGATAAATTCAAATAATGACACAGGTATTGTATTCAAAAATTTAAAATGCAAAAGGCCCACTTTATATTTTCCCAGCTTGATCTGTTGTCTATGGTGAATGCAGGTGCCTCATTCCTTGCCACACTTGTGATGACGTCCTGGATAACACTTTCTATAGATCCAAGAACCTCAGAACTGAAAAAATAAACACACTATGATTCAATCTTAATTTTAAATTAGACCTTTACAATATGTAACATTTCCCCAGATCAACATAAAAGTAGGTTTTCGTTTCATTGGTTGTTTTTTAAGATTCGGTAATTCACCTCCATACGAATCTCTCCTATTAAATTTTGACATCGGCATTGCACTAAACTGTCTTTACGGTGGTTATTTGCAGAGAAATCTCATTTGCTTGTAACTTTACTTCTCAATTACCAATTGAAGTAATCTCTCCCTTTTAGACAGTATCAATAACTAGACAATGATTTATAAATATATTTTAATCTCTTTGTATTAACCTACTTAAATTCAAACTTGTTGGCTTGAAATACTACTGATAAATGTTTCAATTAAAAATGATGTAATACGGGGGGCGCCTGGGTGGCTCAGTGGGTTAGGCCGCTGCCTTCGGCTCAGGTCATGATCTCGGGGTCCTGGGATCGAGCCCCACATCGGGCTCTCTGCTCGGCAGGGAGTCTGCTTCCCCCTCTCTCTCTCTGCCTGCCTCTCTGCCTACTTGTGATCTCTGTCAAATAAATAAATAAAATCTTAAAAAAAAAAAAAGGATGTAATACGGGCGCCTGGGTGGCTCAGTGGGTTAAAGCCTCTGCCTTTGGCTCAGGTCATGATCCCAGAGTCCTGAGATCGAGCCCCGCATCGGGCCCTCTGCTCAGCAGGGAGCCTGCTTCCTCCTCTCTCTCTCTGCCTGCCTCTCTGCTTACTTGTGATCTCTGTCAAATAAATAAACAAAATCTTTTAAAAAATGATGTAATATTGGCTTTGAATTTCTTTCCCAAAAATGCAATGCAAAAAATATTCCAAAAGAAATAACTTCTTATTGTAACACATCACCCTGATTGATCTCATGCCTTAAATCTGCCCTTTGAATTTTAGTGATACAAAGAGAAAAAACTTTAATCACTACCATGGAAAGACTTGGCAACCATTACCCCACTTTACAGCAAAATAAGAAGACCTAGCCCAGTTTTCTATGAGCTGACTTTTAATTTCACAAGCCATCAGCTTCAAAAAATGTTGTTCGGTTATAAATACCATTAGTGTATTGCCTAAGAAGGGAAATCAAATTAAATCTAGAAAATGTGCAAATGTAGAATGTAGAATGTTCTAATTCCCCCAGCAACTTCAGAGCTTGCTTTGAAAATGCACATTTGTGAAAAAGAAAAGAAGGAAGAGAAAATGCACATTATCAGAAAGCAAATCTTAAAACAATCAGTATTTTCTAACACGGAGAGATAAAAACCCACTCATGGAAAGATCTCATTTTTTCCAGTTTGGAGAAAAAAAAAGTTGCAAGGTAACACTGTGACAACCTTGAAAATACAATTAGGTTAATTTGCATCTGAAATTTAAACAGGGGACTTCATTCCCTCCTTTCCTCACCCTTGCAAGCTCTCCTCCTAATACTTTTATAAAAATCGGTTTGCTTATATGTTTTCCATTTTGTGTGTGTGTTTTGTTTTGTTTTGGCAGTTGGCTTAGTCTTCTTAAAGATAAGACAGTAATTTGTTTAGGCTGAAAAACTCTGCTGATAAACCAGAACAGCAGATCCGGGGGGTGGGGGAAAACAGCATCTTAAGTAAAAATGGTCAATAACATAAATACATTCTCTGTAGCTAATTCCGAGCCGGGCAGCTGGAGAATCGCAGTGACCCGGCTCCTCAGGACCTGGCTCTAACCAACCTCGCCAGCCGCCAACTGCTTTAAAATAAATCACTTAAAACGTGTGTAAATTATTGTCTCATTATCAACCACTTCCATGTTCATTTTGATAAAACCCGGATGGAGAGAGAACGCCCAACACTCGGCTTCCCTCTTCACACACACACACACACACACACACCTGAAAGCTTTTTCAGCTAAAATGGAACCCAAAAAGAAACTGTTTTAAACAAATGCAAAGCCAAGCTGTGCCTCAACTCCCTGACTGCTGTGACTCTCAGGAGACCGGCGAGCCTCGCTGTGCGGGATGCTCCTGGAACATTCTAGAAGGGGAACATTCTAGAAGACACGAGGGGCGGGGTCTGCCCCCAGGCTTTTTGAGTTCAAAAGGAGAGCTCAGCGCTGACAAGACAGGGAGCTCTGAGGAACAGCCTGCTCAGAGTTCCTGAGCCTTCCGCGAAGCCAAGGGGGTCGCTCCTGGGGCCGCCTCATCCCGAGACCGTGGAGAAGGCAACGGCCGCCAGCCATGTCCCTTCAGAGCGCCTCAAGCCCCCACCCCCTCCCGGCTGGGGACCCAGCTCCTCTCTAACTCCCGAGCACTGTGTCCCAGAGCGACCCCTTCTACCTCGAGGCCAGACGCGTTCCCCCGCCCGCAGGCTCCCCACCGCCTCTCCTCAGGGTGGCCAGCAGGGAAGCCCTGTGCTGGTCCAAAACCTCGAAGAACGAGGCCTCAGGCCCCATGGGCGCAAAGGCCATGAGAGGTGACAGCAACGGAAAGCTCCAAGGGCAGGAACCCCACAGGGGACCACGACGGCCCTGCCGGGTGCTGTAACGAACCCTCCCTGACAGCCTTTCTGGCGATGGTGGTCTCTTTTCCCAACGCTTTCTATCTGGGCATGCGCACACCTTCTCTTTTACCACCCCCCCCCCAACCCCGTTCCGCATGCGCGTAACGTTGAGTGGAGTGCGCAGGTGCACAGAGTTCAATCTGGTTCTCTCCCACCTGAGGGTCAAAGTGATGGGCCCAGGGGGTACCAGAATGACATGCTTGGGATATTGGATCCAGTTTTCCTTGAAGTGGATTTATGGTGATTTTGTTTGTTTGTTTGTTTTTAAGGGGATAAGGGGCTGTATTGGGGCAAAAATAGTATCAGCGATTTTTTCATGAAAAGAAATAGTTCTGGTGATCCCGCCCCGTGTGCTTGACGCGGCCCTAGGCACTGGGTTCAGCTGTGGTCAAGGCAAACAAAATTCCTGCCTTACTGATGTTTTTAGAGTAGCCGCTCTCTTAATTCTCAAAACCATCCCAGGAGGTTCCTGATGTGGTCCTGGTGATTTCGCAGGAGAGGAAGAAAGTGAGGTCCACAGCGGATTCAGGCTGAGGTAACAGCCTCCCGGTTTGATCACTTTGAAGGATCGCCAGATTTAGCAAATCAAAATACAGGACGCTCAGTTAAATTTCGGTTTCAGATAAACAACAGATACTTTTTTTTTTTTTTTTTTTTAAGGTTGACTAGGTCCCATGCAACCTTGGAGACATACTGTTACGGGAAAACGTTTTGTTGTTTATCTGAAATTAGAATTGAAGTGGACATCCAGCTTTCAGCCAGCAATCCTGACATTGGACCTCATCCTTGCCCGGCAGACTGGGTGAGCTGTCGGTGTCTGTGTCCGTGTCCCTCCCCCCCAACCCCCCTTGAGCAGAAGCTGGGACTTCTGAAGCCTCAGGGAAGGACTCTTGCCTCTGGGGAGTGATGTCCTTGAGAGAGAGGAAAAATGGGGAGAGATTATAAAGCAGGGTAAGGTCCCGGGCCTGTGGGGGGCTTGGTCCTGCAGGAATGGGAGGCCAAGGGCTTTGCCCCAGAAGAGCCACCTGACAACAGGCCCCGTCCAGAGAACTATTTTGTTCCCTCACTGCCTGGTTATTTGATAGTTTTGAAATGAAAACTGCTTTGCCATCAGAAGTAACAATGAACCCCCCCCCAACCCCGTTCATGATGATGGCTGCCTGTGCCAGGCACTGAGCCAAGGGCCTTGGTTATTATTATCACAAATACTTTGTCTCTGCCTACTCTGAGCTAGGAAGCATTGGTTACTGCGGACACTGCTGTGAATACGGCAGACGGAGTCCTTGCCCTTTGGTTGCTCACCATCTAAGAAGAGGGTAAATAAGTGAACACTTAAATCGTGAATTGGCAGGGCGAGAAGCACATTTAAATTGGCAACCCTAAGAGGTAAAAATTATTATCCCCATTTCACAGATGAAGAAACTGAGGCTTGGAGAAGTTAAGCAATTTGTGAAGATTGCACGTTGGTATGTGAGAGAGCTGAGACGTAAATCTTGCCTCCACCTTCAAGCTGCTACCACGGGGATAGGAGGCCCCATGGCGGGGCTGGCTTGGGAAGGGGCAGCAATACAGCAGAGGCTTCTCTGGTGGTGGGATTACCCCCTCTGGTCTCAGTTCCCCTCATGAGGAGATGAGGGCGGTGCCACAGGTGGGCTCTCATTTATCATCCTCAATGTGGAACAAACAGGCCTTTGAAGGGAGAGAGCAAGTCAGTGACACCAACTGGGCTGGTCTGCTGGGAGGTGCCTCTCTCCAAGGACTAGAACCATCTGTCTGGTTGTCTCTGCCGCTCTTGAGGACAGGCTGTTCCATCTCACGTAGTGCTACACTCAGCCGGGAGCCAGCGGCCTCCTGGGAACCTCGACATGAAATGAAAAGTCCTGAGCGGGGCAGGGGCCCAGGGAGGAGATCGACCACGGAGAAGGGAACAACCCCTAATCAACGTGACATCCTTGCAAGGAGACACCACAAGGGGCCGACTTGAAAGGCTTCGCCGTGTTCCGGCCACAGGAGACCAAAGCAGGAGGCGTTAGCTGCACTCAGGTAAGCTGCCACCTTCACATCAAAGTCTGCCATCCCAGCCCCAGGCCCTGAAACCAGAAAAACAGATTCCGCGCCTCCAGCCACAACTTGCAGATGAAACCAGGAAGCCACTCTGCAGCGTAGTCTCCCTAGTGGGTCCTTTCTTCCTGCTGGCCTGTGACGCTCGGCACAGGGACAGAGAAGGGTCTCAAAGCTGTGCTCAAGCTGCTCTTGGGAAAATGGAAAGATTTTCCCCAAACCCTACTAGTGGGCCTTTCATCCGACCCCAACCTGACATCCGGAAATTTGTCTGGGAATCAGAGCCCCCCATGCGGGTTGGCAAGGAACATTATTTAAATTAGGCATGATTATCGTAGGGAAGGATGGGGAGACCCTTCTGGCGAACCAGACAGGAGATGATGCCACGCTTGTTACCTTTAAGCAAGGTGGTGTCTTTAGCAAATGTGCATGGATTTTAACGTATTATAGATTCTTGAGGAAAAAAAAGTAAATGCTACAATAATTTATGTCTGGGGGCTTTAGCAGGTGTTTTTCTTTTGTATTTGTGGGGTTTTTTAGGTCTTTAAAAATGTAAGAATGATATATGCTTTTCATAAAATATTTATGTAATTCAGAAGGTACAGCGTAAGAGTGAAGGAAACCCCCTCCCCTTGCAGCCACTCCCCCCCACCTTCATTTGTCCTCCTGGGGCTCTGTCATCCTCTGAGCCCTGGAATTGCCCCTTCTTGCCCCAGCGCCTTTGCACTTGCTCATTCTTTAACAGTTTGGGGTGTTTTGTCCTTTTTCTCTCCTACTCCTTGCCCTCCTTCCCCCCAAATCCAGCTTTGCTGATTCTCCTGTATCCTTCAGATCTCAGCTGGACATCTCCCTGGACCACGCCCAAGTCTTGACCCCTGTTTTCCCCCTGTCTCAATATATCTGCATTTCTCTACCCTGTCACCCCCACGGGGGTGAGCTCTCAGTACCCCACAGTTGCGCTGTGCCTGGCACATAGAAGGCATTCAGTCGTGTTTGTTGAATGAACGAATGACCCCTTGTGGGATTATGTCCATTATCTACTTGTAGTATTTCAGCTCCAACATCTCTCTGTGCATGCCCAAATAAGCATCACTTTTTATATGAATAAGACGCTACTCAACATTCTTCTGGGACTGCTGCCACCGGTCATAATCATAACCGCAGTTTGCTGACGGCCAGACACTGAGCCAAATGCTCCACACACAAAATCTCATTTACTCCTTCCCACTGTGTGAGGGAGAAAGTTGAGGCTTGAAGAAGTATAAATAAACCTTCTGGGTTTCTTAGAGAGGCATATGAGAAAACTCCGACAGGAACAGCGTCTTGCTGTCAGCTGCTATACCAGATTGCCTCAAAGTCAAGGTAATTTAGTGCTGATGAATGAATTTGCCCATTTTTCATAACCAGTGATTATACAACAGGATGTGTGGTATGGTGTAGATCAGTGAAAGGAAGATAAATCAAATTTTAATAAGATCAGCAAAACATTTGGGAGCATGTGGGCCATCTTATTGATGCGGGCATGGTGGGGTTTTTTTCCCCTTAATAATTTATTTATTTGTCAGAGAGAGAGAGAGCAAGCGCGCACAAGCAGGGGGAGTGGCAGGCAGAGCAGACAAGGAAGAAGCAGTCTCCCTACTGAGCAAGGAACCTGATCTCAGGACCCTGGGATCATGACCTGAGCCAAAGGCAGATGCTTAACTTACTGAGCCACCCAGGCACGCATGGTTGTTTGTTTTGAGAGAGATGGAGAGAGTCCCATGGACCCAACACCAGCTTCCATGACTTCCACTCCCAGCCAAACTTTTTCACCTACATCCACCCCCTTCCCAACCCTCCTTCCAGACTATTTGGAAGCAAATTCCAGGCATCATATTATTTCATCTTAAGTATTTAAACAGGTATCTCTAAAAAACAAGGACCATTAAAAACAATAACAACAACACAATTCCATTTTCATAGCAGGACTTCCATTCACAATCATCCTTTAATATCCCCCAATACTCCATCTCTGCTTAATGTCCCCTATTATTCCATGAACTGTTTTTATAGGTTCTTCTTGTCAAGGTGCAGATAAGGTCCATCCATTCATGGCTGTTGGTTGATAGGTCCCTTAAATGTCCTTAGTTCCATAGGTTCCCCTCTTTTCCTTCCTTGCCCTTATTTGTTGAAGGCACCGAGTCATTTATCCCAGAGAGTTTCCTGCAGTTAATGGTTTGTGGACTGCACCCCTGTGGTGCCACTTGACATGTTTTTCAGTCCCTGGTATTTCCTGTAAATTGGAGGTTGGACCTAGGGGCTTGACTGGTCCTGCTTTGATCATCCACCCTCCCTTCCTTCCTTCCTTCCTTTGGCAAAAAATATATCCTAGGTGGTTTGAACTGGGTAGGATCTCTGCTGGAACCTTCCAAGACCTCTGTGGCTGGGTTTTCCAGGTAGAGAAGCGCAGAGGCAGCCTGAGCCTTTCATGAACAGAAGGAGAAGCTCACCCCAGGAGGTGAAGTCACGCTCAGCAAAATCCTGAATCCCTTCACAGAAGACCAACCCAGAGGAGGAAATCCAGGGAGAGCTCTTCGAGCCACGACTTCCCTTAGCCGCAGATGCCGGCCTGTGGATTTGTGGGGAAGCTTTCTCCACCTGGCTGCCTCTTGGCTGGCTAGCAGGCAGAGTCTTCTTGCCACGGCCCAACCTGACTCATCCCCTCTGCTTTTTGTTTCTACCTCACACCCCAGCTGGGCTGCTCATTGCTCCCCTCCACCCACCCTGTGCATCAGAATCCTGGCCTAGAGACACCCTGCCACCCCTGTTTTCCAGCCCTGCTCCAACAGCTAGTCTCGGCTTTATTTGAAAAATCAGTTGGCACTAAACAGCAACTTGCTTTGATTTAAGGAGGCTTCAAAACTTTTAAGTAGTTCTCGTCCTCCTTCTCTGCCACTTCTTTGTCGTCTTTTTTTGTCTGTCTTCCATTCTAAAGACTTCCTGGCAGCAGACTTGGACAGGAAGAGACCTTTTACAAAAGACCAGAAGGCATCTTTAATGGCCAAACCCAAAGTGATAACATACTCCTTAGGTGATTCCCTCTTCGCTTCTCCTTCTCTCCTGTGCGCAGTCTACACCAGAAGGCCTCCCCGGTTTCCATCATGCCATGAATCCTCTGGCAGAGACAAGTGTTTGCCTGGCACCCAGGGCTCTCCTTGGCACCAAGACTCAACAAAGAGCAAGATTGCCAAGTGTCATACCCACATGGCTGGTACTTTGGTGGAGAAGACAGATTATAAAGACAACAAAGAAATCTACAACATAAATGCAATAAGGTTGTGTTGCTGGGAACACACATCCTGGTGTGAGGACAGGAAAGAGTAAAGAAGCGACCAGAAAAAATGGGAATCATGAAGAAGGGCCCGCCACAGGCTGGAAGGAATGGCACATGCAAAGGGCCTGAGGAGAGATGGGATCGGAGAGCCAGCCAATGTTAATGGAGGGTGAGAAGGATGGGAAGGTGGTGGCGAGAGGGTGGGCAATGGCCAGACCATCAGGGGCCTATCAGCCAGCGGGAGGAATTGGGACTTTTCTAGAAGGCAGTGATTCTAACTGGGGCAGTTTTGCCTCCACAGGACATCTGGTGGTGTTGGGACATATTTTGGGCTGTCACAACTTGCAGGAGGTTGAGGGGAGGGAGTGGATGCTCCTGGCATATAGTAGCACAAGGCCAGGGATGCTGTTAAACATTCCCAAGTTAAGGGACGCCTGGGTGGCTCAGTTGGTTAAGCAGCTGCCTTCGGCTCAGGTCATGATCCCAGCGTCCTGGGATCAAGTCCCACATTGGGCTCCTTGCTTGGCAGGGAGCCTGCTTTTCCCTCTGCCTCTGCCTGCCACTCTGTCTGCCTGTGCGTGCTCTCTCTCTCCCTCTCTCTCTGACAAATAAATAAATTTTGAAAAACAAACAAACAAACAAACATTCCCAAGTTAAGCATTCCCAAGTGCCCAGGGCCGTCCCGGCAGAAGAGAATGAGTCGATCCCAAACGTTAATAGTGCCAAGGCTGAGAGAGCCTGGTCCCAAGGCAGGGGGAGGTCATCAGAGGGTTCAGAGTGAGAGATTGATACAAGCTGAAATAAGAAGAGAATGGAGCACAAGGGAGGGAGGGTGAAGGCGGCAAGCCTGGGGAGAAGAACTGCCCCCCACGCAGGTGAGCGGTGCTCCCAGACCAGGTGCTGTCCTCCAGGAAGGAGAAAAGGCACAGGGGTGGGGATGCGTGGTATCGAAGTCAGAGAGGGTCACACATGTTTTGGAAATGCTGGATGCTCCGTCAAGATGGCAGTCTAACATGAATCCCAGAGCAAGACTCGATGGGTTCAAACCTTGACTTTGCCACTTGCCAGCTGTGTGATCTTGGGTAAGACTCACAATCTCTCCGTGCCTCAGTTTCTTCATTCCTAAAGTAAGGACAATAAGAGTACCTACCGCACAGGCTCAGTGCGGAGAGTTAATTTGCTAACACGTGTACATGAGTTTGTATATGCCTGGCACGTGGCGGGCACTCAGCAAGCATCGCCCTTTATTAGAGCAAAGCCCACGTGGGGCGCCAGCAGGCGTATCTACAAAGTGAAGGCTCTGCGTAAAAACCTCATGAACCCGTTTAACCCACATTTACCAGACTTACTTTTTCATGACTTTTCCTCATTGACACTCAGAAAACTGGAAGTCCTTAGAACACACTTTAAAAACAGCTACCCTGAGATATAATTCACTGGTCACAAAATTCACTCTTTTAGAGTTCCTACTTCCAAGTGAATTCCCAGAACTGTGCAACCACCATCGTAATCCACTTTCAGATTTTTGTGTTCTTCCCTCTCCCTGCCCCTGGAAACCCCCGCTGTACCTCTTAGTCATTTCTTATTCTGTCTTCCTGCAGCCCCCTGGCAACCTTCTGTCTTCATACATTTGCCTGTTCTGGAAATCCATATAAACGCAGTCTCACAATATGAGGCCTTTTTGACTGGTTCATTCAATCAGCATGTTCTCGAGGTTTATCTGTGTGTATCTGTGCTTCATTCTTTTTCATGGCCAAGTCAATCTCCCACTGGGTGGAAAAAACACAGTTTTGTTTACCCATTCATTAGTTGATGGGTGCTTGGGTTGTTCCCACTTTCATGAATAATGCTGCAATGAACATTCTCGTACAGATTTTTGTGTAGACGTGCGTTTTCATAGCTCTTGGGTCCAGACCTCAGAATGAAACAGCTGGGCCAGCATTTCGCAGAAGAGGGCGCTCTCTGAGACACATTGATGCTGCCATTGTGTCCACTCTGCCATTTTCCTCCCCTATCCCCCAACCCCTTTCCCTCTCCACCATCCAGGGTGCAGGCCAGAACTTTGCCACTTCCCAGCTGCGTGATCTTGAGCAAGCACTGTGCGCCTCCCTGAGCCTTGATTTTCCAATCTGTAAAGTGGGAATAAGATGCAAGGAGGTTGTTTGTGGAAAGCACTCGTTCCGGTGTCTGCCAGTCCATCAGCGGAAGCTGGTAGTGTCTCTGAATGTGTCCTGTGAGACCTTACTGATAGAAGCAGTGTATCTTGGCAGATGGCGTGGACAGATTCCTGGGCTTGTCTCTGGTCAGGACACAGGATGTGCACATCCTCACCTCGGCTAGCGTTTGTGAAGTAAATCTCTGAAGTGGCCACCTCGAGAGGTGTTCCCCCCGGAAGGGCCCAACACACCCATCCTTGTCGATCTGGGACAACTTCGCTTTTCCAAGGGTGGGAAATGGTGTCCCTTTACGGTTTGGCTTTGGGTGCCTGCCGCTTCACCTGGGCTATTTTGCTTCTACCGACACACTTTGAGGTAGGTGCTAGTGTTCCGCTGTGTTGCAGAGGAAGAACCCTGCTTTTCGAGGTGCAGGGCTGGCCCATATGTTTGGAACACAAGCCGCCTGGCTCCGATCCCTGGGCTCTCTGCTTCGGCTTTACTGTGCCTCCCACGGAGTCCAGGGCTGGTGGCTAAACACAAGAGAGACCTCACGGTGACTATTTAAGACCATTAAGAAAATCTAAGAAACATGTCCGTCCTTCCAGTCAACATATACTTATTGAGCAATTACTCTGCACCAGGTTCTGCAAACACAGTAAAAGTCCCTGTCCCAGGGCCTGCGGTCCAGTGGGGCAGGGAGAGCGGATACATCCGTAATACCACGTAAACTCCATGAAGAGGAACGAAGCAGGGTTAAGGGGCTGGGGAGCGAGAGGGGTGATGTTTCTGCAGGGAGGGCGAGGGCGTCTTCCCAAGGAGGTGCCATCGCCATCACCATCCCCATCACAAGGAGGTGAGTGGTGAGCCCCATGGGCGCTTTCCGGATGAGCTCTTTGGAGGCACAGATGGCACATACAGGCTTCGAGGGAGAGCACAGATGGGATGTTTGAGGGACAAGGAAGCTGGAGGAGCCTTAGGTTGGCTCCCCTAAGATTCCCATCCTCTGCTTATTCATCCAGACTTGAAGCTACGTGCTGCTGGGCAGGGACTTTGTAATTGTGATTACATTGACCTCAAGATGCAGAGGTAAGCCGGGGGCATTGAACCTCATCAACGGAGCCCTTGGGGAGTGGAAAGTGAGTCCTGTGTGGCTGGGGGGCACAGGAAAGGTTAGAGGGACTGGAAGCCGAGAGGATCTGCTGTGCCGTTGTTGGTCAGGAGCCACAGGACATGGTGGCCCTCTGGGACCTAAGAGATGTCCTGGGCCAAAAGCCACCAAGGAAATGGGGCTACAGTTCTGCAACCATGAGGAATGGAATCCTGCCAATTACAGGAATGAGCTTGGATGAGAACCTTCAGCTCCTGGAGAGAGCACAGCTGGCTAACACCTTGACTGCTGCCTGAGCGGAGAACCAGCGACGCTGTGATGTCCTTCCAACCTACACAACCGTGAGCTAATAAAAAGCTGTTGCTTCAAGCTGCTAAATTGGGGTCATTCATGACACAGCATAGAATACGGATGTGGGGGTGGCGTAGCTAGACAGAGGATGCAAGTGAGAGACAGAGAGGGTGAAGCCCAAGAGTAACAGGCCAGATTCTCCTGGGCTGTGCCTTTGTGCCTAGGACACAGGAAACCACCACAGCTAAGTAACTCTCAGACCTCCTCGCCGTCCTGGCTTTTCTCACTTCCCATCCTATCCTGTGTTCGTCCCATCCCCACACCCCGCTTCCTTATGTCTGTCTACTGATGTGTGTTTGTGAATTGACTGGGACCCTGTTGACAGGAAACCACACAAGTTACTTAGCCCTCAAACCCAGGGGCTTCAGGAGTAGCTAGATCCAGGAGCTCAAGTGTTACTTTCAGAAATCTGTGTCTTTCCATCCCTCCAATTTGCTTTCTTCTGCCTTGCCCTCATTCTCAGGCAGGCTCTCCCCCACGTGGTGGTTGAGACGGTCACCAGACGTTGTGAATCAGTCACATCCTGTCATCTTCACAACCCAATCAGAGAGACCCCTCACCTTTCTACAGGGCTCCCCTAAAAATCCTGGGATGACCTGGGATAGCCCAGCTTGGGTCACATGACTATTACAGAACCAGTTGCAAAGGGTCGAGGAAGGAGAAATCCTGGGGGCAGGCCTCAGCCATGGACCTGTTCCTGGATGTGGGGCTCAGGGGATGGGGAGCAAGGGGGCTTCAGGCCTACCTTGAAACCTCCTAGACTGAGAAAAGGGAGGTTTGGTCCCTTGGGGTCCTTAAGGATGTCACTGGGGGGCTGTGAATAGCAGAGGAGGGAAGCAATGCTGTGGGGGGCAAAGTTAGCAGATCCACTAGGAGCCAGCTCTGCCCACGTCTCTGGGTGCCGTGGGTGCTATGGGTGCCGTGAGAGCCACGGGCGCCATGGGTGATACAGCTTCTGCATGGAGATCCCAGAGCCTTACCCTGTGTTCCACTCTGATCCTGCGGCCTTCATTCCTCTCCTCGTTATCTCTGCATCCTATTAGAGCTTGGCACAGGCAGCGGGAGCTGTGGAAACACCATACAACCCTGCCTTTGCCCTGGTTGTTTACTGGAGAAATAAATAGAGAAAGAAATTCAGCAGAACAGATGCTTGGACCCCTGGAGCAACCCTGGGAGGTTCTGCAACAGTCATCGTCATAGACAGATGCCGAGAGAGCAACTTGGAAAGTCTGTGCCAGCCCCAAACAAATGAGGGCCCGCAGCCAAGTGTGAGGCCGGCCGGAAGGTCCCAGCTGGAGGGGAGCCCTGGGGTAGGGCTGGCCCAGTGGGATGCCCCAGCCCACCGCCTGTGTGTATGTGTGTGTGTGTGTGTGTGTGTGTGTGTGTGTGTGTGTGTGTTGGGGGGCACCAACAGCGGCATTTTCTCCCTGTTACTTTTTAAATGCGGTGTTGGAAACAGCTCAGGAGGACAGGTGTGCTGGTTGGTTTGGAGACCCTCCCCTCCCCAGACACCAGTAAGCCTTGTGCTTGGCCTTACAGTGGCCCACAAGGATGCAATGGGTTCCCCTCTGCCCCTCTAGCTCCGTCCTACTGCTGGAACTACTCCAGCCTCAAGGCCTCCTTGCTGTACCTGGAATACACCAGTACAATCTTTTGCCTCAGGGCCCTTGCACCTGCTGCTCCCCCCCCCCCGACAACAGTCTTCCCACATATTGCCCTGTGGCTTGCTGCCTCCCTCTCTTTAAGCTTCTGCCCCCTTAAGACATAGGACTTTGGATCAGGCTTAGTGATGCTGCAGTCAGCAACCCTAAACTCTCCGTGTCTGCGCGCCAGGAAGGTTCATCTCTCACTGCGTTGCCGGTGTCATGGTCTGGGGGGTTCTGATGGCTACTCAGAGGCCCAGGCTAACCCAGGCTCCTCTCCTTGGATTTTCACAGTCACAGTGGCAGTGGGAAGGGACCATGGCAAGGCACACAGTGATTCTGCGGTTGCACTCAAATCTGGCACCTATCACGTTTCATTGGCCAAAGCAAGTCACAAGGGTCCGAGAGGAGGACCATGACATGGGGCTGCACAGCCCAGGGCTACCCCTTTCCTGAAACTCCCCATGACTATGCCCCCTCCTCACCCTCCACTGTAGTGCTCTGCCGCACCACTCCCTACCTGACCTATTGCTACATGATCTGCCTTCTTCCCCCCGAAAATCTAAACTCCGGGAAGTTGGGGTTTGTCTGGTTTTGTTTGCTGCTAAACTGCGGGCCTCAGAACACTGCCTGGCATACCAGAGGCCCTCAGTAACATTTAGTCAAGTCGATCAGTAGTAGTATGAGAAGTTGTTGACTAAGGATGTTCCCGGGGCTGGGCACTGCGCAGAGTGCTCTTCGCCCATGAGCTCATTATAGCCACACCTCAGTCCTACGGGAGAGGGAGGTCTATCATGACCCCCATTTTCCATACATGGAAACTGAGGCTCAGAGGAGGCCAAGACACTTGCAGAGGCCACATAGCGAGTTAGTGGGCAGTGTCAGCCTCCTGACGTCCGAGAGGCCCCGTAGGACCCGGGTGTGGGGGCCTGACGGCCAGGCATGGCAGCTGAGCGTCCAATGTGTGTGGGGATGGGGCCTGGGAGTGGGGGCAAAAGACAGAGTCACAATGGCATGACCTCGTCATTCATTGGTCCCCGGACACTGGGCTTAGGGAAGCACAGCTTAATTCATGCTCTTGAATTTGCCCCCTGAGCAGAGGAGGAGACTGAGGGAGGGCTAGGTATTTGCAGGGCGCCTGTTGTTGGAGGGAAGCTGGGACTTCGGCCCCAGCCGCCCAGACATGGAGGCTGGAGACCTACCCACAGCCTCCGACCCACCCCAGCAGGGGAGAGAGCAAGAAGCCCACTAGCATCCTCACCGCCACGGAGTCCCCTTGGTGCACCCGCTGGACTGGCTGCTGGGTGCCTTCCTGCCTGGCAGGGACAGATCGATTTTTCCAGCAGAGTGCTTTTCCTGCTTTCTTCCCACATGTGCTCTTCTGATGACCCGAGTGGGTTCCTGACCTCCCTTTGGGCTCTGTCTCCCCCTCCCCACCCATCCCAGCTCTCTGCGCTCTCCCGAGTGTGGCTGCTCTGCTCACTGGCCAGGCCTTCCCCTTCAGGTGCCTGGGTTTCATCCCAGCCCCTCCACAGACTAACCCCGTGACCGCAAGCCTCCCTTTGCCCATCTGTAAAGTGGGGACACCTATCACACCGGCCTGAGAGGGTCGTGAGGATAACATACCTCGACGGTACAAAGTGTTCAAGCCTTAGGAGCAATCCTTGTTTCTGAGACTTCTATGGGCACCAAGGGTCTATTCTAAAACATTCAGCAGCTGTGCAAATTGGCACATTCATTGGCTTACGGTTTGGAAAAGCAGGAATGTTGCAAACATGCAAATATTCTCCAGCACTTGACAGGCTTGACTCAGGTTTTTCGAATACACAGAGGAAACCGCTGAGCTTGATAATGGGAACTAGCACTGTCCAGGTTCACTTTTTCGAGGCAAAAATATCACTGGTGTCACATAATCCCACTTTAGTAAATGATATTTTCACTTTCCATATTATACATTTCTGAAATGTTTGAACTGGTTTTGAAGGCAGGGATTATTCTGTAATCAGGACAAAGGTAAAAAGGTATGAGCCTCATAGAACAGAAGTCAATGAGGACCTTTGTTATCTGTGACTTTGTCTCCCTCTGTCCCTGACTTGGCTTCAGACAGTGTGAGGGATCTTAAAGTACAAATCTTCATCCCTGCTCTTTTGGGGGAGCTCTTGATTTATAGCTGAATATGAAAAGAGTAAATGGTTCTTGGATGTCTGACAGTGGTCTCACCGTAAGGACATAGTTCATGTCCCCAGGCTTGTGAGCTGGCACTCAGCCCACCTGTTCTTAATCCCAGATAGGGGCTGCCTACTCTGTGGCCCGAAGGCAGTCAGCCCCTCGTCCCCACCATGGAGACAGCAGCCACAACATCTTCCCTACCTTGCATGCTGCTGCTCCTAACCACCTTGAAAGCCATACCCATAGTCCTGCATGTGGAGGTGGGCCCGGCAGCAGGACAACCCCTTGAACTAAAAATTATCCCAATGCCACTTGGCATCCATGCATGGTCCTGCCACTCATGTCTACTCGTCAGTGGCAACTTTTCTATTAAGCAGGTGGGTTTCCTTGAGAAGCGCTGCCCGTAAGACAGACCTTCTCAATCAGCTCATTAGCATATTATCCAGACAAGTTAAGATTCTGGAAAGAAAAGAGCAAGGAGGCAGGCAGAGGAGAGCCGTCACCAAATCTGCAGTTGGAGAACCTCTTAGGGGATGGTCCTGCTGTCACAAGACTTCCGGTGACCAAGAGCTTTCATTTCTGCCAGGTTTGTGATGAGGAGTCAATTTCACATCTCTTTCAGAAGACTCATTGGAGGCTTGGCTGTCAGGACCAGAAACAAGAAAGCCTCCCTGAGAGGAGCCCAGCTACTCAGCTGCAGACACACTTGGCTCTGGGCTGTGTGGCTTGGAGTGTATGCTCTGTGGCCAGAATCCCTGGGTTCCCGCCCAAGTTCTGCCAGCTATTAGCTGTGGGACCTTGGGTCAGTGATCAATCCCTCTGGGCCTCAGTTTCTCTATCTTTAAGATTGGGATGGTGAAGCACCTACCCCATAGGTTGTTAGAAGGATTAACTGTGGTGATGCAGGTGAAGGGTTTAGCCCAGGTCCTGGCACATAGGGAGTACTCAGTAAATGTTAGCCATTGGTATCATGGCTAGTACTTTTTTTTTAAGAAGATGTTATTTATTTGAGAGAGAGAGTGCGCGCATGAGTTCGGGGGGCAGAGAGGGAGGGAGAAGCAGACTCTCTGCTGTGCAGGGAGCTCCATCCCAAGACCCGGGGATCGTGACCTGAACCAAAGGCAGATGCCCAACCGACTGAGCTACCTGGGCACCACTGCTACTACTTTTCTCATTAATATTAGTATCATCATCTTCTGATTGTGATGAAAATATAGTGAATGTAAGCACATGCTCAAACTCTGGTCTGGCTTATGCCCCGTCCTGGTAGATGAGACCCAGGGACCTGCATACCATCGGTTTACAGGAAAGCTTTCCTGCCCTAAGAGGAAGAGAGGCGGGAGCAAAGGGCAATTTCAAGGTAGTTAGAAGAAGCAGCACTCGAGGTAGGGAGGACATGGTCTCGTGGCTTCTGTCTCTAGGGAGGAGGTAACCCCTATCTGGGATTAAGAACAGGTGGGCTGAGCGCCAGCTCGAGAGGGGACATGAGCAATGAATGTCCTTACAGCGAGACCACCGTCAGACATCTGAGACCCATCTACTCTCTTTTTACTCAGCAGTAAATCAAGAGTGCCCCCAAAACAGCAGGAATGAAGATTTGTACTTTAAGATCCTTCATGCTCTCTGAAGGATGTTGTCCCATCTGTGTGTGACAGCTGGAGCTGCCGCAGCATCTCGTGACCATGAGAGGACAAGCCAGTCCGGGGGGGGGAGACAGCAGAGCAAGAGGACTCTGGATCCCTGACCAGTTCCCAGGGACACTGATCCCAAGTGGAGCCGCCCATCAGTGGTCATCACATTCTGGGAGGGAAATCCACTTCCTTACTGTTTTGCTGTTGTTGTTGTTGTTTTCAGGAAATAGAGAGAAAGAGAGAGCGCAGGGAAGGGCGGAGGGAGAGGGAAGGAGAACCGTAGCAGGCTCCATGCCCAGTGAAGAGCCTGACACAGGGCTCGATCTTAGGAACCCTGAAACTGTGACCTGAGCCGAAACCAAGAGTCAGACACCAACCAACTGAGCCACCCAGGGGCCCCTACTTTCTTAATGTCTGATACACTTTTAATTGGTGGCCCTGTGACCTGCTGTCAGACGTATTGTCACCAACGAAAGAGCAGGCCCAGCGTTCCCAGTCCTCCAGTGTCTGACCGACGTCAGCCCTACGTGGCGGGGACACAGAAGCCCTCGAGTGTCACAGTTGCGGCCAAGCTCGCAGTAGGTGAGACGCCCTCCCAGAGCACACACACTGCGGAAGGCTCCAGTCCACACCCAATGTCAGCTGTCGCCATCACGCTGAGTCCTCCTCCAGGGCATCTGAGGCCATGCGGGCTATCCTCCTTTTACCCACCGGGCCGGCCGCGGAGGTGCAGAGAGGTTAAGGAACTTACCCCCGGGGCCCAGCAAGAAAGTAGTGGAGCTGAGGCTTGAACCCAGGCCTGTCTCCCCTGTGGGAGACAGCTTCTCCGGGGACAGGAACCCTGCTGTCCCCCATGGAAGCACTTTTTAAGGATCAACGAATCCTGCAGAGTGACGTTGCCCTGGGATCCTGGAGGTCCCAGCTCAGGGCTTCCACTCCCATCGCTGCTCCTCCCTGTGTCTGCTTGGTCCCGAGGCGCTCCCCAGGGATGCAGGAAGAGCCAAAATCCCCTGGCTCGGCTGCCTTGCTAATAGAACTAGAATGTTCTTGTCAAGATGGCTTTCTTTTGGGGACGGCCAAGCTAGCCACGTACTCGGATGCTTGAGACAGAGGACAAACTGTGTGTCATCCAGGACTCGGCTACGGCAGCTGACACTTGTCCTTCGATCCTCGGGGCTGGATGTGCGAAGACGGGCTTTGCATGCCAAATCCAACCTCATGGTGGTGGGGGAGGGTAGTTTTAGTGACTGTTGATGACTTTGGGCTCCCTTCCCACGTCTCTGTCATTTTCCGTCTTCTCCCGAGGCGACTCTCAGTGTCAGCTTGCAGACGTCAGTCCCCGGGACAGGGTGTCCTTTAACCAAATCAGCCCGTGGAGGGACAGCTGGGTGCGGTTCTGGGGGAGGGGCCCCTGGTGGTCTTCTTCAATCCCTTAACACCACCTGCATGAGGGAATTCCACAGACTGGTGGAAATCCGCATCAGACACTGTTTCTGTGGGCTTTGAACTTTGATCCCTGGCTCTCGGTGGATTTCCCCAGGGAACCTTATCTGGGACACCGCACAGCTGATTCCCTTGGGAGCGCTGGAACCAGACACGAATGCAGTCATGACTGAGCTCCCTGGGGGCCTTGGCAAAGGGAGAGAAGCTGGAAGGCCATCAGTGGAGGCGTCGGCCCTCAGATGACCCCGTCCTACAGGGCGCTGCTCGTGTGCCTCACGACGCGTTGTCAGGAGATAATTGCACACAGATCTGTTTTCTTTTTTTTCTTATCTGGTTATTGCCAACTCTAAGATACCCACCCTCTTCTGCATGATTTACAACCAGGGAAGCTGTCCATTTCGTCACGTGATTGTAAATCCCTGTCTCGGTTAGCTTCTCAGTGCGTCCAGCTGCTGCAGCTGGGGGTGGGGGACGGCATCGGCATTTGACCTGATTGGACGTTCCATCCTGGGGGTCTAGTCTCTTCTGGGCCAGTCACAGAGGGATGACCTCATATTTTACTTTGTGCTGATCTTTCTGCCACTCCCTCGAGGGTAGGCAAAATGCAGGATTCGAGAGGCACCCTTCTGAGGTCGTGTAAGCAGGCTGGTGCGGTGCACGTGAGCAATCTCATTGGGGGGGATGGTCCCTGCCTTCACCCTGTGCCTTTGAAAGCCGGAGCAAGCACGTGTGGCTTCTGCCTCTGCAGACCGAGCCCATCAACCGTCTCTTCCTCTCGCCATTCCAAAACCCCTACTATAACTTTCCCCACTCTGTGATGGCATTTAGTGTCACTGAAGTGTGACAGAGTCACCAATATGTTCCCTTTGGGATTTTTCTCCCTGCCCCTCTCATTCTAAAAATTCCACATTTTCAAACACACTGTAAGTCATTCCCCTTCCGCCTCCTGCTCTTCTCTCGTCCTCTGGGCTGCTGTGTTTTTCTTCATACCACCATCTGACATCGGATTACATCTGGTTCTGAATCTGCCTCTCAGTTTCAGGTGGTTTCCTCCCACTGCAGTGGAAGAAGCATCAGGACAGAGGCCTTGCAAGTCTTTCGGGTGCTCCATTCCCGGTGTCTAGAACAGGACCCTTGGGATTGCAGGAATGCAACCGGGCCTTGATGATCGATGACACCGATCCATTCACTAAATACGAACTGTTGAAATTCTCATGGTGCGTGTTGGGTACCAAGGTCAAATGCTACAATTCATGGACGGCTGGATGAGACGTTGTGCCTTGTGTGTGCTGCACACCTATTACTGTGTTGAACTGGAGAGCCGTGAGGCATGAGGTCTGTGAGCTGGGCTCTAGCCTCCAACCGTCTGGGTTCAAGTTTGCCCCCAGCATTTGCTACATCCGTGTTGTTGGGCAAGTTGCTCTGGCCCCTCGGTATCCATTTCCTCATCTGGGGGTAATGTTAGTACCCACCTCCCGGGACACTGACCGGATTAAAAAAGGTAATACACGTAGCACACTTAGAAAGATGCTCTCTGTCGGGTCTAGGCTCAGCAAAGGCAGCTGTGATGATCCTTACAGCGGCCTCACTAAGCAGGAATCACTATGCTTCCCATTTAGCAGATTGGGAAACTGAGCAAGCCGTAAGAGGACAAAGCCAAACAAGATGCACGCACCCTGCCCTCAGCGAGTTCCCAGTTTCGTGGAGGGAGGAGACAACCACGCAAAAAAAAAAAAAAACAAAAAACCCAAAAAACAAAAAACAGCAACAATAACAACAAAACAAACAAACAAACTCAGCTCTGCCCTGCATTACCCTGAAGAAAAGTCCAGTGCAGGCAGCGTGCCTCAGATCCCGTTCCTTATGGAAGGATTGGCTCCAAAGCCTGGCACGATACTGTGCTCTGTGGCTTCTGGGACACCTTGCACTGACTTCCATGCCATTCTGAGAGAATCCCCAGTTACGCAAGGACATGGGCCAGGGTGTGACCTTCTGTATCAAGTGGCCATAAGTATTCTACACAAATAGCAGGAAGAGTGCTCCATGAATGGAAGAGGCTTTGTACTAGATCTCCCAACCCAGCAGCATCCCCAGGGATGGTGATGGCTTACGGTAAGTGTGCTGTTCTAGTTCATTCATAGGCTAAGTTTGGTGATGCAGTTCCCCAGTGTCCTCGAGCGGATATCTCATCATTGACTGTGTTCCATTTCTGCTGTAAGGGCGCTGAACCTGGGGGCCAAGAAGACACACAGCACAGTTCCCACGTACTTCTTATTCCTTAAGCTGAGCTGCAACGCTCCTGGCAAGACAAGGCTGCCTGAAGAGTAGCTCCATGCCCGGCACAGCAAGCTGAAACCTGCCTTAGACCACGGGCCTAGGAGGGGTAGTCATTACCTGGTCCTGGCCTTTGAATCTTGCCGATGGTGGTATTTATATTCTTAAAATGTGGCTGAGCAGACAGGCATTTCCTTTGGAGTGGGCCTTGTTTGAAGAGTTAAGTCAACACTGTCTCCAAATGACTCCATGGAGACTGTCGGGGAGATGGCTCAAGGTCACTGAAGGCTATGGGCATCCATGGGCCACGTGCTGGGAAGAGGAAGAAAAGGCTAGCCGCAGCTGTCCGTGTTGATGAATACTTCCTGTGCCTGATGCATTGCAGCCAACTGATGTCTAGGATTCCTCCTGAATAGGAATTATTATCCCCGCTTCATAGAAGAGCAAACTGAGTCTCAGGTTAAATAATCTGTCTAGGTCACCAGCGGGGATGCTGGGTATCTGAAGTCTGGGACATCTGATTCCAAATTCCATACTCTCACCCATAATGGGCTCATGATTTTTCCCTCTTAGGAAAACAGGAAAGAAGACAGCCTCAGGAGATGAGGGAGAAGACTGTGAGGGGACAGGAGAATCAGGGGAAGAAAAGGGTGCTAGTGTTAAGGAGGGAGGTTGGCCTTGATGATTTGCACAGGCTTCCCAGGGAAAGCCCAAGCCTGTTGGGCAGGAGTGTCAGCCTGCAGCCAGTGGCAGAACTCCCAGAAGAAATCAAGGGGGTGTGGCCACAGAAGCCACTTCAAAAGCAACTCTGCGTGTTCTGCCTCTGGTGTCAGCAGGATACTTCAGGTCGCAAGTGACAGAAAACCTAATCAAACCAGCTTAACAGAAAAACCGAAAGATAAATATTGGCTCCCTCACTTAAAAGCCCAGAGTAGATGACTTCAGGTATGGCTGAGTCCAGGTGCTCCAACAATGCTTCTCTCCATGTGGTCTCCTTCTTCAGGCAGGAGCTCTCCCAGGAAGAGGGTGGTCAGCAGCTCTAGGCTTGTGTCCAAAGCTCTCCGCAACTCTAGTGGAAAGAAGTGCCCTTTCACAAGAGCTCCAACAGAAACGCTGACACTGAGTGCCGTTGCCTCTGACTAACCTTGCCTGAATCATGTGTCCATTCCTCAACCAATCACTGTTGGCCAGTGCTCTGATTGACTTACCCATATACAGACAGAGCCAGCCCCGCCAGAACTCCTGGGACTCAGAGGAGGGTGTGTCTCCAAGAGAAATTTCCAGAAAAGAAGTGTTAAGCATACTGAAGAGTGAAGACAAAAACATCAGATGTCCTCTACAAAGCATTTTTTTTTTTAATTTTTAGATAATCTTTGTCCTTAGGTACACCCAACATGCGGCTGGAACGCACAACCCTAAGATGGAGAGTCACGTGCTCTATTGCCCGAGCCAGCCAGAAGCCCCAGGCTTTTTCCTATTGTAGAAAAATAAGGAGCTTCTCTGGGGTCATCCGCCTCACCCACCTGCACACTCCTTCAACAATATTTTCTCCTCTGTTTAGAAATGATCACATGACCATGTTGGAAAGCACAACAAAAGAGAAAAAAAAATTACCCCTAATCTCACAGCGAGAGGAAGCCATCCACATTCCACTCTGGGGGTTTCCCAATGTGCTATAGATACTTTCTCCATAACTGGGGTCATTTTGCCTATTCAAGTGCGGGGGGGCTGCGCCTTCGAGTTAGTAGTGTAACCATTTCCCTGCTGAGAAGAGGGGCTCCGCTTCACGCAGGCGGAAGAATAGATGTTGATGCTCGGTGGTGAAGCTGAGCGCCGCACTGAATTAAGGAATTAAGGCGATGCTGAATTGTGACCTGCGGAATGGGGCGGCGCACACCACCCAGACGGGGGAGGGGGAGCAGGGACCATCCCTAGCATCTGGGCTCCCGCTTTGGCAAAGTGAAAACCACAGGGTCATCTTGATCGGAGGTGCGGTTTCAGTAGACGCACACGAAGGAAGCCAAGTCACCAGATTTATGACTTACAGACCCCAGGAACAGAGAAGCACAATGAGCTGGGAGAAGGGTGGTCCTCCTTCCCCTGTCCCAAGCAAAACAGGTAGTGAACACTTATTACATAGAAGGGTGTTGTGGTGGAGGTCACTGCTTTTCACGAGCTTAACTCTAAATAGCTATATTAAAAGGGGCCCCAGGGGAAGCAATGCAGGAACTTATGGCAGAATCCTCAATTCAGGTCCTTATCTAACTGTCCAGACTTGGTGTGAGCAAGTTTGTCATACTGTAAAATGCCAGGACAGCAACTCAGAGAAACACAAGTTGTCCTCATCACAGGGACTTAGGGTTCATTATCTCATTCCTACTTCCAGCCTTCAACCCGGCTGCCCCTGCTGCCTTGTTTCCTGTCCTTCTCTGAGGCCAGGTCCCTGTGCCATCCTGCATCAGGGGGCTTCTGTGTTTTCTGGCTGGGGGAAAGTTTACCTTCCTCTGCCCTCTTACTGCAATGTCATGTGTGGCTTTGGCTTGCTTTGAATTAGGATTATCTGGACCACGTGTCCCCCTTCCCCCTCAAGGCTGGAACTTATGTAGTGTTTACTTAATGAGCATCTGTGGGGGGGATGGGTAGGGGGAGGACACTGTGAACAACAAACTGACATTTTCCTGCCCTTGTGAAGTTTACAGTCTAGACTGGTGGACAGACATTCTCAATCACATGAAATAATAATGGGAAAGGGAAAAGTGTTCTGGCCCTTGAGGGCATGTTTAATTGGGGGGGTGGGTAACTTGATTTCCTCTGGGGAACAAGGAAAGATTTCATGGAGGAGGTGACACCTGCGCTGAAGTTTGAGGAGCAGTTTCCTGGTCCAAAAAGTGGAGAAGAGCGCTCCAGGCAAAGGGAGCAGGTGCAAATGCCCTGGGGGGAAAGCATGATGTCCTCAGAAGGAGGGTGAGGCTGGAGAGCTAGAGAGCGGGGATAGGGGAAGATGGAGAGTGGGGAAAGAGGCTAGAAAAGACCATGGGCAAAGGCATGCAGCACCGTGGGGGCCTGGTGAGAATTTTGGTCCTTGTTCTAAGAGCAGGAGTGAGGTAGGGATTGGAATGATCAGAATTACATAGTATCAATGAAGTATCATAGAGCATCACATTATGTGTATCAATAGAGCATCATAGTATATCAATAAAGTATTATGTGTTGCAGTGGAGTATCACAGAATCACATATCAGGAGAATATCACAGTGTATTTTCCTGTATCAGTCACAGTATCATAGTGGCCAATCTTTTGTAACCTCCTCAGGAAGTGACAGCCCACATCACAGGCCAGTCCCTGTTGATCAAGGGGAAGGGATTCCACAAAGACGTGAATACCAGAAGGAGGGGTTCATGGGGGCATCTCAGAGCCTGCCATCTATACCCCAGCCCTGAAGGCAGGCAAAAGGATGAGTTCTTTGGCTAAATATTTCTAATGTTGGGAAAGGAGAGGCTCAAAGGAGGGTCTCTTAATACAGACAAGGTTGTCATGTGACCTGTGTCTCCCAGTGGCTGTCCCCAAGGCAGCAGACTGAGAGGGCTCCTCAAGGCTTCCCCAGTCCTGCATCCCCAAGAGAACATCCCCTGGATGATTCAGCTCTGGCACAAGCAAGGGGACCTGTGCCAAAGTCCCCATTATGAAAGGATCCTTCCTCCCAGTTCCCAGCTAAATACAAAGAATTCACCACGTCTCCATTGGAAGAACAATGATTTTCTTCACATGAAAGTTTCAGTCTGGCTTTATTCTGTCAGATGGATTTTCTTCTTTCTTGTTTCACATGCTCTTTGGAGTCACAAGATAAAAACGAGATTTTATGGTCAGGTCATGGCTAGACATCGGTTGGAATAATTACAGGAACACCACTTAACATGTTGCTTTAAAAGGAAGTCCAAATTTTTTCCTTCTTATTTTGAAAAATTTCAGATATAGGAAAGTGGAAAAAATGATATCGTGAACATCCATTTCCCCATGGCCTCGGTTCTGTAATTAACATTTTACTCAACTTGCTTTTTCTCCTATCTGCCCATCTCTCCATCCCTCTTTGCACCCACCATTCCATCTGCTTTCTGGCGATTCTTTCAAAGCAAGTTGCAGATATTAGTATAAGGAAGTCCAATTTTAAAAGGTGTTCTAGAAAGTTTTCTACAAATGCTGAAATTCAATGGATTGAGGTTTTATAGGATGAGGGTGGAAGGTCCTATTATTCACTCATTTACATTTTAAAAAACTGTGTGGTCACTGACTTCTAGGGCAAAGCTTATCTCTTTCCCCACTGACTCGAACTGCTTATCCGCGGGATTTCTGATCCAGGAATTTGAGTGCATTTGCCATGTTAAATGTATTCACTCACTCATTCATTCATTCGAAATACCGGTCACGGTCCCTGCAGGTGTCCGGCACTGTTGAAATCCGGGCAGGTGTTTCAAGACTAGAACGGTCGAGCAGTGTGCTCTATGTGGAAAAGCCTCAACAAACATCTATTGGACAGAGAGATGAATCTCTCAAGAGGTTGCCGGCCATGAGGTTCTTGGACAATTTGCAGTTTATTTATTGTCGTATTTGGGATGGTTCCAATGCTTATGAACTGAAATTTCAGCTTTTACGTTTTGGAAAAATAGTAACTTGTATAAAAAGGTGCATACATTACAAAGGTGTCAATTCCCTCGCTTGTGATTTGTGTGATTTGGCATAAATTATTTTCAAGCTCTGAACTTCAGGATCTTGACCGCTTAAAGGGGGATAATAGCCTAACCCTAGGTTGTTCAGAGATGAAATAAAGTGAGTGTAATGCTGAAGGCCCATTGCCTGCTTGTAGAAAGCCCAGGAAGACGGGAAGGAAAGGAGGATTTGACCACTTTGGTCCTCAGTGCCCTCCTCTGCTCTTTCCTCTGCCACCTTCAAGTGGCTACATTCCAAGATCGGGGTGGGGGTGGGGGATCGTCTGCCAGCTTCCAGCACATCTCCCTGGTCTAAGTGGCGGTAGTTCTCTCTGGGTGGCAGGTGGATTGACGTACGGCACCGCAGGTCCCATTTCTTGCTTGCTTGCACCTACCTCTGAATGGCAAAACATCTCCCAGCCACGCTCCCCGATCACCTACGTCAAAGTCACACTCAGTGTGCTGAGGTTCCTTTTGCAAAGTATGGGACAGCCCTTTCCAGGTCACTGCAATGGAATTTGACCCCCGGAGCCCCCGCTCTGCCCCTTTTCAGAGTCGGACTATTCCATGGTTGTTCCCAGCGGCCCCGCAGGAGCTCAGTCTCCACCTCCCCTGAGGAGTGCAATTACAGCCGTTTTCATTTCAATGTATCTTTATTATTACATTGTTATTTTTAGATGACACAAGCCATATACTCTCATTTTTAAAATATTGAAACACGATTGTCAAAGTAAATTCCTTTCCCCAGAAATGAGCAGTTTGTGAAAAATTCTTTAGGATTTTTTGTGTATCCTGATAAATAAACACAGGTAACACTAGCATTATTATTTTTGTCACATTTTTTTAAACCTTTAGGCACATCTTATTTTCTTTTTTCTTTATTTTATTTATTTATTTATTTATTTGACAGAGATCACAAGCAGGCAGAGAGGCGGGCAGAGGCAGAGAGAGAAGCAGGCTCCCCACTGAGCAAGGAGCCCGATGCGGTGCCCCGGCACATCTTATTTTCTTAAAAGATTTTTTATTTGGGGCGCCTGGGTGGCTCAGTGGGTTAAAGCCTCTGCCTTCAGCTCAGGTCATGATCCCAGGGTCCTGGGATCGAGCCCCGCATCGGGCTCTCTGTGCTTCCCTTCCTCTCTCTCTGCCTACTTGGGATCTCTGTCAGATAAGTAAATAAAAAATCTTTTTAAAAAAAGATTTTTTATTTGTTTATTTGAGAGAGAGAGAAAGAGAGCAGGGGAGGGGCAAAGGGAGATGGAGAAGCAGACACTATGCAGAACAGGGAGCCCAACGTGGGGCTCTATCCCAGGACACTGGGATCATGACGTGAGGCAGACACTTAACCGACTGAGCCCCCAGGTGCTCTTTGAGGCACATCTTAGACATTGTTCCAGGTCAAGTCCTTCTTTTTTAACAGCTAGGAGAATCCATTGTAGGGATGACCAATAGTGTATTGTTCCCTCCAGCACCAGTAGGTACTGAGTGGTTTCTCATTCTTTGCTATTGCAAACACGGCTGCAGTGAATTGCCTTATGTCCGTTTTGGAAGGCCCTGGAGGAACCATGAAATTGAAAATTGGAATTTAGACTGGAAAAGCAGAATCAGTGGGTCAATGAATATCATATTATGAATCAAGCCCTTCCTAGGACACAGACATTATTTAATGCTTTCTGTGTATTAGTTTAATCCTCGCAGAGATCTGTGCAACAGTTACTCTTAGTGCTGTTCACAGGTCTGGAAACTGAGGCACAAACAAGTGAAGTAATTGCAATCGCAGCTGATAAGAAGTGTGTTTTGAATTTCAGCCCATATTCCCTCAATGACCCCCACGAAGATCATATCCAAGTAATCTCCTGCCAACTGACCATTTTCCCCTACTCCCCAACAAAGGCAGGTCATGGAAGACCGTAGCCCACAGGTATGGAGCACTTCCCAAATGCTTTATGCATCCCCCATGGTAATCTTCACAACCTCCTCACTTCACAGCTGGGGAAACCAAGGCACAGAGGTGTTGCTTAAGATCACCCAGCTTGGGGCAACCTGGATGGCTCAGTGGGTTAAGCCGCTGCCTTTAGCTCAGGTCATGATCTCAGGGTCCTGGGATCGAGCCCCGAGTCGGGTTCTCTGCTCAGCATGGAACCTGCTTCCCCCTCTCTCTCTGCCTGCCTCTCTGACTACTCGTGATCTCTGTCAAATAAATAAATAAAATCTTAAAAAAAAAAAAATCACCCAGCTTGTACAGGGGACTTGGGATTATGGCATCTATTTCATTTTGAAACAAAAGAAAATTTACATGAAGTCTTAAGAAGTCCATGGCCACCCAAGGGGTTCCTGGCCCCTTGGGTGATCGCCCCCCCCCCCAGTCATTTCTTGCCTATGTCAGTAGGGGGCTTGGTGTCATTGGTGGCTGGCGGTGACAGTGCCTTTTGAGGTCTATAGGGACGGGAGGGGATGATTTGGGCATAGAGCTGGGCAGTGTTCTGTCCATGGAAGGGCAAGACTCTTGATAGCCCTTAGCGGGGAGAGGGGTGGGGGCTGAGAATCCCTGCAAAGGTGAGGACGGAAGACAGGAAGGCATTTGCACCTCCAGGTAAGAAGCAGGTGAGCCCCTCTGGGGGTTTCTAGCACTCCTGGGGCACCCACCTGTGTGCCCCTCCCCATTTGCTGTCAGGACTCACCCATTCTCCTTTGTGGCCCTGCAAACCTCCACGTCCCTAGTGAGGCCTCTCTGTCACTCACACCTTAGTGTCAATTGCTTTCCTCAGCTAATTAGATCAGCACTTGCCTCCTGGATGCCCACACTTCCCCTAAGGCCTTATCAGGAAGGAGACAGACCTATTTCTGAGGGAAGATAGCCCGAGGCTGAATGGGGGTTGCCCAGCATGAATTTGGAGACAAAGCCCCTTTCAGGAACCCCGGAGGAAGAGAGTGGGCCAGCAATGAGGGGGGAGAGGGGCAGCTTCCTGGTCGCTTTGAAGGAGTTGGGGTGAGTGGATTAGAGGAAAGTGCCAGACCTGGGGATGGTTTGGAGGAGGGGGGGGTGATGTGAGACCCTGAGTGGCCTGAAAAGCCCTCAGATGACAAGGTCACTACCTTCACTACATCAGGAAGGCCCAAGACTGCTGCAGCCGGAACGTGACCCCACCCCAGGGCACGGGTCCTGAACATCGGCTTCTCTGTGGCTTCGTCGGCTTCTCTGTGGCTTCGTGTCTCGCCTTTGGCTCTGTCCTCATCCATTCCTTACCCAATCCCTTTGCACTCTCTTGGTATGAAGACAGCAAACTCTGGGGTTGTGAGGGGGTCCTAAGAAGTGGCCAGGGATCCCCTGTCTTCACACCAGCAGAGGCAGGCAGCTCTCTTGGCCTCAGGCCCCACTGGTGTTCCCACACGTCCTACTGACAGTACTCATGAGCCTGGTGCTTTCGGCTCTCAGCCCAAGCTGTTCCTTCTTCCTGGAATGCCTTTGCCCTGAGGATGAGGCCAGGTCCCCCTTCCTGCAGCATCACTTCCCTGCCTCCCCCTCTCAGCCAGGGGGAGACAGCTGCTAGCCCTGGGTCCCTAGTACGTGTCAGTAAAAGATGTCCCTGTACCAGGATGATGTGAGACGCTAACTTTAGGGATAGCGGGGCGAGGCGGGTACTGAAGCCCTCTGTTCTGTTTCCACAATTTTGCTACAAGTCTAAAATTACTTCCAAAACAAGAAGTTCACAAGAAGAGGGACCCGTTCATCCCAATGGTGCTCACAGACTTGATTTCAGGCCCCACAAGTCCCACACAGCAGGACCTCCTTATCCCGTGGGTCAAGGTCTGTCCTTTGTTTCTCCTCAGGCCCTGTGCAGCCCCACTCGTTCAAAGCATGGACTGAGGGGAAAGCCACTCAAAATACACGCATACAGACCCTCTGGTACCCCCGCTCTTGGCTTCCCAGGGCTCACACACAGTCAGCTTGGCCCCTAAGCCGTTGCTTGAAACCACGTTGCTGAAAGTCCTCACATTAAGTGGGTCCCCTCGAAATAGCCCCTGAGGCGCTGATTTACTGAGGACATGTGCCCAGGCGCAGCCAGACAGGAGAGGGAAGGAACCAAACTTGGGGCTGGTTTCCAGGCACAGTGCCCGGCTGGGCCCGATCCCACGGAAGTTTCTGGAGTGTGAAGGACACTCAAAGCCTGGCCTGGCTAGACGCAGGGGCTGGGCTTGCTGGCTCCGGGCCACGGGCTTGACGACAACCAGGTGTGTCCTGCTCCATGTACCTGCAACAGATCAGCGACCACGAGCGAGAGCAGGTGCAGGGCCCTCGGGCAGTTGGAGAGGAGAGCACAGCGCCAGAGCGTGACCCCAGGCAGCCTGGATGGATGCTGGAGGACAGACAGGAAGTGAAGGTGGACGGGAAGTGGGGGGCATCTGGCACATGCTGGAACCGCAAGCATGAGCTGGAGCCCCGGACGATGGACTGGAGTTGGTTCCCTCCAGTTCCCTGGTTCTCTGGTTCTTGTTCCCTCTGACCGAGAGGGGGAGGGGGACAAGGGTGTCCCATAACAACCAGAATGTCACAGAGCTGAACACACAGCCTGGCCCAGGGGTCAAAGAAGCTGAAGGAGGAACCAAGGGAGGAGGGGGTCAACGGCAGGCCTCACGCCATGGAGGTGAGGCAGGAGGCGAGAGAGAGTGTGTGAGCCACAAAAGGGCTGAGCCCCACCGCACCCTCCGCATCTCACACAGGGATCTCTCCTACAGCCCCCTGTTACGGCTTCAGTTGTGCCCCCCTGCCCCAGAAGAGATGCTGAAGTCCTACCCCCTGGATGTCTGCACACAACCTCATTTAGGAAGAGGGTTGATGTGGACGTGGTTAGTTGAGGTCATAAGACGAAGTCATGTCAGAGCAGGGCGTCCGACTCTAGCTCGGCGACCTTAAAAGGAGAGGAGACCTTCAGACATGGACATATGGACAGAAGGCGTCAAGGTGAAGGCAGAGATTGGGGGAGGCAGCTAGGTACAAGCCAGGGAATGCCAGGGGCCACCGGAAGTGGGAAGGGGGGAAGAAGGATCCTTCCATAAAGACTTCAAGGGGGAGCACAGCCCTGCCCTCCCCTCGATTTTTGACTTTCAGCCCCAGCGCTGTGAGAGAATAAATTCCTGTCCTGTTAAGCCATCTAAGCTTCTGGTACTTTGCTTCAGTAGCCCAAGGAAATGAATGCGACCGCCTCTCCACCCCACAGAGAAGGGGGTTCCATGGCTCAGAGCAAGCCCAGCCTCTCAGATGAATGTCACCTCCCCAGGGAGCACAGCTAAGCCAGGCCCAGCCCAGTTCCATCTTGGTGAAACCTCAGTGGGGCTAAGCAGGGCGTCGGGTCACTGGGCATCTGCCCAGCTCCTAGCTGCCATTTTGCTCTGTGAGGACAAGCATGTCATCTGATCCTTCTCTTTAGTTGTCCCAGACCTAGCAAAGTGAATGGCACACAGTAGGGCATTTTGTACCTGACAGAAGGGGGTGGGGGCTTTCAGGGGGAGAGAAGCGACCGTTCCGGGCTGGCACTGCAGCCTCGATGGGCAGGAGTGGGGGCCTCCTCTCCCCTGAACCTCACTGGTCCGCAGACTAATGTCTCAGAGAAAACCCAGCTTTTTCTTCCTTGTTCCTGTGGGACAGACGGCCCCAAACCCCTGGCTCATTAATTTCCTCCACGTGTTAATTTATCAGGACCATAATAATCTTCAGAGTGATGACGGTTTGGAGGGATTACCAGCTCATAGTGGGGAAGCTGATAGGCATTCATTATCTACTTAACCATTTAAATCAAACAAAAAAGAAAAGACTTGTTGCACAGAAGGTGATGAATGTTTCTGTTAAAACACTCTACTAAAATGATTCATTCACATGGCAAAGAATGGCCTGGTCTCCGGACACCACAGAGGAGGTAGGAAGATCCCACCAGACCAGCGCTGGAGGCGGGAGGGCTGCAAGAATTTGGGGATTTACTTCTTCCTGCTGAGGGTGGGGTGGGGCAGGGACATTTCTGTGCAGGCTACAGCCTGGCTGCTTGGTGGGTTTTGGGTTCTGACTCTCGCTCACCTCTGAAAGCGAGGCTGCCAACTGCCTGGCGAGGGACTAGCCGTGAAAGTTTCCCAGCGGTTTCCCCAAAGTCATCGTCTTCTTGAATCGTTTCTAACCAACTGAGGGTTAAGGGTAAAGATGTTGCAATGGTGTTGTCTGAGGAGGGTCTTGGGTTTCTCATGGACACTGAACATTTGATGAGTGGAAATGCAGCAGAGAGATGGGGAGCGAGGGCTGGGGAGGGGCCAGCTTGAGAGTCTCATCCTGCCACGCCCCTGCAGGTATGACCTTGAGGAAATGGCTTCTCTCTGAGCCTCAGTTTCCCTGTCTGCTCACACTTGGACATAGTTCCCTGGGCTTTTTGAGAGGCCTAAATGAGAATCAGAGTAAAATGCCAGGATCGGTTCCTAGGCAGAGCTTAGCACAGCCCCAGGCACAAAGCAAAGGCTGGGCAAAGTCACTTTGGGGCTCCCTCAGTCTGCATCTCAAAATTCCCACTTCCCCAGAGACACCTGGGCTCTCCAGGACAAGCCGTGCTCTGTGGGTCGCCAGCTTGTTACTGTCTTCTGAAACCACGGATGACGTTCATGCCACCCTCCTGTGTCTTTCTCCCTGTACCCTCACCGCAGCCAGCCCGTGCAGCAGGCACTCCCTTTAGCTCCATTTTCCAGGTGAGGAAGATTGAGGCCCAGCAAGGGTTAAGTGACTCACCCCAGATCACGTGGACACTAAGTGATGAGTGCCCAAATTGAACCCTAATCTGTCTGAATCTTTGTCTTTGGTATTTACAAATGTGTCTTGCCAGCTGGGAGAGGCAGGAAATGGGTGAATGTTTCTTAAGGAATCACGTACCAGAATCTCTCATGCCCTTTATCTCATCGAATCACCATGGTAGCACTTCAAAGTAAGTATTTTATTAGTCTTGATTTATAGGTGCTTGCTCATCGAGTGTTTGTCCTTTGGTACAAGGAGTAACTTTGGGGAGGCAGGCGGCTTTGGAGGCAAACCACGTTTGGGTTCAGCTTCGTTATGGAGCTCTGTGACCCAGGATCAGTTGCCTAACCTCTCTGTGCCTCAGCTTCTCTCTTGGTAATCCTGGCACCCACCTCCCAGAGTGGCTTGAGGCTCAGTGGCTTTATATCTCCATTCCAGGGCTCACGGTCAGGGCTCGGCACTTGTTTCCTGTGCTTAGGGGCCCCAGTGAGCTGGTGTCTGACAATGCTGGTCCCCCTGTCATTGCTTGGAGTTGCAATGATCTATGGGGTTTCCGCCACTGGAAACTGTCCACACCGATCTGACCACAGTGAAGACTACTGCCAACAGCACACCACCCTTTCTCTTTTTTATTCAAAGATCAAGTTCATATTTCTACTATCTGCTGTAGGTGTGTCTGAGAAAGAAAAAAAGAAGTAATTTAAAAGCTTGGAATTCAAAACCCTCAAACCTTTGAAGCTACAGCCAGCTGAAAAAATTGCCAGTCAACTCTAGTCACTCATGTTTATCAGGGGAAGAAAAAAAGGTTCACTCCAAACAAAAGTGCTTACCAGGGAGAGGGAAAATATGAGAGGTATTTGGTCAAACGCTTCATTTGCTCCAGAACCTGCTTCAGAGCAGCTTAACCAGCAAGGCATTTCACCCACGGGGGGCTCAGCCGCTCCCCCCCAACCCCAGGAAGTTATTAAGTTGAAAATAATTAAGGTTGCTAAGTGATTTCACGCCTGTGAAACCATTAGAAAGGAATCCTGTCATTGTTTAATTAAAAAATGAAGAAAGAAGAGAGAAGGAAGGAAGGAAGAAGTAGGGAAGGAAGGAGGGAGGGAAGAAAGGAAGGAAAGAAGAAAAGAGGAAGGGAGAAAGGAGGAAAGGGGAGGGGAGGAAGGAGAGCAGCTGAAACTCTTAGGGGACAGGACTCTTCTGGGGGCTGGGTAGGAACAACTCTTCTTATCACAGAATAAGCTCATTTCCTGCTCAGCTGGAAAGCGATTCCTGCCATGGCCCTCCACCTGTTGCCCCCACCCTTAAATGGCACCTCCTTCCTGTAACTAGGGGAGAACGGAGGGATCCTGAAGTTCTCTTGGCAACGTGTACCAGCTCCTGAAGACTGCAAGGGTCCCAGCTAGAACACTGAGCAGAAGTTCTGGACTCGGACTGGTTCCAGTGTTTCCCAGTTGTGTGGCCTGGGGAAAGGTCCTTGGCTTTTGCCTGACTGTGATTTTACTTATGTGCAGAACAGGATCAGTAATAGAGTGGTCCTGGCTACCTATTTAGACCAAATCCTAAGAAACTGCCGTTTTTGTAGGTCAAAATGGCGCAACATCAGTAATTCCTTATGGCTGGACCTCAAACAGTGAAAACGGAAGAGTGTGAGGGTGTTTTGAATGGGCACATATTGTACTAATGCAAGGGCTGAGCTCATCCTACAGGTAGTCACTGAACGTCTGTGAGGTGCAGCACTGGGCTAAGGCGGCATATCATGTGGACATCACTTAATCCTTGCAACAACCCCAAGGATGGATACAGCTCTTCTTCATTGCATGGATAAGGAAACTGAGGCTCAGACAGCCCAAATCGCATACCCCAGGACATTTGCCTAGGATGAGTAGTGGCCAGGATTCGAACCTAGGCAGTCTGACTTTAGAACCCAAGCTCTTCACCATTCATCAATCATTGACTATTTTAAATCAATCTGTTCATTCACTCAAGAAATATTAATTGAGATTTAAAAAAAAAACAAACAGACCAGGCACTGTTCTAGGCATTAGGAATACAATGATAAGGAAGACAAAGTTGCCAGTCCCATGAAGAGAGAAAGACAGAACATAGCAGAGAAATAAAAAATATTATAGATAATGGTAGTAACATGAAGATAAGTGATGAATGAGGAGAGGCTGTGATATAATGGAAAATACATATTTGGTCTTCACCCCCAGTTATTGGTACAGAGATCCTAAATCCTTTGGGATTTCTTGAGTGATAAAGGTGATAGGAGAATTTTTTGTTATAATATTTGGTCTTTGGCTCTGCTTCCTGATACAGAGCTCTTAAATCCTTTGGAATCTAATGAGTGAGAGGAACGTCTTTTGTTCTAATGAGGTGACTTCTGGAAGATCCCTAAATAGCTTCATAATGGGGGCTGGTCCCCAGAAAAACCAAATCTTGATAGAAACTTGGAACTTTCAGCCCCATTCCCCAATCTGAGTGGTGGGGAGAGAGACAGGAAACTGAGTTAATAATTAAAATTAGTCATACCTATGCAATGAAACCCCCATACAAAATCCAAAATGATGAAGTTCAGGGAGCTTCCTGGGTTGGTGAACACATCCATGTGTTGCATGTGCTATGCACCCCAGTTCCATAAGAACAGAAGCGCCTGGGTTTGGGATGCTTCCAGTGCTATATATCTCTTCATCTGGCTGGTCATTTGTATTCTTTATAATATCCTTTATAACATACTGGTAAAAATAAGTCATATTTCCTTGAGTTCTTTAAGTAGTTATAACAAATTACCAAGCCTGAGGAAGAGTGTCAGGAACCCCCCCTCCACTTCCAGTTTATAACTGGTCAGTCAGAAGCGTAGGAGTCCCAAGACTTACAATTGGCACCTGATGTTGGCACAGTCTTTTGGGATGGAGCCCTTCAGCTGTGGGGTCTATGCTACCTCTAGGTAATGTCAGAATTGAATTGAGCTGCAAGACATCCAACTGGTGTCCAAAGAATTAGAGTAGTGGTTGGGGTAGGAAGAAGCACACATTTGGAGGAGGAACAGATCACAGTTGGTGTCAGAAGTGGGATTTGTTAGCCTCACCCTGTTTCACAGGAACATGTGATTTGAAAAAAAGAACGGTGGAAGACAGGGGGTGATGGCCACATGGTCACCCATCATACGGACCAGCAGCTGTACTGTAATCAGTTACTAAAGATACACGTTAGCAACAGAATTCAGAGTCGTATCAAACTTTCAGAGTTGGGTCATAGGATACACAAGGAAAGACAAACTAATTAAAAAAAGCAAAAATGTCTTTCTTTGGTTATTGGTATCTATAATAGGTAAAATGAAGCTAAAAGAGAATGCTGGGTTGTATCCTGACATTAGACAAAGCTCAGATTTCAGGCAGTCAGAGGTTGGCCACTAGCTTCCGAGGCAGCCATATAGGGAAAAGCAGTGGGGGAATAACAGAGCATAGCCGTAAGCCTCTGGTCACCAAAAAGGCAGTCCATGTGAGAAGAGGGAAAAACAAAGCAAGTACTGAAGCCAGGGGGTATAGTGTAAAGGAGTCTCCGTTTGTAGATCAGTATCATCAGCTTCCTGAAGAACTTTACTAAAATGGATTTGGAGAGTGCCTAACTTGGCGACAGTGATTGTAACATGTAGTGCCACAGAGCAGAAGCAACTCTTCTCATAGGGTGGTCTGGGTGGTGGCATTTGAGGAGGAGCCTGGGTGTCTGGAACATCTGGAATAGGGCGAGCATGGTAAAGGTAGCTAGAAGGCGGGGGTAGCTGTGGACGGCGAGACTTTGGGGGAGGTCATGTGGGAGGCCATAGCCATGGTCCAAGCAGAGATGGTGGTGGCCTGGATACAGCTACGGGTGGGAGATGTGGGTAGCACCTTGACAGTGGACGCAGAAGGAGCTGCTAATGGCTCAGACGTGAAGAAAAGAGGAGGCTGTTGTTTTCATTACTCCAAGTCCACCGCTACTGCGTTGGGGAGAAAGGACTAGAAATCCATGCCCTTGGCATTGATCAAATACTCTCTTCTTCATTCATTCACTCACAAGCATTTATTGAACTCTTACTGTGTGCTTGTCCCAGGCGCTGCGACCTGCTGTGTGCTCGGGGAGCCTCCATTCTTTTTTTTTTTTTTT